>CM033124.1:14872867-15297847 GCA_019321725.1 Paulownia fortunei
CAATTTACAACTAGCTAATAATTTAGCAAATAAAAATCAACTATAATTAGGCGTAACACTTCAATTAAATGAATACTTGTACAATACAGCTCTATTTTACAATATTATTCAATAATATTATAAGTGATTAATAACTAAGACCTTTTATTAAGTCTGGGACACGGAAAATTATATATTTAAAAGCATACATAAGTAAAAATATTTTTATTAGAAAACAGATATGTATATATATAATTTCATAATATTTTTTAAAAAATAATAATAAAATAAAATATTTATTGAAATTTTGAAAATTGCCAAAACACCATTAGCTGGCCCAAGTTGCTCCATCCAAATCCAGTTAATGCACTCAAATAGAGCCAAGTACGATTTTGGAGCTGATGATTTTGAGTATGGACCGTTGGTTTCAAGGGTTGGAAATCTTGACCCTTGATTGTAATTGGCTTTCGAAATCGGCCTGCTGGTTCCAATTTCGATTTTGGGTTCAATTAACGCTGGTTTCAAATTCAATTCCGATCATTAATTTTTATTTTTATTTTTGTTTTGTTATTTTAAAAGAAAATTGAACTTAAATTCAAAAAAAATATTATTAATTTTTGAAGTTAAAAAAAAATTTAACTTAAATTTGTTACTTAAAACTTAAATTATTAAATATTCTAATTATAATAAACTTTAAAAAATTAAAAAAAATACTCAATTTAAAATTTTAAAGTTTAAAATTAAATTTCAATAAAAAATTTGCACTTAAATTTAAAAAAAATATTAGCTAAAATTCAAATTATATAATTAAAAATATTTTTAAAAATAAAAAAATTATTTGAATTTAAATTTAAGTTATTTACGTATCCTTTTAGGGTATAAAAGAATTAAAATTCGAATAATTCTCTTATATTTTAAAATACAGAATTAATGAATGAATAATTGAAAATAAAGGAAATGAAATATGATTTAATGAATAATTAAAATAGTATAGAATATAATATATAAAATTAATTAATGAATAATTAAGAGTAAATAATTAAAGAATTGAAAATTGAAAATTGAAAATTAGGGAATTAAAAATTGAAAATATAAAAATATGAAAAAAAATAAAAAAGGGAAAAGGTTTTTGTAAGAGAAAATACCAAAAAAAAAAAAAAAAAAGGAACAAGTCGGAACCGACAATTCCACGAATTGTATTAACCCAATCCGTTGATCCATGATCAAACCCATTGATCACAAACTAATTACCGATCGGGTCAGTTCCAACCCGCTCGTGGCCACCTGTACCCTCAGAATCCAACTCATAACACGTTCAATCCACCACATTTATTTTAGTATTGTGAAATTAAGCAGTACAGGTCCAAAGCCCATTTTCTCACTCTATTTATATTTGAATTAAGTTTAATTTAAATTAAATAAGGTAGAGTTTGCAATTGAATGCAATCAATTTGTGAAAGTTTGAACATATTAAGGTTCAACTCAAATTTAGCTTAACTCATTTCAAGTAAAAAACACCACAGTTAGTTATAATTATTAAACTTCTATTTAGTAATATTAGTTTAGCATGGATAAAGATTTTTAATTATAAAACAGAATTTTTGTAACATCAACCTGTGCCACTTACAAGGGCGAAGTCGGAATTTTAGAATAAGAGAGATGATATTCGATTGTCAAATTATTATTTTATTGAATTTTTTTTTTTACTAATTATTAGAAACTAAATATAAATATAAATATAATACGTTATAGTTATACATAAATATGTTATGTCTATTATATTTGTATAAGTATTTGAACAAAAACTAACTTCTAAACGAAAATATTAATTAATTCTAATTTAATCCAACACAAAATAAAAACTAATTTACAAAATTTGAGCATTATTTCATAATCATTAACTAAATCAAATAATTTGTATATCATGAAAAACATACACTTGTGATTTTTTTGCGAAATAAAAATTAGTATAACCTTAAATAATAAGTAACAAAAGTGGAATCAAATAAGTTAAAAATTAAAAAATTAAATTAAATAATCATAACAATAAGTATTTTTTAACTAAAATATCCATATTTTTAGAAACAGAATCATATTAAATTTTAAAAATTAGTATAAATACCTTTTAAAATTTTATATTAATAATAAATTTCATTACCTAAATTTTTTGAAAAAAAAAAGTTTAAATTTTTTTTTAGAATGTCTATAAATTTAATAAATTTATATATTCAAAATAGGATTATGAAAATTCAAGTATTGAGAGGGCGGCCGATTGAATTAGAGTCAACTATTCGAAATTTTCAAATTCAGCCCAAACCTAAAGTTCATATTTCAAAATTTTCAAGCTTGAGCTTGTCATATAAATATTAGGGTTTAGGCTTATGTTATAACTACTAATCTAATAGTGCAAAATAATTGAATTTGAGTCAAGCATTTGAAATTTTCAAATTCCACCCAAAGTTACCCTTGCAAATCTAGTTAAATTGAAAACTCAGCAAAAAAAATTGCCCGAAATAGCTAGGGGTTGCAATGTGCCAAAACTTGGTATTTAGCGGGTACAAAATGCTATTTTTTCAATTTAAGGGTGAATGTGCAAATTAAGCATTAGTCAAAGGTGCAAAATGTCAATTATCCTTTTACTTTACTAGGAGGAGAAAAAAATAATATTAATAGTGAATAATTGTAGGTATTAATTTAGGGTAATTTTCACTTTTAATTGATTTTTTTGTAGGATAACCCTATCTTTGCCCCTCACTAGTGTAAAAGTAAAACTATTTTAACTCCACTAACATTACATGGCGTTCATTGTTATCGTAATTGCTATTGGTCAATATGGATACAAGACAGGGTCAACAATGAGTGGAGCCGGCTCAACTTTAAAAATGTGTTTAAAAATTTGCTATTTTTTTTTTGTATAAATAATTTAGATTGTATTATTATTTATTATTATTATTGCTTACTATTATTATTATTATTGGTATTAGTAGTTATATAATAATAATAACAACATTGTTAATTAAGAAATAGATATAACTTTTTTAATGAGAGTAGTATTATATAATCTAATTATTAGTATAATATTCATATATTATATTTTTTTTAACTCTAAAACGATATTATGATTATAATATAAATAAAAAAAATGATGATACTAAATTGTAATAGTAATAACATTTAAAAAAACTAAAAATAAGAATTCTAATATCATAATTAAAATTATTTTCAATAAGTGAACTTGAGTTCGATTATGCTCAACTCTAACATAAGCCTAAAACCTTGATATTTATACGACAAGTTCGAGTTCAAAGGCGCAATTATAGTTGTACATCTCTAAGCTACTGAAAATAAGCTCTGCAATTGCTCAAATCCAAATAGGACTATTCATTAAGGGACAAGCTCTCTGTTAATTACATTACTCGATTAGATTTGTTATTGATGTGAGGACGATGAGTAGAATATGATTTAATACGAATTAAAAAGAATAATGTAAAATTAAAAAATAATAATTTAATATAAAAAAAGGGGTAAAATTAAGGGAGATATAAGAGGACTTTATCAGCTTAATTGTGGTGGGAATGAATAACTTTAAAGTTGTGGATTTGCCGACAAATCCAATTGAATTGAAATTTCTGCCGAAATAGTTAGGGGTGTAATGTGCCAAGTACTTGGTTTTTATAGGTGTGAAATGCTATATTTTTTAATTTAAAGGTGGAATGTGAAATTAAGTATAGTTCAAGGGCGCAAAATGCTAATTAACCAAAGTAAGAATGCTTTGTTGCTTTCACCGAAAGTGAAAATGCTACCGTATGGAGCCCACACGACAAACTGGGAATCAGTCAATCAGAAGGTGAGTGTCGACATAATGAATATCCCAAAAAAAAAAAAAAAAATTGGAAAAAATGATTTTTCAATAATTCTTAAAAAAACAGAACAAGAAAAATTAATTGTCTATATTATTCATCAATCAGTACCCTATAAAACTCATTTCCTCAGGTAACAAACAATTCCTCTGCAATTTTCATTGTTTCGTTCTCTTTGCTAAGTAATAAAATTTTCGCCTTGAAATTACGCCAGCGGGGGGATCCAGTATTTCTCTGAGGTACAATTTCCAACACCTTGAGCTCCATTTTTGTTTTTGATTTTTTTGGAATTTCTCTGTTTATATTTGTGTAATTATTTTGTGAAGAAAATGGATCTGTGGTTTTTCTTTTGTTGGGTCATAGAAATCGCTCATGGCTTCGAAGCGGATCTTGAAGGAGCTCAAGGATCTTCAGAAGGATCCTCCTACCTCTTGCAGCGCTGGTATATTACTAATTTTTTCTCGAAAAATTGATGTTAGAAGCTCCGAAAAAATAGAAGTAAAAGTACTTAATTCTGACTTGTTCAGTTGACTGGTTGTTTTAAGAAAAATTTGCATTTTTCTTTATACTTTGTGGGTTTGTTTATATTGTGTTAGATCTTTGTAAAACAATTTTGGATTGTTTAATCTGAGCTCTTCCTTTTTCCTTCTTTTGATGGGAGAGTTGTTGCTGGTTGTGATTGTTGTTAGAGTTCATAGTTCTCTGTCTTTGTCCTAGGTGGCTTTGACTTGGATAATCCTTTATATATGCAAGTAAAAGCTTGAATTTTTATCTGGGCTTTTGCTATAGTTATGTTCAGTGCGTTATATTTCTTTCTTTCTCTATTTTTTTTTCCTGGTTAAATTTTATTTGAGACTGAAAATGAATTGCCTTATGATTGGGGTGGGACTTGGGAGAGGGGGTTTGCTGAGGGTGTCTAAAACAAAAATTAAAAAAATAAGATAATCTATTCCTGTTATTGTATAATAGAATGAACCATGAACTAAAAAATATATGAATTACAGCTTTATCGTGAGGATCTATTGCCTTTTGTATATTGAAAAAAATAAATAAAAAAATAGAACTCTGGTGAGTAGTAAGCCAATTCAGAAGGATGTTATTCTTGTTATAACAAACAATTTCTGAATCTCATTTGGGTAGATTGATGAGCTCAGCTATGACTTGTACTGTGCCAGTGCTGATTTGGAGTCTGGTTGGATTTTAGTTACGTATTTACACTTGTCTATAGACACACAAGATACTTAGTTCTGAACAAGGTTTTGATACAATCATTTACTTTTCTTGGAATCACCGGTAATTGTAATTTCAGCAGAGTCTGATAGTTTCCTTTACTGCTAAGTTGAAATATAAGAAATTGTTGCAATCTTTTAAAACAAGGAAACTTCAAAAATATCACAATTGATATTCTGAAAATGAATCCACGTTAAGTACAGATTTGATCTTAGACACTTATCGTCCACGGATACCCATGTAATCAAGTGTTCTCTGGTCCTGGCAACTGTTCTGAAAAAAAAAGAAGTCAAATGTTATCATAAAGAGCGGTCCTCAATTTTTTAGTATTCACCATAGTAATAAATTCGAGATTCGGAAATTAACTCTTACAAGTCGTAATTTTGGGTATTATTGGGGATAATTTGGAAAAATTCGGACAATCTCGCCTGCATAACAATCTTTATCATTAACATTGCAATTATTTTGGAATATATGAATATAAAATTTATAATTATTTTATAAAAATAATGCATTTATGTGTGAAGATTGTTAATAAAAATTATGTTATCTAGTAAACTTATATGTATGTATTGACAAAATAGGAAAACAACTTAGTATATTTTAATCTTATTAAAATAAAAATAAAATTTGGAAATAAATCGCTATATCAATAAAAAAATTGGAAGATTTTGTCACATTACCTTAAATATACGGGATTCCAACGTCCTATGAAAATATTGTGTTTTATTCAAGTATTTTAAAAAATTCTGAGAATTTTGTATCTATGGAATTCTCAAAATAAAGCAACATCTTGAGAATTCAAGCACGGATTGCATTTTAACCTTTCTTATTATTTTTTCTATTTGTTTTTTGGATAGTTTGTAATCCCAAACCATATATAATTTATATTTATTAACTTGTTTACATGCATGCTTTACCTGTCAATTAAGGTTTTGCTATTTGTTGTGTGGATACCTTGTAATCACAAACCCTATATAATAAATGCTATTAGCTTGTTCATGAGGGTACCTTAGCTTTCAGTTAAGGTTTTTTATGAGAAGGAATCTGTAATTTTTATATTTTTATGCTAATCACTTGCTTGCACTCTGTGCATATTTTCAGGTCCTGTTGCTGAGGACATGTTTCATTGGCAAGCTACAATCATGGGTCCTCCAGATAGTCCATATGCTGGCGGTGTTTTCCTAGTTACCATTCATTTTCCTCCAGACTATCCTTTCAAGCCTCCTAAGGTGTGTCACTTACCTAGTTGGCCTGCTTCATTCCATCTCCCTCTTATTTCCCAAGAAAGCAAATACCTCTAGTTTGTAACTTTGTAGTGGTGTACAGCATTAATTCCCAGGTTTTGTCTCTTTGACCTTGTATATATTCAGCATCATCTCTTTCAGCATGCCATGATTCTCTGCTTAATTCCCAGACGACATCTTTTTTAATCAGAATTTGTATTTCTTATATATTCATCTTCACAAATTTTGCAGGTTGCTTTCAGGACAAAAGTTTTCCACCCAAATATAAACAGCAATGGAAGCATATGCCTTGACATATTGAAGGAACAGTGGAGCCCTGCACTAACTATTTCCAAGGTTCATTCTATTTATGGCTAATGTTCCAATTCTACTAGGTCAAATTTTTACCAGATAATCTCTGACCGAACAGATCCTCTTATATCAATTTGTTGATAGTTTAGATTCGATTTGCTAAGCGGGTTGAATTGTTTTTGTTCCTATTTCCAGGTGTTGCTTTCTATTTGTTCTTTGTTGACGGACCCAAACCCCGATGATCCATTGGTGCCTGAAATTGCTCATATGTACAAAACAGACAGGACCAAGTATGAGACCACTGCAAGAAGCTGGACTCAGAAATATGCGATGGGCTAACCATGTTTTAGCATGTATGCGGGGATGGCCCTTAGCTTCAATTACTGTGCTATATACATTTTATGCTTGAAATAGTCTAATCTGTCTGTGAAGTCCTAAATTTGGACAAAATAGAGGTTGAAGATGTGCCCTAAGAAAAGAAAAGACACATGTTGCTTTCAAAGTGTTGTATGTGTAGTTATCTTTGAAATGTTTCCTGCAATTAATATCTTGTGAATGTTATCTCAAATTGCTTCTTGCATTGAGCACAAACATTTTGTTGGGTTATGGGATATTTGATGATGCTGGTGAGGCTCAAATGTTGAATGCTGCTTAAGGAAATACGGTACCTCCAAAGTCAACTAATCCTTCACCTGGATATACCTATAAATATTTGGATATTGATCTTCAATGGATTTGAGAAATCTTTCTGGGTATTTGGTGGAATGGAGAGTTTTTAAGATTCCAGTTGCTTTAAATTTCAAGCAGCAGATTCAAGAAAGTATAGGTTTTGTGTTGATTGAAATTTTTGATTTTTTACAGTATATGGATGAATGACATTGACAAGGGAAAACATAGAAACCTATTTGGTGGATAGGTGTGTCCATTAAACAACAAATTTAATGTGATTTTCCAACAGGGATTTGGGTTTGTTCTCAAAAGTAGCCAAGGTTAATGAACACCAACACTTGGAATTTTGAAATTTTGAAGTCTTTTTCAGACTTCTACTAAAATTTGAGCATGATTTTTCTTTCCACTATCAATGTGAATATTTCATATTATACAAGCATGTTTAAACGCATATTTCTTATTTTTGTCAATTTGTTAATTTTTTTTTTCTAAATACGCACATTGATTACAAAATGAGATATCAAATTATAATAGAAAAATATAAAAACAGTATATCAATTCATCTACCATATGCATCTGCTAGTTCAGCAACAGCTTTGCATCCAATTACAAGAACAACAATGAGAATCATCAGAATGTAGTATAAACACAAAAATTAGAAAGAAAAAAAAGGAAAAAACTTAAGACGCAGACACGCAGCAGTAAATGCTGACTGTGTAGGGTTCATGTAGTGATAGAATCTTAAGTGTGGCACCCCAAATTTGAAATACCTTTTGAAAAAAAATAAAAAATCAACTTTCTTAGTCAACAATGAGAGGACAAGAAAACCATGTTGTTATTTATGTTCCCACTGGTCTTTCCTTAACCAAGATTATCATGTTCACAAGCTAATTTTGGTGTCCCAACGTATAGAAACATGAAAATCGTGTTGTATTCATCTTCTTCTTTTTGGTGTCGAAAGTCAAATTGCTGATCTTTAATACCATTTTCTTAGAATTTGCTGATTTTTTCTTTTTTCCTTTTTTTTTTTTTTGAATAAAAAGGTTAAATATATCATTATATTAGGAGTATTAACAATCAATAATTCATTTATCACCCAAATACTCAAATACTGATAACTATCAACTATTAGTACTAAAAATGAACTAACCAATTAAGAGAAAGGTCCACCCCATTGGTGTACACATTATAAAGTCATTATTTTATTTTATAATATTATTATATACATATTCAACGAATCACAAATTTAATTGATAGAAATACCCAAATAAATGACATAAATATTCTCAATAAAAAATATTCTCAACTTACTCAATTAATTTGAACAACATTTTCCAACTCTAATATAAATTTCTCAAATCAAGTTTTTGATCATACGATCATAATTATAGAAATTATCAGATCAGTAGGCTGCTAAAAGGAACACTTTAAAAAAAATAAAAATTTAAAAAGGGAATGGGGCGCATGGGCCCATCATCTTCTTGTCGGTTGGTTGCTCTCCAGATTGGGCCTACATTATGGGGCTTTAGCCCACTAAATGACCATAATTTTTTCCTAAACCAAATCAAAATTTGGATACAGACAACGTGGGTGATTATAATAATATAAATTGATTATTAATCATGATTGATAATGATATTACATGTTTCAACTTTTTGGCCGATTGATTAGAGTTTCCAGTAGTAGTGCTTTTTTTATAGCTTGACTTGGTTATGATCCATGGGATATGGGCTCTTCTCATTTTGTTACCCAAAGTTGTGTATGTATGGTGTGTTGTCTTTAATTAAAAAGAAAAAAAAAGAAAAGCTAGATGCTTTAGTTTCATTTTCAAATTTATTTTCACATTTTTAATATTTTTTGAGTTAAAAATATTTTTGCTAGATTTTCGTATAAAAATAAAAATATATTTGAATTAGTTGTGTTTTTATATAAGTTTGGAAATGAAAATATATTTTGTTTTTATATAATTTTAAAAATAAAAATAAGTTATGTTTTTGATAAATCAAATGTATTTTTAAAATTTCAATAGTAAAAATTAAAGATTTCTTCTGAAAATAAAAATCGATAAAACCCTACCTATTTAAAAAGTGGAGTATAAGACACGAATTATCAACATATTAAAAATTGTGATTATTCAAAAACAAACTTTTAATCCGTCTCGTTCTTGTTATTAAAGTGTTAATTGAATTCAATTTATATTTTAAAGTCCAAGTGTAGTCGACATCAATTTAATCCCTGCAAAAAGAATGTGGGAAAGTGTGAAGATTAGAGTTAAACATTCTCACTTTTAAGTCCAATGTAGCAACTCTCAAGATTTGGAATGCCCTCCAAAAGTCCTCCTTTTCTAAATCTAAAGAAGACAAGGAAAAAACATTTTTTTTTTTTTAAGCATTTGTCGAACATTTTTTTTATTTATTATAAATCATATTTCATTACATTAATTGTCTCTACATGTACAATTTATTGATAAAATTTTGTCAATATAATAAAAAAATAATAAAAATAATGTACTAAATCTTAGCACTCCTTTTCTTTTACATAAATCAACAAGTTTAGTTTCATGGTCCTAATTACTACTACATGTATAGGCTCGAAATTAAGAAACTTGATGACTAAAGTTTTATTTTTGCAAACTCAAAACAACATTAACTTCTCTTCTTCTTCTTCTTCTTCTTTTTTTTTTTTTGATTCTTAAGCCAGAAGATTTAGATTTTTGACATATTTATAGAAGGGATGAGCCAAATACCATTATGCCGAAATAAAAAAATTGCTTGTTAATTATTTCATCAAAAATATAAATGGGAGACTACTTGTTAGACACGGCTTGAATGTTTCCTCAGATTAGGGCCCAACATCGTTGTGTCGGTTGGTTGGCCAACTTAAATGGGCCCAGAAATACACCCAGATTTTCACAAGTACTGACCCAAACCACGTGGGTTATTATATTTCCTACTGATTTTTATTTTTTTTAATGATGGGTATAAATATAGAACTGCAAGCCCATACACAATTGATTGACCAAACCTCGAAAAGCGATTTTACATGGAATGGGGTCACACGCGTGCTTTTGTATTGCCGAAATCTGACTTCGCGAAAGAGCGCTTTTTTTTTCTTTTTTCTTTTTTTTGGAAGGGGCGTGAAACTTGGCTATTAAGTGTAAATTAGGTGACTAATTATATAAATAAATTTAATAGTATAGGTAAGGGCCATAAAAGCAGATGAGGTTTACCTCAAATGGCAAAACTCTAAATTTTTTATATTTATTGTTAATTGATGTATGATAAAATGATATATTTAATCGTTTCATTGAAAAAAAAAAAGGAAAAGATGATGGGGCTATAATAATATTTTTTTTAATTAAATGAGAAAATGACAATCAATATGTATAGTACATTTAAATTTCTCAACATTAGGTATTCAATAGCTTATCTAATTTTTTACCATTTAGCTTCTCAGACAAGGTGTTCAATTCAATATCCTAAAAAAAAAATGATTACAAGATGCATATCCCTTAAAATTTTGTGGTTTTGCCACCTGGACGGACAATGAAAGAGAAATATGCACGTGTCGTCCCCATTGGTACGAACTCATGAAAATATACATCATATTCTGTGAATTATTCATCAAATGTACAGATAAAAAATAAAATATTTTATTAAAAAATAAAATATTTATCCATTATTTACATAAAAATATTTTTTTATTTAAAGATCCTTTCAAGATTTTTTTGGGAGTATGATATGAATTACTTTAACACTATAACATGAGTCATGAATGACTAGCCCACCTTGAGGTTAATGCAAATTTATGCCAACGGACTATGCATCTCTCTCTTTTTTTTTTTTCCCCTTCTTCTTCTTTTGTGAGTAAAACACTCATATACATTATTAAATTAAGAATATTAATTATGAATAATTAACAATTATTTGTTGACTTGGGAGCAGAGCAAAGCAATTATAGAGTTAGCCTAATTATTAGTGGCCCTAGTATCTTCAAATTTTAGGAAACTACTGTTGGCCATGTATGACAATACTTGACTTTATGATGGAAAATTTTAGGGTCAAGCTACAATTGAAATTGACATTTGAATTATTTATAAATGTTTAAAGATTTGACTTGCATCGATAATGAAGCATTCAATATTTCATTAATTTCTATTTTTTTATGATTTTTCTCAAGAGGGGTTTGTCTAATTAAGCATTATACATTTTTAGATTTACCAATTTTAATTTCTTGAAAGTTAGGTTCTCATCAAATCTTTGAAATACACAGGGTATCACTAGTCAAAATATACAAGGGACCACAAGAAATTGAATTCGGGGGGGGGGGGGGGGGGGTTGGTTTTCACTAGCTAAAAACAATCCGTCCTCATTATTGCACCAACTTGACCCTTGATCAAAGAGGGAAAAAAATATTTAAAAAAATTACAAAATTTAAAACTAATAAAAATATATTTGCTTTATTGTTAAATCCTTAATATATGAGGTAAATTAGATACAGTATATGATTATATTCATAAACCTTTTTTTTATGTGAAAAAACAGTTAAACCTGTCCTCAGATTGTTTGTCATTAATTAGTCTTTCCTAGAAAAGGTAGCATCTCACGTGAAGAAGAGCATCATGACTGAAACTGTAAATTAGCATTAAACACTATTGGAGCAGACATAGGATACAGATAATATAACAGTAAAAACATTAACAACTAGAACAAATGATTACATGATGATTTTACACAATCTTTTTGTCTACCAATAATATTCATGAATATATATATATATATATATATATTTGTAATTTTTCTTTAGCATCTTTACTAACCATTCTCCCATATTTTCAAAATCGAACTAGTCGGTTCAAGTGGTCCAACCGAGAATAAGAGATTGAATTGGTCGGTTCAATCAGTCCAATTGAAAATAGGAGATCGATTCGGTCAGATTAGACCCACAAAATCGTTTGACCGGTTTGACCAATCAAAAACAAGTCAGACTCAATCAAATTGGCCAAAAATCGATTTGACCGATTTTTATCTTTTTTTATTTTATTTTTTTATTTTTAATTTTTAAAAAAATTAAATTTGATATTTTGTTATATTTATGTGATTATTTGGTTTTTATTTTTTGTTATATATTTTTATGTAGTTATTTATTTATTTTTATATTAAAATATATTACATAATAATTAATCTATTATATTATTATTTTACATAATAAAATAAAAAAATAATAATTAATTTTCATTAAACTGGACCACCGTCGATTGAACCGATCCGACCAGTTGAACCGTTAATTGTTAACAAGATCGGTTTGATCATTAATTCGATTATGAAAACACTGCATTCTCCAACTTAAATGCACAAAAAAAATGAAACATTCTATCTTCTATCTCTAATTAATAATTTATCATATAATTACAAAATGATATGAAAATACTTATGTATGCCACACTTTTCAGCCACTTCATGAAATGTTATTAGCAATCCTTATGTAAATATTATAAAACCATAGTTTACACCATGGTGGTCTTAGTAGAATAGTACTCTACTACCTATGAGGCACAAAAAATGCCACCTTATTTTAGCTGTATGTGATAAGATTGATAAGCAATGCCATCATTTTTACTAGTGCAGTTTTGAAATTTATGTCATCAATAGGTCAACTCCATTAAAGTTGATTTCCTAAGTTTCTTTCTACACTCCATGGAGTGTTACATGGGGTGAAAGTTTTTCCACAAACTCTTTACAACTCATGACTCTCAATGTCATAATATTCCTCTCTACAACAAAGATTGACAATCTGCTGATTTCTCACCTCTTTTTTTCAGACAGGAGACCCCCCACCCCACCCCACCCCACCCCCCACCAACCCCATCCAAAAAAGAAAAAAAGAAAATCCACAAAGGATTACTTGTGGAGAATATCATTAGTGCAAAGTTAACCACTTCTCGAGTTTGATCGTGCATATTCTAAATCACGAATTTGTTACTATGTTTGAAGCTAAAAATTTAATTGGTATATCACAAAGAAAAAAAATATATATATATATATACACACACACTAGTGGTAAGATTTTAATTGATAATATGAAAGTTGTCATCAATTAGATATGATAAGTAATTTTTTTTATTATAATTATAATTCTCACAAGCTTAATAATGACAAGATTTATATTTAAATTGTTACTATTAATTATTAATGACACATGTACAGTGACAATAAAATTTTTATCATAAACTATAGTAAAAAATATTATTATATAATAATTATACATATATCACTGCATATGTTACTATAAATTTGTCACAGATGATCAATATTACAACTCAAAAAACTATTCTTTTAGCTATTAAATTTATGAAAGTCATAAATATAGCAAAATAATATTTATTACCACTCGATGCATATTGTTGATCCTAACTTTCAAAATCGTTATTTAATAATTTTTCACTAATATAATATTTTTTTATTTTTTGTAGCGTGTAGTAAAAGTGAACTTTGATAGAAATTAATTTGTAGCAAGGAATGGTCAAAGCCTTCCAAATCTACAGTGATATATAACTAAACTAACTGTTCAAAAAGGCTTGAGACATCATCATTTGGCCGAGGTGAGTTGCTTCTCCACAGATGATGGAATGTGTGGCGCGTGATTGGTGTATTCAGAATTTAAGAATTGGCCTAGTCAATCTATTATCATAATTAAAAATAATAATAATAAATAAATGTATGTATATATATATATATATATACACTCTAAGAATTTTCAGATGGGACATAATTTGGGTGTATTAATCATGATTACTTGACTCTATCTATAAATAAATATTCTTTTTGATGGAGTAAAATGTAAGTTAGTGTTATATATACTTTTTTGAGCCCATAGTATCATCAAACCCCTTCACATTTTTTATTATTTTAATAGATAAATTTTATTATTCATTTAAAGTATTTTACATTTTTTTTTTGTTTATTTTCCAAAAGAGATAGGGATATTGCTTTCAAAGTAATAGAACGAAGTCACTCTTGTACTCTAAGTTCCTCTAAGAACGTAGTGGAAATATTATTAGACTTAATTAAATTATTTTATTTTTAGGCTCTCACAAATTGATATTAATATTTTTAGAAATTGAGATTTTGATGACTTGTTTTTATGCATAAGTTAGATTATTTTGAACTCTTATTCTTACTTTATTTTGAAATAAACATTCAACAGTTCTTTTATGAAAATTATATTTATTTATTTTTTTTTTAAAAATTAGGCTTAAGGGAAACATTATAAAGAACATATTTTCATCAAATTTATTTGACTAAATTATATTAAAAAATAAGTGCAACATGCAAAAATTTTAACTATCAAGTAATTGATTGATTACTTATCCAAATTTTTAATGTTTTGTTTAAGAAAAAAATCAGGTTCGATCATCAAATTATATACATTAGGAATTTAACACCCAAAAATGAATACCAATATGAAAATTATGCTCTCCAAAATACATATTTAAATAATACTAATTCATAGTGTTCAAATAACAACTACTTTACCTTACCATAATTTATAAAATATAATAAAAACTGTATCTATATTAGTATTATTGTACAAAGAAAACTTCCACGAAGCTAACATTATAAATAAACCTAGTATATTTTGTGTATATGAGGTTTACATATGAAATTTTAGAAAACAAATATATATCAAAATGTGTTTTGATTTTCATTTTCCTTTCATTCATTTTTCCTTCTCTTTCTTGAAATACAAAGGAAAAGATATGAAATTTTACATGTAAAATTAAAATTAAAATTTAGTTTGTAGTACTAAGCATGTAGCATTAACAAAAAAATGTAATTTTGTATACAACATTGCCATTTTAATAAACAATTAACCTTATTAGTTCCTTGTTTCTAAATATGTAAAAATTATTGTGCTTTTTGTAATTTTAAAAGTCCGACTACCTCAATCCTAGTTTTTTTTTTTTTCTAAAAAAAGAATATTCTTATTTAATTTTTATAAGATTTTCGAATAATGACAACCCACCAGCACACACGCCTACCCCCCCGCCCCCTCCCCCTCCCCCTCCCCCTCCCCAAGGGTTATAGCCACCGGCCACCACCCATCAATCGTCGCCATAAAAATACTATTCCAAAAGCCGGAAATATTTACTCCATCTATATTATCCACATACAATAAATGTAAATAACAATCAAATCAAAATTTGTGCTATACCTTAGTAAATGTGAGCCATTCTCTACATTTTTCCAACCTTAAATACCTATGTCCATAATTCTTCTATGTAGCGTTGAATTATTATTACCTATTGCTTTCGGCACCACATCAAATACAAAGGTTTTTAATGTTGGCTCAATTATGGTACTAAAAATCTTTCCAAAGAAAAGTGGGAAAGATTTGTTTACTTAATTTCACAATCGCCAAGTTGTGAAGCTTGACTTAGTCAATTTTTCAACCCGCAAATTGCGCCTACCCGTGTGGCAATGTGACCAAAAAGAATGCCACTTTGGCATCACAACATCCACACACATACTTTGTTTGAATTTTTTGAAATTGAAAAAGAAAATTTCATACTACAATAAGAGAGAATACTATTTATTACTCAAAAAGAATTTATTATATTAATTAAAAGGCTACTTATATAGCCCTCAAAATTATTAAAATAAAATACAAGCCGAGCCGGTAAACAAAATTTGCCCTTAATTGGCAAGCCGGCATGTAAACACTCTTTTTTTTTTTTCATATCATAGAATTAAGAGTGCATCTGCGCTAGCAACGTCGCCTACATCTTGAAAATAGTCGTCAACTTCAAGCATGCCAAGATCTTGGAATGAATTCTTAAAGTCTCCAAAATCAACTTTGCTGTCGAGAACTGGAAATTCATCTATGGATATTGTAAAATCATCGAATTTATCGTAACATGAAGAACTTGGTTGATCATCAAACAGCGTCTGATCATGCGGTTGAAAATTAAAGAAATCATCTAAAAATGGAATGTCCATAGGCAAGTAGTCATTAGAATAATCGGGTACCATACTTGTTTCCCCTTGACACTCCTCCACTCCCTGAACCGGTTCATCAGCAAGACCGGGTGCACAAACCGGCCGGTTTAGATCATGTGCAGATTCAATAACAGAACCCTCCACTGACCCACACGGTTCAGCTCCATTTCCCAACTCCTGAACCGAACCAGACCGGCTCTGTTCAGCATCTTCACTGGATTGGATACTACTTCTAAACCGAAGAACAGATGTTGGTGAACAGAGATTGTGTGACTCATCGCCGGAATCATATCCGGAAACTGATGTCACATTGATATCCGGCGATGAATCCTTCATTGGCGGAATAGTAAAGTTTGTTAAGGCATCCGGTCCGCGAAGTTTAATGGCGGCGTTATCATATACCATCGCCGCCTCTTCTGCGGTGTCATAAGTACCCAACCAAAGCCTAACCTTCTTAGAAGGGTCTCTTATTTCAGCAGCCCACTTACCCCAAGGCCGCTGCCGGACTCCCCGGAACTTCCGAGACCCGCCTTGCGCCGCCGCGGGGGCAACCTGCTTCACCTTCATGGGCTTGGGTTTAGGCTGGAGAATCTCTACAGTCTTGTTCCTGCCATTGGTACTATTGGCAGGGACTGCTGTTTCCATTCTGATTTCACCGATGTATTTCTTGACACGTTGCCTTCGGAAAAGCTCGTCGTCTTCATCACTGGAGGAATCTGTGGCATCAGGGTCTGTAACGGAAATTCTGACGGTTCTGGGGAGATTGAAATTTGGGTGGTGTTGGGATTTTCTGGATTCAGGGGATTGCTTCTTGAGGCTTTGTTTGGAGGGTTTAATGAGTTTTTTAGTGATTTTCTTGTGCTCGCTGTATTTCACAGGGCATAACATACTATCCATCGCTGTCAATCTTCAAAGACTTGATCTTTAACATACAAAATAAAAATGATGCTTTCAAATGAGATTAAAAGGGGGATTGCTTTGAGGGACTGAGAATAAAAGATGGGGGCAAAGTGAAGGCGAGCTTCAAGAAGAAGCTTCAAAAACACAGAGAATCAAAGGCACGCTGAAAATCTGACAAAATGAAAAGAAACACCAACCTCAAAAGATGGGATTTGAAGGGCAAGTTACCAAAGCAACAAACACAAAGGAGAAAGGAGAAAGAAGGGAGACCCTTTTCATGAGAAAGTGTATCAATGGCTAAAAAGAAGAGTTCTACAAAAAAATTGTATCAGAGCATGGGATTAAAAAGGTGGGTTTGTGGAGCGTGGGGGGACTTAAAGTTGGAAACTAATCTGTATCAAGAGCAATAAGGAAAAGAAATTAGTGTAAAAATCTGGATCCTTTGGTGTAGTGCAAGAATCCTAGTTGGGTTTTTCCCTTGAAATTTTTTATGGAAAGTGATGACAACTAAGAAGAAAGATTGAGTAAGAGAAAAAGTTTTTGAGTATTTGGAGGGGCAGAGTTTGAGGTTCTGTGTGGAGGAAGACTAACAACACTGAAATCGCTGTCTTATAGGATCGCCGAAATTGGCAACCCCAAAATTCGCAGACCAGTTTGTTATTTTATTATATTTTTTTCCTTTTCTTCTCTAAAATAAAAGGAACTTTCCTTTAGTTAGTAATAATAGTGAATAGTGTATTAATTAAAGAAATCTTTGCTTTAGATTCTACCAAAATCTCTCACTATCAAAGTGGGAAAGTCTTAGGTGGTAGACACCGGCCAGCCCGAGGTGGGCCTAAAGATTCCGGCCACCGCTTACGGCCAAGCACGGCCCGCCGCATAAATCGATTCTGGGATTTCGACACGTGGATATTATGGGCCCCAATCATGGAATTGGTCCAATGAATTTGCATGAAAGGGTGCCGAGTCAGTAACTTTTCTTTTTTTTTTTTTTTACTAAATCTCGAAGTTCGTGTAGAGTGTCACGTGAGGCCCAGGATGCCCGGCCCAGTAAAAATATGTCGGTCAAATTAAAAAGCCATTTGCACCAACTCACCTCTTTGACCGATAAAAATGGAAACAAAAAATTAACTAAATTTACCTTGATTGTTAACTATTTCTTGATTAGCTGTTAACCAGCATGAGGGGTATTTTTGTCAATTCAAAGAGTTTTTACCTTTTTTAAACTGGGGGCTTATTTTTTGAATTTTAGCCGTTTTGAGACAACCTTTTCTTTTTTACAGCGGGGGAATAACGTGGTGGGCAACCTCGGATTCGCCGCCATTTATAATTCGGTTCTGTACGGCTCTGGGTTTTACCTTGTTTTCTAGTAATTCCATCTCTCGAGAAATTGTTCTCCAGCTCAAGAATTCCCACGCCTCGTTCACGCTCTCACCGCCACTGTGATTATAGAGATTCACTGGTGTACACGAGGGGGTAACGCGCGTGGTGGAACAAGATGGAGACGCCTTTTCGGGTAAAATTTGTAATGTTTAACCGCACATGGTAACTGTACAGAACCTCATGAGTTGGTCTGATTGTGTGTGATAATCCTCGTGACTAATAGTGGGGATGCACACGTGATTAATGTCCAGTGGATGAGATTTAGTTAATTTCCATTTAAGTGACATTTGCATAATTCAGAAAAAAAATTGTTAAGATTTTGTTGCAATAATCCGCGTGACTTTTGGTGCAAGTAATTACGAAATTTCCCATTAATTATTGGTAAATTTCTATTTAGTAATTTTAATCACCTGGTTCCCAAGTTTTCGTTATTATATTCATAAAGATTATGTTTGGGAAAAAATTTAAAAAAGGTTTCAAAATAAACTTGTTTTTCAATTCAGAAACTAAAAAAGAAAATTCCATTAAAAAAAATTTATTCCTCCAAGTTTTAACTCCAAAAAATCTAACTGCTAGCTTTTTCAAAACAACTGCTAAGAAGTATCTGACATTTATATTTCAAATAATTATAATTATTTGTGTACGATGGATTTGTTTTTTTTATTACTATCGTTGAAACTAAGCTAATTAAAATATGTTTTTCTCACTTTTCGATTTATTGAACCCAAAAAAAAACACATTTTCATTCATCAATTCGCTAATCTCATCAACCCAATCAAACTAGTCCTAAAGTCACTAAATCTCAATAGTGTTAATGAAAAATTTAGCATCCGGTCTTGTTGTATTAATAGTTGGTGGAATTCATTTTTCAGATTGAATATTTGTTTTTTTTTGGGGGGATCTAAATGACCTTGCATTGGTTACATGCCAATTTTTGTTTATTAACCCGAAAACTCATTCAATAGCAACACTTAGAAAAAATATAAGTAATTAAGTTTTATATCATCATCATAGATAAATTTAAAACGCGGATATTATGAATTTTAAGATTGTATAGCTGTTACAATCACTAATTTATTTTTACTTAGGTATATTGAAATATTTCCTAGCATGCCGTATTATGAATTTGAAAGACGACTCTTAATTAAGTGTCACATAAATGTCACACCAACGACTCTCTAATACCTTAACTTGAACGATGAATGGTTGTTGCAACAATTAACTCTTAAGTAAGTATATGGCATTATTAGCTGTTGCATTTATAGTGCAGGAAATCGTAGGTTGTCACTTTGATTATTTTGCAGTAGTATTGTTACTAAGCTTTTATGCAAGATAGAGAGTGGCACGTTCTTTGCATGATGTAAAGCAAAATTACTTGTGCCCTTTGGAGGATGCATGCCAAGTTGTTTATGGCTGAATTTGGACTTTGTATTTTAAGTGAAATGAAAAGGAAGAGAAAAAAGTATTGAAGAATAAAGCACAAAATTATATCATTTAAAGTGAAGAAAGTTTTTTATTTACTATTTTTCTTACTAAAATCTGAAATGTAAATTAATCCCTACTAGTATCTTTAGTAAGTAAAACAAAATTAGAGGAATGATAATGGATGAGTTCAAATTCAAACCCTTTCGAGATCCACCATGCATGTAGTGGATTTTAATAGTATAAACGGGTTTAAATCATGAGTTTTTTCACTTTTCAGACTCAACCTTTTTTTTAATATTATGTAATATTTTTAAGTTTTTAAAGAAAAAAATAGATTTTTTTAGAAAGTTTTAATATTATTTTTTGAAAAAAAAATTATAATTTTAATATTTTTTAAATTATAAAATGGGTATAACCACAAGTCTAAAGTTGAGTTATTTTAAATCTTAAGAAGTCGAGTATCGGATCCAAAAAAGTCCAATCCATTGAAATTTCTAATATCATGTATATAGATAATTGCTAGACGAGAATCATTTCATCAAGATTAGTTTAGTAATTAGTACTAAGTTGAGCACTCAAACATCAGGATATTAGTGTAATCGTTAAAAAATAAGTAAAATAATGGTTAAATAAATTGTTTTGATGTGAAATTACATTTCAATCTTTTTTTGTTGTGGCCAAACTTCCCAAACCCACAATTTATATACATATACACACTCTTCATCACTTGAAACTTTTATCATATGAAGATCACTAGCTACGTTTCCTGCAAAAAGTGAGAATTGTGCTAGTTGTCTCTCATTGCATGCTTGCATGTAAAAACTTAGTCGGGAAAAAAAGAAGATTTATGAGGTGAATAACATGCCTATGTATCACCATAACATCATGATGTGCACAATTCACATGCATCCATGTAAAATAGAGTATGTGAAGAAAAAGAGGGAGTCTCCAATCCCCACCTTTTCTTTTTCTATGTCAATACCGACCATGCTTGTCATGTTGTTAGATTTTCTTGTTTCTTTTATGGGCATTGTTGTTGTACTTGAATTTAACATAAAGCTGCATGCAGATCTAAGGTTATGTTTGGATTGGAAGTATTTAATAGTTTAAGATTTTCAATTTATAGGAACAAGTTTGTTTGAATAAATTCAAATTACAATGGATTTGGATTACTTTAATATTCATTTTGAACTATTTCTTTTTTATTCATTATAGTGAATTTTAAATACACCTAATATTGGAGTTATTTAAATTTTTTTAATTTAAATCCACTTTTAAATATAAATTCCTCCATGCAAATGCAACCTAAAGTTATAAACTTGTCATTTTTTCATTTTCATATTTTTATAAATGTTAACTTTTTTGCCTCCCTACCCAAAAAACAAAAAAACAAAAAAGAAATACTATGAAACTAATTAATTATTATGAAATTATCATGAAAACAAACAAAAATCCATAAGTTTAATGGAATTTGAACCCAAAAGTTGTTAGTTTGAGAAGTTGAAAACAACATTGGCATTATAAAATAGAATTGGTAGTCATAATTGCCTGATTTTGGGCACTAAATTAAAGGGCTAGACTATTGGGTTCTTGCCGAAATGAGTTAATCAAGGGCTAGCTCACTTTTACTCTAAACTTTTATCTTATGTGACCCTTAACATTGAATCTACAACAACTCTATAATCAACTTTCCTGAAAATCAATTTACATATTTTGATCATCAATTTTCCAACTTGATTTACCAAACTCAATTATTATTTTTCACTTCTCAATATTTACCCCTCTACCATTAGAAGATTTATTCAAGTGGTAAAGTTGAGATTAAAGAACTCTGCATCAACAGGGATAGGGTTCGATCCCTATCAAAATGTGGGCATTAATGAAGAAATTAATGTTAGATTTCTTCATTTAGAGGTATATTTTTATTAAGAACATCTAATTTTACATAAAAAATAATATTTACCATTCAAACTTGAAAGTGGTATATTGATATTAACTTCATCTTAATACAGTATTGTTCATAAAGTGTTTAAATAATAAATAATTATCTTATTTTTTTTATAAAAATTTGATACTCGTTTATCATTCACACACTCGATATATTTTTCACCAAATGTATTATATTTATGAAATAATCATTCTAGCTATCCTTGGAATATGTCATGGCACTATTTCAAGCTCGTTATTAAATTTAGAACCCCATTACTCTTCCACACCACATATATATATCTTTGGCAGCGCATTGCCCGCCAACGCAATATTTATTTTTACCACAAATTCCAAAGGTGATCGCATATATACGTAGCAGTATCAAAATTGACACAAACAAATTTGCAATTAAGTCCAAAAGTTTTTATAAGAAAAAAAAAATGTGTTGTATCCCATCTAACGTAACAAACCCTATAAAGATTTTATATGGATTTGTAAAGAAAAAAATATATAAAAAAAAAAATAATTGTGCAATACTCTTGGAGTTTGGCCTCCCCCATTGAGCCAAGTGAGATCATAAAAACAAAAGACATAAGTACATCGAGCTCGACAAAACCAACTTTGGTCTACGTTCAAACAACGATTTTCTGATTAATGTATTAAGTTCTGAAGATTTTATAACGATTTCTAAAAACCTAACGAATTGTTTTCTTGATTTGTTTATATATATATATATGGTGGTTTGCTACTTTGCTATACGAGTTGAGGGATAAGTCAATGATCATCAAGTCCAAAGATGTTTTTTTTATGATTGTTAATTAGCAATTAATTAATTGTCATCAAGCCCTAGATGCCCTTGGTTCGAGTGAAAAAAACCCAGCTAATTATCCTCGTCATGTCTTACGCAATGAAGCTTATTATGTTTTGTGTATATCCATGCATAAACTGGCTAGTGGCTTATAACTTATAAGCCAGCTAGACCACTTGCTTTGTGGACTTTTTGTAGGTGAAAATTCAAAAGTTCCAACGACCTTTGTTGGTTATTTCATTCTTTTAATTTCGTTGATTTTTAGGCTTATGAGAAACTTAATTAGCTTTTGAGATTGTCTGATTGATTGTTGATTAGTTTGATATAAGTTGGGTGTTTGTGCGGACATCCACAACTTAGATTAAATTATTGACACTAAACCTAAAAGACTTTTGAAGCATTAATATGTAAGTTCTTTCTTTGATGCAAATTCTTAGCTCTTATATTTAAATAATTAAGTAATAATGTTTTGAATGGATACATATAAAGATGACAACGAGATGAATTTAGATTAAATTTGTCAAAATCCAAAACTGTCTATGCCAAGATTTTTAAAGATCTGACCTCGGACAGAACTTGCTTTAGACCTGGAACTATTAGGTTAAATCTATTTGACATATTTTATAATTTTAAAAATATTAAAAAACATACCACTAAAATTTTCTAAAAATATATTTTTAAAAAATATTATTATATAAATATATGTAATAAATTTAAAAAATTAAATAGTGAAACAAAAAAATTAAGATCCATCTCGAACTCGTTTATAATTTTAATAATTTCTCAATTAGGACGATGATTTGGACTCATCTCATTGTCATCTTTATGTGTTATTTATATTTGGTTGTGTATACAAATGTTTTAATCTCTAACTTCTAAACATGAAATACAATTTAAATAAGACAAAATGTGTTGTTAAATTTACTTTATTTGTTACTAGTTTCTATTATTTTGGAAATAAAGGAAAGAAAAAATCTATTGTGTTCAACTAAATATTACAAAATTGGCAAAAAATAATGTATTCCTTGATGCAAAAGGCGCTAATTGCTCGTGGCAATGAAAATGAAAAGACTAAAAAACCCTTGGGTAAAATCGAAGTCTCTTAAAGGAATGAAGATAATAATTATTTAGGTAGTGATCATTGAAGAAAACGAAAGCCTACTTCAACAAAACACGACTTTAATCCCTATGTTTCTCTAATTAATCCCCATAAAAGAAATTAAAAAAAAATAATGTAGTTTCTTGAAGATTTTGGTATTGGCGAGGATTGATTAATAAAATGCCCAAGCTCGCATTTTCATGTGAAAGGAATATATATAAATGAAAACAGGCATCAATGAGTAACTGAGAGAAACACGCCTATTCAGACCAAAAAATGAAGAAACGTGTCACCAGGCGTCGAGTAGAAGCAAGAGATGTTGGTCCCTGTGGACCCTGTCCCTTAGGTTTGTCAAAATAGGTATTTTAATTAAAATTTAAATAAAAATAATTTTCATTCCTTAAGTTTGTCAGAATAGGTATTTTAATTAAAATTTGAATAAAAATAAATTTCATTCTAAATTATTTGAACTCTCAATTTAATGCTAATTATTACGTGAGTATCACTATGAAGTATGAACACCCAATAATAAAGTTTAAAAGTAGGAATTAAAGCAAACACAAGTTGATGAAATTATTATGTGATAATAATATTAATGTTATTATTTTCTTATATCAAATTTGTTACTAAAAATACATAAAAAAATTATTTCACTATAATTATAAGTTTCACAAATTTTATAGTTAAAAATAATATATTTAAGTGGTTAATATTGATAATTAATGATATATGTATAATACAATAAGTAATAATACAAATATTGTCAATAAGTTATTGTGGTTTATTTGTTATTATTAGGTTGTCAATATACATATATCATTAATTATCAATGTGATAATTTGTACATATTTTATGTGTTAGTATTGTCAACTTTAATAATCCTGCAAAATTCTTTGAACCATTAAACTTATTAAAATTATTATTATAATAAAATTAAAATTCTTATCACTTAAATATAATTCATAACAACTTTGATACTATCAAACATACTATTTAAATACAACAATTTTTGTTTTACAAGAATTTTTTTATCACCTATATATACGTCAATATATTATTTAAAAATATTTTTTACCTAATGATAATGTGAATATTATCATTTAATATCCTATCTCTAATTTTAACTACAAAACTTTTCACATCAGCCGAAAAGAATGAAAAGTTATAAAAATGAAAAAAAAATAAAAATAAAAATAAAAATAAAAAAGCATCCAAGTTTTTGTGCATGCATCTTTACTTTGGAAAAAATAAAAATAAAAATAAAAGACCATATTGGTAAATGGACCGCGAGATTGCGTTGTCTCGAGCACGGGTGACAGTGGGACCCATGCTTTCTTCGGCGGTCCCCACCTGACTCCACTTTTCTCGATCGACCGGTTACCGGCGCACTCCACGCCCCTCAGGCTCACCACCTGACGCCACGTGTCATGCGCACGTAGTAATGAAGTGGTTGCTTCCCACTCAGCTAGATTTTTTGTAGTTATGAATATAATCTTAAAATATAAAAAAAAATCGATATAATTCTAAAAAATAGTTAAGAATTAGTGGTCACACTTTTAATTTAAATGCGAATTTTTTATGAAGAAATTTATATTTTAAGAAATTAAATTTTATTTTAAAAAAATATAACTCGAAAATTTGAAGAATATACAATAATTAAGTTATAATAAAAAATGATATCACCAATTTTGTGATATCATTTTATCACATAATCAAATTATGGTTATTGAAATTTCCCATTTCTTGTTATGATAGGATTTTATTGTAGTCAAAGTACCAAAATTTAAATAATACATGACCTTTTTTAAAAATAGGAAAAAATGATAAATATATGGTGGTCTATAGGTTGTGGTAAAATTCATAATTAGCCACTTACAAATTACAAATTTCATTTTCACACTATCTTAATTTTATCGAAATCGCATAATTATGTAATAAAACAATTTCTGTTTATGACAAACATCTATTGCGCTTCCACTTAAACACACCAAAAAACGTATTTATTTAATGGATTTTTTCGGAATAAGGAAAAATGATCAACTCGTAGTGGTCTAACTTGTGGTATGTAAGTGTAACATCCTAATTAATAATTATCCTCTTATTAGCGGCATTCATAGCTAATAAATTGATTTAATTGAATCAAAATCAAAATTTAGTAAAACAGAAAAATTTGATTTGGCGTACGTTTTCTATTTATAAAAAATTTCAGTATTCAGTTTGATTTTTATTTTTTGTTTTTGTTTACCATATCTACCAAGTACCAAATTATTATTTAAACATTTCATATTTAGTTTTATCTTCATATTTTTGTAACTATTATTTACTTTTATACTGTTTTTTTTATGTTTTTATTCAGCAAAAATTAAAAAATTAAAATATAGTTATGACTCTAATATTTAATTTTAACTATTTTTATTTTTAAAGAAATTCAATTAACTGAAATACCAAATCGAAATATTAAAATATTTGGTAATATTAATTTGACACTGAATTTTGGTATACTATAAACTTCCAATTAATTTGTTTCAATTTTTGTTGAATGAACAGCCCTAATATGTCATGTCGATTTTTTAATATACTAAAATTAAGTTTGATTCGATTCAATTCTATTTTACGGATAGAGCAGTCATATGATCCCTCATTGCAATTTAATCATTTTATTTTAAAATTGTTGTGGATTGTTTTTTCTAATTTTAGAATGTGTTTATTGAGTGAGAGAGAATGTGTGGGGTTTGGTACTTCTGTTGGGTTATGGAACTTCTGTCTCGGACTCTTAAGTGCTCGGAAAATGAGGGAGACATGAAATCTGTATTTTAATAAAAGAACATTAATTGCATTTTCTTTTTGTACCTTAAAATAGGGAGAAAAAAAGGTGGTCTTCTACAAGAGTTTTTGTATTTGGTGGTTTGTTATCTGTATTTGTTTGGCATGAAATAGGTTTGATGATTCGGTACTTGTTTACTATACCTTAATTTTTGGTTCTAAAAGCCCTAAATATTGGAAAATTTTGATAATTTTGTTTTCTTTAGTTTGGATTGTTCCTTCATATATTACCTAAGGTAAATAGATGAAATTCGAATATTTCAAGATTAAATATTTATTTATAGCAAAGTGAAATTCAATAAGTATTGGAGAGATATTCATCTATATCGTATGATTACGGAGATGGCGTATAACTTATAATCGAAGGGTCATTCTCTACCTCTTGAATCCACTTGGCACCAAACTGATGTGGGACGGATGACAAATATTTGCCCAAAATGACCTAACTCCTTGTTTATAAGTTATATAAATTCATATGACATCGAATGAGTATGCAGGTAGCTTGTGATTTATAAGCAAGTGATCAGTTATTCTTGTAAAATTTCGACCAAAGCAGAGAATACCTATTGGACAGACTTGCCCCACTCCGTGTCACGTCAATAAGAGTTTAACTACGATAAATATTTTGCTATTTTTTTATTATGTTCTATTTTATTTCGTGTTAACTTATTTTAATTCATTTGTGTGTATCTCTGAATTCTTAGTCCTATTTTTCTAATAAATGCTTTATTATAAACATGATTTGAATTTTTATCATATTTTTGAAAATCTTCAACATCAACATATAAATAGCTTGAACTTCAAATATTTGCACATAAAAATAAATCGTGTTGGTGTATACTCAAGTCCAATACTTTTGTGTCTAATATCTATTACATTGACAAGAAAATAAAACACAAAATGTGCTTTCAGTCTATTAAAGCCAATATTCGATAAATTTACTAGTATTATCATTTTGTTAGGAAAAATTATGAATAAACCCTAAGTGGAATTAATCATAAATATATCTTTATATCTATTTTTTCTCATAAATATACATTAAATCCTTGGCAACAACAATAAAGAGTTTCCCTCTATAATCTCTTTTTTCGCAAAAGAGATCATATAATGTGCTCACCAACAATAAATGTTGGAGACAATAATTAGGAAATTATTACAAAATAATTGAGGAAGCACAGCCACCTGATCGCCGCTTTCCTCCGGCGGCTGCGTGGCAGCTCAACCACCACACCCCGCCACGCAATCCTCCACTCACAACACTTCAAAGTGGGAGTCAACTTGTCATTCTCAATCTTGTCTTCACTTAAGACAAATCCCACAAGTACAGAACAACTGACCAAAAATGTTTTTTTTATATATAAAATTAATAAAAAGATTTTTTTTTCTTTTTTTAATGTTTTTATGTTAGGTTTAAAATTAATTAGCCTGATTTTCAGGGTCCTTGTTTCTCCTCTCCACTCGTGGGCACGACTCTTTTGTCTATTTTAAAATTAATTGAATCTTTATGGACTTATTATTCCATAAATATGAACTCGACACTTGTAAATTGTTTTATAGAAAAATATTTAAATTACACGACATGGGTCACCATCTACTATAGTGTTGCATTAAATAAGATTGGGCTAATGGGGGATACATAGGGTTGGAAGTCAATTTATTTTTTGGGGAACAAGAACATAATTAATTGGTTTAGGATTCCTAGGTATTGATTTTTTTATTATTATTAAGTTCTTACTTTTTGTAGGATTTATTAATACTTGTTTTATTTGGGATAGGTAATAATTTAATTTAAAGAAAATGACCCCTCCATGCTGATAAAAGCACTACTAGATTGAATGATGAAAACTTTAACAAGACATAATATTTAGTGACAAGAAATAATGGAATTCTAGTACAAGTGCCATGCTAAGTATAAACTTTTAATGTCCAAAATTGAAAATTGAAAATTGAAATCAAGGTCTTATTTGGTGTTATTTTCCAAAACGTTGTCCTTCTCTTTAAAAAAATGTGTTTGGAGATTGTTGTGTTTGGGAAACAAGTTTTCACTTCGTTTAAAATAATTACTTTAATTAAATAAGTATATATCCTATTATTACTTTATTGAACAAAACAAAATTGTCAATACATATACAGTCGAAAATATATCCGATTATCCACAACAAACAACATTGACAAGTATTTACAGTTAACAATATAAAAAAAAATACATTACATTATTTTTCTCAATAAAATATTCAAACACATTATTATTCTCTGCACCTAATCTAATCTCATTGTCCAAAATACATTCACCCAAAATATTCTCTCAAAATATCAAAAAATAGCACCAAACAAAGCCCAAGTTTCCTAATTATATAGGTTATAATCATTTATTCAGTTTCTTTCTTTTCTTTCTTTTCTTTCTTTTTTTTGCAGACTAAATGCTTTTGGAAATCTTTTTTCGTTTTTTAACCAAGTCAAGCACATATTAATATTCTTATGATAAAAGTGGGATAATCATAGTCTAATAATCTTAAACAACGTGATAAAACTTTTCGTACACATCATGTTGGCCTATTAAGGGATTTGGTAACCTAGCTAGGTTAGCTATAGATATGTGAATTAATTATTTTGAAAATCATTAATTAAAAACATAAATATTTTAGACAAAGATTAACACTGTCTAATGACATCAAATTTCTATTATTTATGATGATATCTTTATAAAAAAAAAAAAAATCTTTCTATTTTTTCTTTTTTTTAATTAAAGAAAATCCAACTTTAATAAAATTTACGTAACAAGCCCACGATACCTCCAATACAGATTCTCGATTTCATTTAATATTTTATAATCTTGTATTGTGCATTACTAATATAAAATATTTCCTCAAATATATATATATATAATATAAAATACAAAATATGAAACAAAATTAAAATAGACAATCCATAAAATTCCAAGCCCCATTGCTTGACATTATTGTAATCTGGCTCCTGTAATTATCTTAGTAATCTTAACCCCTCAACATAATTATTGTAACGAACAATTAACCCATTAACAATGTGATTATGTGTGATAATCAAAGTGAATCACATGCATTTGAAGAGGATTCAAGGCAGTTCAGAGGCAATAAACAGTTTATTATTTTGATAATTAATGGCTAATCACACTCTTTTTTTTAAAAAAAAAAAAAAAAACTCAAGATCAATCTGGAGTTTGGAGGGGCCAGTGACTCTTTCAAGTGTTGAATAGCTATTAGATTCATTCCATTAATGCTGCTGATGTATTTGACTTTGGGTGCAAATTTTTACCCACTTGGGTGATGAGTCGATGCGTCGTGATTGTTTGATGTGTAGTTCGTGCACCCTAATATGAATGTACATTTTGTATGATTTTTTTCATAACATTTTACTCCCCTCCTTCCAATATTAGTTTATTTCATGTCAGTATCTAAGCAGATAACATGAAATTATTTCTCAACTAGATAAAAATTGAAGATTAAAAGTTTGCATATTTTCACATTTTTACATTGAAATGTGTCACGTTATTTTGAAAAATGAACCTTACTTTGGAACATCCTAAAAAAATAAAATTCATAAATTTGAGACAAATAAATTGAAGAATTTTGTATATGGTGTCATGTGCCTTTTATGAGTCTATCTCCTGCGAGCATTATTTGTATTTGTGCGAGAAAGATAGACACATCGATACTTTGCACGATTCTGTTATCTTATTAGTAAAAGAATTACGAAGAAAAATTGTACTGTCCCTAAGATGGTGGCCAAGATAGTACAAAAGATGTATGATCAAATCTGATAGCACACAAGAAAAGATGTATGATCCGACATCCAAGCAAAGGGAATTAGTTTAGTTATTACATGCTTGGACTGTGGGTATAAAACAAATATTCAATTTTATTTTCAAAAAAATATTCTTGTTCTTTTTTTTTTTTTTGTTCTTTTTTCCTTTTTCTAAGGATTACTTGACTGTACAGAATAAACAGGTCTTGCATTTGTGTAAAAGAATTATATCAAGATTGAAATCCATAATTCTTTTTGTGTCTACATGACTATATCCCATTATCATGCTGATTTTGCTAATGGAAAATGGAAAAGGGAAAAGAAGACTAGAAAATAATGGAGGGAGGAGGAAGTGGAGAAACACATTTGTTGGGCTTACATGAGAAACTAGCCTTAGGCCCAAATCCAATATATATGGGAATTGGCATCCATTTGATAAACTAAATCCACTACCAGCCCAACAAGCAAGACCTGTCTCATAGATGAACCCAAATTAGAACATATTTGATGTCGTATCACTCTATCTTTTCGAAACTTTAAATTGAAAGTCAAGTGTAATGTGAGCCATTGCCAACTTTATAAAAAGTCGTTAGGAATATCAGTAGTTCAGTAGATATAAATCAGAAAGTTTGATAGTAGTTCAATGCGTAATTAATCGTGTACTTTTTAATAATAAAGATTGAGCATGAGTTTGGGCCCTTAGACTTAAGTGGGCTAAACCGGAGCATTATAGCCCAATTTTGTATATTGACTTATGTACTCCATAAACTTAGGGTATTGAGTCTTGTCTTTGTTCGGTTCATAATTCGAATGGACCTTTTGAACTTAGCATATTAAGCCTATTTTGGGCTCATCACGTATCAACATTCAAATGATTTCTCTTGCAAATTAAAATTTAAAATTGTCAAGTCTAAGTATTTATGGATCCGAAGTGGTTTGTACAAGTCTCTCATGAAAAGGACTTCATGTTGCCTCTTATTTTCAATAATTCCAATGGATGGTAACCATTCAATTTAAGCATTATTGGTTTTCTTGATATCACTGGATGACCCAATTGCTGCTTCCGCTGTTGCTTTTTTTCAGGGAAGGCTGGTTATTACTTGTTCTTTTCTCTTATGGGGTCTTCTTAAATTTCTAATTTTTTCGTCTACACCAACACCAACTATTTTCACACCAAACGTTGTCATAGCAGTGGAATCACATTCTGATAACATGGTCCGGCATATTCGGTGTAGGCAAACGTTTTGCGAGGATAGGGGGTGGCTATGGGGGAGTGTTGAGCCATAAATAATTACAAGTGACCTCTCTTCTGCAGCAGACGAAGTACAAAACCTGGAATCTGCGCTATACACAATCACATTTTTATGTATATCAAAACTCAAGATCCCCCTTTCACCACAGAAAGTGAAAGAAAATTGGAAATTTAGAAAGGGGAAAAGAACGAAAAAACATGGTACTCACCTAAGACTAACAGAAATCACACATCATCCCTATCTAACAAAAGGTGAGAATTAGTTTGATGGACTATCTAAAAACGAATCTTCTCTTCATCATCAAAGCAGCAGCACTTCATTATTTTAGAAAATCAAAGGCTGCTCAAGCACAAAAGACTGCCCAATAAATGTCCACAACTTAACCCCTAGCCAACATGACGTCCAAGTGTCTTAAACGATCACCAGAAGACGGACCACGCGAGTGAGAAATTTTCCTGGTCTCTCTGCCAAAAGTGGAAGGATCTTGCATCCCGGGGAGGTCCAATGTATATTTCTCCTTATAACCTACTTGATTCAGATGCACAAACGCAAGCATGCTTATAGCAAGCAAAGCAGCATTCCCCATAATCCCAACCGTATGATCCAATCTGAGGGACTTGGAAACAAAAGCAAAGCTAGAAACAAAGAAATTGACAAGAGCATTTGGCTTCTTCCCTTTCTGTGGTACAAAGTTCTCACCCGAAGGATATGGTGCAGAACCATAGACATATTCAGGAGCAACAAACCGACTAGCATCCCGTACATCACCTACCAAAGCTTGTGCTTCTTCAATGACTTTGTATTTCTTACCTTGATGTTCAGCCAATCTCATTGCAAGAATAATGCGACTTTGCTCTAAACGAGCAATTGCAGCATCTCTCTCTGCCCGCTGCTGAGTTTGTACAGTCTGTAAATTGTAACACCACATGACATGTTAGTAATTGCTTCACAGAAACAAAGTACGAGTAAAACCTCCTGATCAAAAATATGTGTCAGACCACCACGACTCTGAAACAATAGTCTTCAGTATATTGCAGTTTATAGCTGATAAAGGATCAAATATCGTGTCTTTTCTTCCTCATGAATAAAACCAAAAAGAATTATTATCAAATCTTAGAGAGAGGACAAGTTCTAGAGTTGACCCCAAGAACAAACTCAAAGCCAATACATATTATATTCTCATACAAGCTGCCTCAGCTTCATTCTTATCGAAGTACACATCTTCAATGGTGAAAACAGCTCTCTATATTGACAACATGAAAATAACAGTTCATTCATTCCTTAACATGCTGTTTCAATATGCTAAGTAAGTTTTGCAGATCAACAGCTTTTAAAGCATAAAGAATCCAAGATAAACCAATTTATTACATGCACAACACTAAATAAGTTAAGAAGTATTTCCAAAATATACCAACCTATATGTGTTTTGACCAATACGTCAGAAGTAGCATGATTTTGTAAACTATTCCCACCTCACAAAGATCTCTTGCTACTCAAAAGCCATCTTGCAAAGTTTTAATAGCCAAATAATGATCAAGAATTTCTGATCACTTGTCACTGTTCCACTAGATTGGTTCACTAGATCAATTAGGAGTTCCATCAACATGAATTGGTTTTTTTGGGACCTTAAAAATTGGAAATCCTAAAAATCAATTCACTCAATAATTTATCTGATTGTGATTTTCAAAAGAAATTTATAAAAGCAAATGAGCTTACTTTAACATCAGTTATTTTGGCAAACAAACACAAATTTCGAATTGAAAGGAAGACACAGAAATTCATAAGTGCACAAAAGCCAAAGCTAATTGTTCCATTACACCATTGCCAAAGCCAAGAGTTGAAGATCAATAAAATATTTATTGAACTCAAACGCTATGTTTGGTTTCATTTTTGGCCATTCTAGGGGGATTATTATGGTATAATGTATTTTGGTAACTTGAAAAATATATAGAGAATAAAAATGTATTTTGAATATTTTGTTGTGAAACATTTTAGATTTTAAATATCTTGCCAATGATGTTTTGTTGTGAAATATTTTCTATTGTAGATATCTTATACATGTTGTTTTTCACTGGTTAGCGAGAGATATTTTTTATTGTGTCAATGTTGAAGCCAGCGAGAGACATTTTAAAATGTATCAATGTTGTTTTATGTTAGTTAATGGGGTGTAGTACCGTATAAAATTATTTAAATATTGTAGGGAATGACTGATATTTCAACAAAACAAATATACCATTCCCAAAAATTCCCAAAAAATGCAACTGGAAAACAAGTTTTCATTTTCGTCTTTGTCTTGAAGAAGGAAAATGCAACTTGAAAAATGAAACTAAACATTACGAAAGTCTTCCCAAAAAACAACTAAAAGTTACAACTAAACTAACCCAAACTCCGAAACACATCCTAAAAACAGAAAATTGAACTGATAACTTAAGAGGTAAACAAATTTCAAACTCTAGGGAGAAAAGAACGAAGGCAACAATCACAATTCGAGAACTCACATGGAAAAAGATTCAAATTGGTAATTCCATAGTTACATAAACCCTTCTGAATTCAACTTAAATTCTTACCAATTAGAATTATAATGAAAATGACACACCCCAATTCTGCAATAAACACAACACACATTGCCGAAAGAAAGCAGAAATTTTAACAAACCAGTCAAGAAGAGCACAAGTCAAAATTCCAATTTCCTAAAAAGAGAAGGGCAAAGATAAAAAAAAAATCACATAATCACAATTCGACACTCACATGGAAGAACTCGAGCTGGTCTTCTAGATTTTCAAGTGCGGTACGAATAGCATACAAGCTCTTCGCCTCCTGAACCGCCGGCTCATCTTCATCGACCCGGAACTCCTTCACGAACACGAAACCCGGCCCGCTTTTATTCTCCGGATCATCATCTGCGGATTTCTTTTTCCGGTGGAAATAAAATTCATCGGATTTGCGGGTCGGATTCTTGATGGAGTTGAGAAAATGAGCTCGAGAAATAGAGTGAATGGCATCGCTGAGCTTATCGTGCAGATCCCAGATTTTTTCAAGAACGGCTTCAATCTCGTCTACCTCCATTTCCCATTTCATTTGGGAGAAGGAAAATGAGAAGAGGGAAAGGAAAACAGAGGTGAAAAGGAAATTGCTTTGAGTGGCAGAGGAGGGAAAGCATAGAGGGAAAGGAAAAGGAAGCAGTAAATAGGAAAGAGGAAACTCCTAGGGTTAGATCAATTTTTTACGTAATAGCGATTTAACGAAGTATGTACAGAAAAGGCACATATTCAAAATATAAAAGCGGTTTCAGCATGAACTGGAAAGAATTGGAGGAGTTGGGACAGGAGAGGAGGGATGCAATTAGGTTTGTGGGGCCCCTTTTTGGGTTTTTTAATGATTTTAGCCTATAGTGCTTTCTAGTTCAATAACCAACGCATATTTGGTTGGCAGAGTTCGGATTCAGGTGTGTGTGACCAGAAAAAATCATTTTTAAATTTTGAATTTTAAAAGTACTATAGCTTTTATTTATTTATTTTTATATATATATAATATAATACGAGATAAAATACATTTATGTTTTTTACTGTATACTGTATCTTTAGGCCGTTATAATTACTACTTCCTATGAATTTTCAACATTTTATATTGAATAGTAGTGTGAAAAAATTATATGCATTTTTTGTTATCAATTATTCACCATAATGCATGAAAATGGTTTGAATAACTATTTTTAAGATATTGACCAAGTCATATATATTAAGACTCTAGAAGCAATTCTATCCCAACTTTACATGTATTTGAGAACTTTTGAAATTGCCAAAATAATCTTGGAGATCAATTATATCTTCCTTAATCAATTTTGTGTGAATAATTCAATGAGGACTTGATTATATGATTCTTAACTTTTTTTTTTTTTTAAACAAGAATTATATAATCCTTGACCGCAACATTAAAAATTTGCAACCTTGTTTTTTTCATTGAATAAGAATTTCATGCATCATTATTTGTGTTGACTTGTGAGATGCCGTCCAGTCGTAATATTTAAGTGGAGTTATGAACGTTGTTTATTAGAGTGATTATAGTGCGATTTGATATTTATTTTTATTAATTTCATATTTAATTATAATATATAATTTTATTAAATATTAATTTTAAATTATAATTATATTATATAAAATAAAAAATTCGATTGTGGATGATTTGATAATTTTAATATATATATATATATATATATATATGACTGCAGCTCAATATTAGACTTTATGCATGTAACAATGCATGTGAATAATGATATATTTTACAGAACATATTTTGTGCAAAAATGGAAAGAACGAGGTATTTAATATAAGTTAATTACGACATTACCTACTTAATTTATATAAGAAACGATGTGGTTATGTGCAATTTTTTAAGTTTTTAAACTGACACAACCCAGTTTTGGTAATAGGATTTTTGTTTAAAATCTTTAATCATAATTTTTGTTATTAATCAATATCAACAAGACATTACAATATATAGAGCGATCGATTTTTTGAAATTTACGATCATCCTACTGTGTATAAAGATGCCATCATTTTAGTTTAAATATGATTATCATTATCTTATTCAGATAAAAGATACAAGAAAGAAGAAAATGTACTCGGGAAAAAAAAAAAAAAAAAAACAAACAAACAAAATTTTCTACCTTCATTCTTCCCAAATATAAAAGGGGGCCTTCTATCCATAAACTTTAATTCCATACATTTCAACATTCTTACATCCTTCATTTCCCAGAAACATTAAACACAAAAACAAACGCGAAAAGAAACAAAACAAAACAAAACTCCACTTGTTGAAGGAACAAGAAATGATTACTACATTATCCAGCGCTTATTTGATTTTTCCCCCCTTTATTCCGTCCATGCAATTCCCTCTTGCATAGTGCGTGTATCAGTAGTTCTAAGACAATTTCTTCAAGCCCAAGTGATAGACCTGCCGGGTTTACCTCAATTTCCTCCCAAACTAACCATAGTTCCTTGAATCATCTTCCCAATTTTCCGGCCGGCTATCTGGCCTTTTCCCGGTCATCTGGGTCTCGCCACAGCCACCATCTTCTCCGGAAATCTCCTCCAACGACCGCCCCTTTGTTTCCGTCACCAGAAAAGTGCAGAAAAATCCCACCATATTTGTAAAAGCCAAGAGCATCATCGCTTTCTTGATCTTATGCACGTCTCCATCTTGCGTGTAGTTCTGTATCCCAAATGCGCCGATCATCGCCCCCGCCTTCCCTGAGGCTGCGCTGAAAGCGTGACAAGTGGACCTAACCCTCGTCGGGAAAAGCTCCGCCGGGAGAACAAAGGTTGTGCTGTTCGGGCCGAAGTTTGCGAAGAAGAACGTGAGTCCATAAAGGGCTGCGAAGGTCCATTTGTGGTCCTCGTTCTTGAGGTAATCGTATTTAACTCCCATTATAAGCATGAAAACCGACATCATGAAAAAGCCCACCAACTGTATGTAAAAACGCCCAATTTTTTCAATGAAGGCTACTGTGAACCAGTAGCCGGGGAATGTGCCCAGTAGCGCTATCACGAACATAGCCCGCGATGTTTCAAACATTTCTCGCAGCGCACTGACGTCTTCAGCTTTGTTTGTGAGCCCCATTGTGGGGAAAATGTCTTTCTGTGTGAGGTTTTGGCTGTAGAATGCGATATCTAACAGAAACCATGTTGTCATGGTGCCGATCAAATGCCGCCCGTGGCGCCTGAGAAACTCATGTGAGAACAGTTTGTACTCATTAGCCGAATTGAACTGAGCTACTTTGTCCTGATCAGCCTGGATTTCGATGTCAAGAACCCTGCCCATGTCCGCAGCAGCTTGCTTCGCGTTGCCCTCGATCAGCGCCGTGTAACGTCCTGTTTCGGGCATTTTCATCCTCCAGTAGAATGTGAGGAGGGCGGGAAGAGCACCGAGCATTAGTACAATTCTCCACACGTAGTCGGCTTCTGGCTCAGTTGAGAAAACATGCTCTCTGGAAAACGGTTGACCTGCATAGTAGTCAAGGAAGATTTTGGAAATGATCAAGGACACGAGACCTGCAAAGATGATTCCTACTCCTTGCATGGCGAAGACTGCTGCAATGAATGCTCCCCGAGTTTTCTTGTTGGCGTATTCAGACATGATTGTGGCGGACAGAGGGTAGTCACCGCCAATGCCAAAGCCAAGCCAGAATCTGAAGAAGCAGAGGGTTCCTATAACAGCTTTCGGACTGTATCCAAACGATAAGCCCGAGCAGATGGCACAAATGATCATAAGAACCAAAGTGACCCCATAAACTTTCTTTCGGCCTAGTTTATCACCCAGATACCCAAACACCAGCTGGCCGGTTAGTGTTCCCACAAGTGCAACACCAATAACCAAATTGTTGATGCTATGAGGAAGCTTTCCGGGCTTGCCTGATGTGGGGTCGTAATAATAGAGTCGGCCTAAGAGTTTGGACACGGTAGAGATGCAAAACAGATCATATGCATCGGTGAAAAATCCCATTCCAGCAATGACAATTGCAGTGACATGATACCATTGTGTTCGGGCATTGTCAAGAGCATTGAGCACAGAGATGTTGTCTGAGGCCATTGCTTGATGTGAGGTTGCTTTACTTTCTTTCTTGTTGTGTTCGTATAACATCATGCTTGTACTATATATATACTGACTAAATTTTTGGAGCAAGAACCTATGGGAAGCTACATTATGTCGTTTAGACCAATGTCTTAAAACAAGAAATTGATAGATGTGGTATCTCTATAGGATATCCTTGTGCATTGTGGAAATCAAGGAAATATATATATGTTTAAAGGTATTCCGGGGTTTTAACAACCAAATAAACACTAATTACCGCTAGTGACTTGATTTCATCTATAATTAGAAACATCTTCACAGATTACAATCCATCAATTAATATAAGGGTTAAATACATTTTAGATTTTGTATCATATATCCTTTATATAAATAAAACCTTCAAATAATCTCTTAAATCAATAAAAATATATAGATGAACAAAATTACCCTTGAATTAAATAAAATATTAAATCTCATATTTTGTCCCCTCTAAAATTAAATATCAATTAATTTGATCTCATATTTTATTTAACTCTAATTTTATTAAATAAATAAACCCATAATTAAATTTCAAGTTATAGTAATTTATTTGTCAAATGTCAATTAATTTGATTTCGAATTTTATTTAACACTAATTTTATTAAATAAATTAATATTTAATGAAATAAATAACAAAATATGATTTTAATAATATACAAAAGACATATTAAATTAAAAAAAAATATCTCACATAAATTAATATTACTCTCATCTTATATATATTATTTTAGAAAGCATCTTTTAGACTTTTATTTTTATTTTTTCACTCGAAAGTTTTTAATTACATTAATATACTTTATAAGTTTTTTTATTTTTATTTTCTAATTTTCATTTCTATTTCACATATAAATAACTACATATTAAAATTAGATTCGTTAATATATTTGAGTTATATATGCACAACTTACATAATATAATTATTTACACCATTAAGTAATATTAGTTTAATTGATTCTAAATTTAACAAACACTTATTAAAGTTGTATATCTAAAATGATTGTAATAGAAATTTATGTGATATAATTTTTTTAAAATTTATTGTGTCTTCTCTATATTATTAAAATTGTATTTGGCTATTTAATTATTTTATATTTAATTAAAAATTATTTTTTTTTGAAAAAAATAATGTTGAATAAAATTTGAGATCAAATTAATTGGCATTTAATTACAAATGGGCAAATATTATATAGTTTATAATAGAGGGATAAAGTGAATTTAATATTTTATTTAACTTAAGAGTATTTTAGTTTATCAATATAATTTTTGTTGATTAAGAAAATTAGTTGGAGGAAGTAGTTGATACAAAATTAATAATACAAAGAAGTAAAATGTGTTTAACATGGATTGCTTGAGAGCGTGATATTATTTTATTTTTATTTTTGTCTGAAGTTTTGTCTGTTATTGTCCTTCAATGATTAATTAAGCCATTCAATTGCTGAGCTCATACTTACCTGTTTGTCAAGAGTGGATTTGGTTGTCTCCATGTTGATTCAACCTTTTATGTTTTTTCCCTTCTAGTATAATGTTACTGTGTTCTTCTTGCCATTTCTGGTTTATTCTTAAGAATAATACTGAAGTTTCATAAAGTTGTAAGCTATCATGTTGTCTTGTAATCATCGAACGGTTGCTAATAATTTTGTAAGTATATTGATGTGAAATTATTTTTTATTTATAGAATTTATGAGTTGTAGAGCTGTTGAGTTGTAAAGTTAATGAGTCACTATTTGCGTTACGAACAAACATTAGGAGTGTTGGGTAACCCGACGGAAACCCTCCGATACTCAACTTAGTAAGTTGGGTTGATGAATTAAACCAAAAACTAAAAAGTACTTAAAATTTAATTGATTATGTGTCTTTCAATTATTAAACGAGGGGTATTTATAGTTGTAAAATCTAATGATGTAATTCTATGTGGAGCGGTGCATACACTAAATAAATTTTTTAGGTTCATTGACCTGAATTTATCATATAAATCTCCTTAAATTATTTTATTGGGTTTTATTTATTAAATCAAATATTTATTTCGGTTCATAATTTAAATATCTTGAATTTAATTTATTGAGTCTATTTTGGGCTTTTGACTTTTGGGTTCAAATCCCATCACATATACTCCATGCATACTTATCACATCAAAGGAGTAATTTATGCAAGTCTAATCTGGGTAGAATTACACGCAAAGCAAGGTGATTTTGAAGCCCTTAAACCAACAAAGTGCGTTTGCTTGTTTTGGAAAATTCGAGGGTTCTTATCCGATCTGGAGTTTTGCTACCCACTCGGATGAGGTTGTTAGCCATTGATGATATATGAGGGTGTCGTTGCTTCGTATATCCTATGATCCATAATGAAATTTCTTTAAGACCAATGCCATATATCGGCCTTTTAACCTTCATTTTTCCAAATCGAGAGCCCGAGAGGGAGGTGAAAAAGGAGTGGATGGGCTACATAGCATTTTTCTTTCTATAAAAAGGCATATGGTATGGTACAATGACTTGGACTCGTGGGTCCAATTCAACCAATGATTTTGGTTAGGTTGTAAGCTGGGTCCAAATGGAGTTTGATTTCCATGGTTTTTGTTGGGTTGTGGGTTCAAACTAGGCCCAAATGGGTTAAAATGAGTCCAACCAAAGTTACGTAAAATCTAATAATAACTTTAAAAAATTATGAAACACGGAAGAAAATAAAAAATGATACACCTACTAATATACATTGAATGTATATTTTATTATATATTTTTTTGCACATATTTATATGTATGTGTATATGAGTGAGTGTGTGTAAATATATAGTGAAGTATAAATTGATACACACCACTGAACACCATAATATAATACAAAATAATATAATAGATTGTATTATTTTAGTTTTTAAGTATTTTGGAGTGTAAGAGAAAACACATTTGAGAGTCTTAAAAACTAAGAAAATCTTTATGATATCGAAGGATAATGCTAAAAATTAAAAATTAGAAAAAATGTGAAGGAAGTTTTTTGTATAAATACGACTTTAAGAGTGTTTATTAATTTATCTAGTTGTTTCATTTGTTTCATTTTCTTTTTCATGGCATTAAGATTACATTTTTTTTTTATGTTTTTTATTATCCTTTTTTTTTTAACCTAAAATCCAAATTTTTTAATCAACAGATCACTATCGTTTCATTCAATAATCTAACTCGCGTTATCCAATAATATACCAGTTATCTATTCTCAAATCTTATGAAAAAGCAAAAAAAGAAAAAAGTGAAAAACAGAAAAAAAAAGGAGAGAAGTATCTCACTTATGCTTTTGTAGGCCTAGAAGGGTCTTTTCACAAGTTATAGTAATGTCGAAGTTTCTTTTAAAAAAAAAAGAAAAAAGAAAAAAGAAAAGTATTTTTGCCCTTCTGTTTAAAAGAAAAACGGAAAATTGCTAACTGAAAAGGCGGGCCACACGTAGCCCTAATTCTTGGATGGACCAGGTGCAACGCACCTGCCCGTCAGTGGCCTTCGGATCAAGGATAAGTGGTGTTAAAATAATCCATCTGTGCCCAGAAGCGGACGGTGCATTGCACCCAGAAACACCCTCGAAATCGAGACTCCCATTAAAACGCATGCTCCCTGACTCACTCTCTTCTCTTTCTCTTCCCCCTCTCCAAGTGGTTGGGCGACGCGACAGTCGTTTCCTCCTCTCCAAGGAACTCGGACATAGACTGCTTCGACTTTTCAATACCAGAAATTAACCCGAAAAAAGAAATAGAAAAAGAGAAGCTAGCAATACCAAATAGTAAGTGCTATGCTTGTTACTCATACAGCCTGTAGCCTCTGAATTGAAGCTGGGATCATCATAAGGTCTTTTTTTTTTTCCTAATTTGTTTAGCTATTTTAGGTTTTAATTCTATTCGTTATTCTAGGGCACGATGTTTTAATTCCCTCTAATTTTGCTCCCGAGTTATGGATGTTAGGACTGTATTCTTAAGCATAAGGGTGCTGAGTTCTATTTGGAATTTTTTGAATTTTTGATTGTTTTAGCTTAAGATTGGAAATCAGGGTTTAAATGGAAAAAAAACTTTATTAGCTAATTGGGCGCTTTGGAGTGCCTTATTGTCCTTGTTCTTCTTCTTTTTTTTTTTTTCTTTTTCTTTTTCTTTTTGTTTGTGCGTGTGTATGGTCTAAATAATGAAATTGTTTTAACGGTGGTTTGGGTTTATTGTTTCCATGAGTTGTCTGATTTATCACAAAAGAACCAATTTTTGAGACCGTATCAGAGTTAATTAGTTCACGAACAACTAAATGCGGAAGTGTGTTTAATTGTGTGATCAGCTTGCAAAATAAGTATGATATTTTGTGAAATTGTTGATTTCAGGTTGATTCCGTCTTTGATTCAAGCCTAAAGGTTTTATTTAGCAAAAGGATAAACTATTAAAGAGAGGATGGCTGAAGAACTGAAGCACTCCGAAAATCCATGGATGACCGCAGCCGAGCAGTCCTCAAGGATGGCTGAATTCAATAAGGATGTGTCTTTGATGTCTGAATCAATGGTGATTGTTGATGGAATTGAAGCCTCTGAAATTTCACAAACTCGGAGTCACCATTTGGATGTCTCCTCAGGTGGCAAATTGGGATTTCCTGAGCGTGCATTGTCTGCAGCTGGTGCAGCATTTCTGTCCGCCATTTTGGTCAACCCACTTGACGTGGCTAAGGTACATGTTTTACTTTGAGTGCTTTAATTTATTTAGTCAGTGCCATTTTTGGTCTCCATAAGGGATAAGTTTATTTTTTGAATTTCTTTTTGTGCTCATGTGGGTTTTTGTAGGCCGAAGTGGTTGGATATATGCAATTGAGAGTGTTCTTGAATAACTGGCCAAACTGACTGTTTTGCTAATTTTTATTGAAACTAGTTAAATTGTAATGCGCCATTCTTTCCTGATTGGCAAGGAACTATTGTCTTTTCAATTTTAGACTTTATGAATAGTGTGTCTTCTTTTTGCTAATGGTGTTCTTACTGGTCTGACTATTAAGATTTGGTTTCATTGACCTCTTTTTTCTTCTTTTGTTTTGGTCTTTTTGGGTGCTGAAGGGAAGCTGTATTTGTACTTCTATAAATTTCAGTTTCTCCTTTTTCCTTTTCTTCTGATGATTTGACTGTTTGTAATATCTTCCAGACAAGATTGCAGGCACAAGCTGCCGGAGTCCCTTACTCGCATCCATTGAGTAACGTTACCAGTCGCATGGCATTTTTTGGACCGCACATGGTATGTATGAAGTTTCTTCTGTTGCTGCTTTCTGCATTTATTTTCATTTGATTGCTCTGCTAATCTAAACATCTCAATAACAACACTCTAATGATTCGGAAGGATTAGAGCATCAGGTAATCATGGGTTTATTGGATTTCCGTGGAACTAGTTTTACTTTATCGTTTGTAATCCGCCGTGTTTTGTTATTATTATTTTTCTTCATGCTGAATGCAATTCTAGATATTTTCTTCAAAATTGATGAATTCTAAGTTGTCTGTGATTTACAAGATATCTTGATGCGATATTGATTATTCATAGTTCTTTATGGTACCTTTTGGAAATTTGCAGCTTTTTAACTGATGCAACAAACTATTGACGTCAATTTATTTGTATTTTTGGTTCCAATAGCAACATGAATTATTTTAATCCTTTATGGGCAACAGTATTTAAGCATAAAGCCATGATTTTCAATAGCTCACAATTATTCACTTCAAAGTAAATAATGGTTTGGCATCAGCTGTTTGTTTATAATTTGGACTCTATTGTCATTTTAATCTAAACTACAAATCCAATATGAGTATAACTTTCAGTTGCATTCTAGAATTGCGAAGCTCAACACATTGAAAAACTGAAATGGCACGGTAAATTACTAATGTTGTAAGACTCTGTTCTCCTTCACCATCACCTATTTTAACCCCCAAACGGTCTTGATACTATCAAAGTGGAGTTCATATGATACCATCCCTCAGGGTCATAATTAATAATTAATGGACATATTAGATATAGCGTGCCTTAACTTTTAGTGATTTATATGCAGCTTTACTGTTATTCTATGGCCATTATGTACAACTTAGATTGTGAATTTAGTAATAGGTTGGAAAATTTTCCCTTTTCAATTAAGGTAATAAAGTTTTCTTACCGTATGCAACTTGTAACTCGTTGTTAGATGTTTGCTGATCTGAGGTGTTCTCCCTCATGCACGCGTGCTGGAATTCATGGTACGGTAGCAATTTGCCCACCTGATTGTTTCCATTACAAGGGGACACTGGATGTTTTCTACAAAATTATTCGACAGGTTGGTAGATGATAGCTGAACTTACTTTTTATTTTTGAAGCTAATTTTACTTGTGCTTTGTATTCCACTGAAAACTCCCGTACAAAAATGTGTAGAGACATATAAACAAGTTGTGCTTGTGACTTTCGTATCAATTATATACTTCAAGGCACCACTATATATATATATATATATTTTGGAGTACTTATGTTTGCTCATGTTATGATTTATAGTTGCTTACACCTTTATTCTTGTATATTTTGCAGGAAGGGTTTTCTGCACTCTGGAGAGGAACAAATGCTGGCTTAGCACTGGCTGTACCCACTGTAAGTTTTGAGTGGTTACTGCCGAAAATTTCAGGCATCTATTTACCACATCTTTATTGTTGATTTTTTTTATTTGAAATGAATTCCTCTGTAGTGAACTGGAATAAAGGTCATTATTGGTTTTCAAACAGGTTGGTATTTACCTGCCTTGCTATGACATTTTCTGCCACCGATTAGAGGAATTTACTGCACAGAATGCTCCAGGATTAACACCTTATGCACCTTTAGTGGCTGGTTCACTGGCACGTTCTATAGCTTGCACAAGTTGCTATCCTATTGAGCTTGCAAGAACACGTATGCAGGTATTTGATATATTAGCTGCATTGTGATTTTCTCCATTTTTCTTTTTGTGCATCAATTTCATTGAACTATGTATTTATGATCACCTACCATTCAGGCATTTAAGCATGCCCATGGTGATAAAAGGCCTCCCGGAGTTTGGAGGACTTTAGTTGATGTTATCTCCCAGGTCAAGAGTACAACCAGCTTCAATAACAGCTGTAAGTTGATTTTCTTAATTTACTGGTATAAATTAATCTTTTTGCATTGGAAGGTTTAGTTTTTCTTCTCTTCAGACATTCAACAGATACCTGAGCATCATAATTCCTGCTTTTTGGGCCTTCTAATTGCTAAAAAAACTAATATACTGATCATATATAGACAACCTTACAGGACACTTGTCTTTTTCTTGGAATCTTTCAGTCTGGACTCAAATGAATGATATTTCTTTACCTTCTCTTAGACAATACAATCATTTCTTTATTTTGTAAGGTAGGGAATCTTGACAAATTTTGAGCTTTTGTGGTCGCAAAGGGAATCTCACTGTTGAATCCATGGAAGTTTCTTAGCGTTTCCATTATTTATGTTTGGCCATGGCATTTTTCTGGTGCAGTGCCTAGCTACCGTGTCTTGTGGACAGGCCTTGGGGCTCAGCTTGCTCGTGATGTTCCATTCTCTGCAATCTGCTGGTCAACACTTGAACCGGTGAGAGCCCCTTCCTCTATGTCTTTTGTATCCATACCTGTGCACGTATTTTGTGTAATGAGCCTTTTTACACAAAAATCTGTTATAGGTAAGGAGGCGGCTTCTAGGTCTGGTTGGAGATGAAGCTAATGCAGTCAGTGTCCTTGGGGCAAATTTTTCTGCTGGTTTTGTTGCTGGGAGCCTTGCTGCTGCTGCTACATGTCCACTTGATGTTGCAAAGACCCGTAGGCAAATTGAGGTAATTCCTGCCTTAAATAAATCTAATATAAAAGAGGATACACAGATTGTACAACATTGTCTATAATTTTGTCATTCTTTCTGGTCATAATCAGTTTATGAAACTTGAGTACGCATGATTTTTGCCTGAAGTCAAGGGTTTTCCGCTGCACATATAGTTGTTATCTAATTTTAGAAACTACTATTTTCTGGGCTGAGCTGATGCTTTATATTACAAGTTCCTTTTAGAGAGCAGGATATCCAATCTATAGTGAGTGTGATGGGACTGTCGTAATTGCCCAAGTGGTCAACAATTCAAGTTTTAAGTGAATGATAGTAAAAAAATTCTGCGAAGTGATTTGAAGCCCTGCAGAAGCTGCGCCTCAGACATCTGTAAACTTTTAACGATTAGGTCTAGTGATTGTAACATGTTGTTCTTTTGAGCGTGAAGTGTCATGTCAATTATCGTATGCCTATTAACGCTGATATTCTTCCAAAGTTTGTGCTACCTGTTTAGGTGTTGAGTTTTTAATTGTGTGACAATGTAAATCAATGATATCTGGGTTGAGTTTTTACTTATCAGAAGGGGAGTACTCTAACTACTATTGTTGGCTTTTTCGTTTTTTCATTTTGCAGAAAGATCCCACCAGGGCATTGAAGATGACTACGAGGCACACGCTCCTAGAAGTTTGGAGGTATGTCTGTCTATTTATAGCTATCAACTATGCAGATATTTTGCTGTCTTAAATATCCATTAATTTTGTCATTTGTATTTCAGTTCTTGAAAATGCTTTTCCATCTCAGACCCATCATATCATGTTTAGTTGCATCAACAAATATTTTTAGGTTATTTATTTCTTAAGGAGCTTTATCCCATCTTGCTTTTCAGTATTATGCTTGCATTAAGGTGCTCTAAGCTCTTGGAGTGCCTTGCTGGAGGCCTATAGGCCGTATAAACAGAAGACCACCTATTTTGTAATGCTTTTTATCTATTTCCTAATGTCTGATGTTTTGGGTATTCCGTTATTTTCTGGTTTAAACAAAAAGTAAATCAGAAGTTCTTTCTTTGACCTGACACATCCAAATAAAGTGCTGTTTTTGAAACTGTATGGTTTTTTAAGTGTTTAGGTAACAAATATATCTAAATTTTGGCTTAATTATTTTGATTCCATGTTTGCTTGTTTCGGGGAAATTATAATATTTTGTGTTACCTCTTGACCCAATTCTTTTCTAGTCTCAATGCAGTCTTACTCTGATTACTTATGTTGTTCAGAATTTTAATGTTTGCTTTTATGACTCTTGGAGACTTGAGGTAACTATTGATGCAACTTACTGAATGCGAAGAACATGTGATGGATGGACTTCTAGAGTTTTTTTTAAACTCTAGAGACAATTGAATTAAATCTCATATATTTATACCTCGTACATGTTTATTATATATAAATCAGATATAATATTTCCTAGATTGGGTGAGCCGAAGAGTAAAGTGTGAAAAGTAGTTTTAAAATACTTTGCCATCTATTTCATAATGGGAAATTGTATTTCATCATATAACTTTATTAAACGTTAAACCATAAAATTTTCTACATAATCAGAAAACAAGTTGCTATGAGATCGAATTCATGCATAGAACAAAAAAATCCAAATTAAAACCAGAAGTGGAGCAGACAGATGTGCTTGCTTTTCAAGTCCCAATTTACCAAAATAGGATTAGATAGGATCATTATCTACATAGTAAAAGCATCTAGCTACTAATAATTGGGGAAGTAAATATTGAGAAGCAAGTCAGCCACTATTGTTCATTTATCATTATGGACTTTTTTCTACATGTATACCCATAATAACCTATGATGCATTCAGGACTTCCGGAAATGGATTTGAAGCACCTAGTTTAAATCTACGCCTATTACCTTGAGACAGGCGACTAACCTTGGAGTCAACATGATTTGCCTTAACTTATTTGCTTATCTGGATTTTTTGGCAATAAATATTTTCAGCACTCAGATAATAGAGATGTTCAGCATATAAGTTTTCCATGATGATGTTCCTTCTAGATTTTGTGGTGAAATCCATTGAATACTAGAAATACTGGGATTACAATTTTCAATTTCTCATTCAGATAATATAACCACGCTCCAACTTTAATCAACCTCTTATTTTCTTTATTAGTTTTCTAGGCTAATGTTAAATGTAATCCTCTCTGTTGTGAGTTTTAACTTTCAATGTTGGCTTCTTTGATTCTGAACTGCTCGTTAAACTTTCATTGTCTCAATGCATGGTGAGTTTTACATGCAACATTAATTAGCAATCCAGTTTTGATCAACAGCTATTAGCATCGCTTGATCTATTGCCAATTTTTATGTCCAAAAAGTGATTTGACACAACACAGCTGATTGTTTTCCCTCTTGGAATTCTAAATTTCATTCTGATTGCCACCATGAGGTCTGACGTTGTACTTGTAATATTCACAGGGATGGAGGGATGAAGGGCTTGTTTACTGGTGTTGGTCCCCGTGTTGGCCGTGCAGGCCCTTCTGTTGGGATAGTGGTTTCCTTTTACGAAGTCGTAAAGTACATTCTACATCATCAGTATGCGATGTCTTGATCTACCAGACACCTTCTCACTATTTGTTCTTTGCGAAAAACCACAGCTGCTGACTAGAGCTAACTTCGGTTTGAGGTTGCACCAAAGCACATCTGATGTCGATAAATAGGTCTAGATTGCACAGTTTTGATGGTACATTATCTGCAATTGTTTTCTACATGTCAGGAAATAATTTCTCTTCTCTTTTAATTTTTTTGATTCAAGTTTGATGATTAGATTAGTTGTCACTTGAGTCCATAATTGAGAAGAGATTTTGTGGAATTTTTTGCTGATTTATAAGCAATTTTTGCTGAGTAGATGTCAGTTTTTTTTGTCTGAAGCACCTATCCAGTTTTGGCTTGTGGATTCTTGCATGCATATTTGCAGTTTTGTTTCTTTATCCAGGTATACCAAATGCATATTATGATCAATAATACATAGAGAAACCTTTTAAGAACCTTCACAGTTCAGGGTTTGATTTCTTATGACTCTTCCAAATAGTCCTGGACAAGTTAGTTTACAAAATCCTTACGTTGTTGCCTATATGATCTTTAATTAGATTTATTTTACAAGTTTGAATGTTATGATTTTGATATATTATTATATTTTTTTCATAAAGAATTTTTTGTGTTATTTAGGCTATTAGCAGCCTAGATTTGATGCCAAATTTATCTGGATACGACTTGAATTCAATTGACAATTTGACCCCAATTTAACTAAAGATAAAAGCATTGTGTTAATATTTTAATCCAACATAGATCTGGTTAAATTTTGATTATTAAGTAGGACGAAAATTTTGATAGTATCTCATCCTTAATGATTGTACTTGTATGGTCATATTTATTTCAACACCTTACTGTATACAAATAATTTCTAATTTTGAAAAAGATTTAATTTTTATGATATTTTATAAACTTATATTTATAATAAATTATTAAAAAAGTTAAAATAAGTGGCGTGGAGGAGAAAATGAGGACATAAAATTGGTCGGTGTTGTTGCACGGATGTGGGGTTCCAAATATCAAGTTTTTGATGTTATATTCTCTAAATAATATATGAGATTAAGGATAATGAATAATTATTTTATTTTTTATAAAATAAAAAATATATTTATCATTCAAATACTAAATAATATGATTATTATCAATTGAATGGGCTACATGGTAATTTTTTAATTTTGGGGTATTGAAGGGCAAAATTGATTTTTTGGATGGGTCGGGCCAGGAGTCGGATTGACCAACTAATTGGATTATGTTGGAAAAGGTTCACATAAATTTTGAGTAAATTCTATAATTTCTAAAATTCAGTTCAACTGGCAAAACTTCCCACTAGGGGTAAAAATTAGGGCCCCTCTCATCCCATGTAAACGTGCTTATATTTTTTGGTCTCGCAATTAATAATTAATAACATTAATTTTGGTATTTTAAATGCGTTGATTAAAATGTTATTTCGATTATAAAATTACTTAAATGAAAAATACAAACACATATTTATGACTTTTAATAGTGCCTACATATAATAAAAGTGCTAAATTCTAAATGTAAAGAAGTGCATAGTTAATTCAAATCACTAAAGTACTTTAACTTCTTAATTTTTTTTTTCAATTTCAATTATCTCAATTTGTTAATTCAAACTTTTATCTAAAAAATAATTTCCTTCAAACCACTTCGAATGCTTGTAGTACAACTGTTGGATGCTTCTCGTTTCCATCCTTTTTGATATTATTTGATTTTTTTTTTGGAGAATAAAAATATTTTTTTAAAAATAAGTCAAATATTTAATACTAATTTCTGTCCAAAATACATTTATTCTTTCTCCAAAATATTTTTAAAATATTCTACTCATTACTACACATATACATAGGATTTCAACTACTATATATTTTAATATATTTTTTTAATAGAAATATATATATTTATATCTTTTAATTATTTTAATATTATATATATCATTCGCTCTCACATTAATATAAAAACGCATATAATAATATAAATTAAAGATGTGACATCATAAAATCGAACATAACTTCTGCAAAAAAAATAATATTAAATTAATAATTTTTAAAATAAAATTAAATATATGTTGCATTTTCTTAAAATACATTTTTACAAAATATTTTTTTCAAAAACTGCACAATAAAACCAAACAAAGCCTTAAATTTATTCACAACTCCTCCCTTCTTTTCCTCAAATTTGGCCATCTCTGACAGGCCGGAAGATGAAAATTCCCAGCATTGTGCGTTCACTCTTAGCTCTCCCACTTAACAGAAGAAAAACCCCACTTTTTGCTAAATGGAGACCATTTCTCGACGCTCCAAGTCGGCCCTTTTCTACTGCGTTATCAGAGAGCCAGGAACTGAAGGAATTCACGGAATACATGGAACAACTCAAGAACTACGAAAAAACCGGCGTGCCCAAAGGCGCCGGCACAGATTCCGGCGACGGGTTCGATTTAGGTAGGATGAGGCGGTTGTTGCACACTCTGGGCAATCCGCAATCCAAATTCAAGGTCAAGTTTTAATATTCTCTTAAGCATTCACCTTTGCAGTTTGTAGTTCTTTGTTTACCACAGGGTTTCAATGATTTGAGTCGAGTCGAAGAACAACATGCTCAACCTTAAGTAAAATTGTGCTTGAAAGGTTCGATCGTGCCAAAATTGGGCCGAACACAAGGCCGAATAGTTTGATGGTTTGTCAATTTTTCGGTTATTGAGAGAGGGTTTGGATGAGTTTGCAAATTGGTTAAAATATGTTATAAGATATGTGAGAGTTTATAAAAGTACGAAGGTGTTAGTTAAGCTCTTTTAAAACAAGTAAGATTTTAAGATTTTAATAAAGTATTTTAATTTTGATATATTATTATAAAATTGTTATTATTAATTTTTTGTAAGTTATAGGATTTTATTTTATTCAAACATTTTAATAGCTTATTCTTAAAAGAAGATGTAGAATTTATAAGTTTTAAGCTTTAAAAAAGCTTATAAATTTTTTAAACAAGTTTAGCTAAACACCCTCCATGCTAAGTTTGAATTGAACTTCAAAAATTAACGAATAGAGGAATGGTGTTCAATCTTGATTTAATAAGTTATCAAATCAAGCTAAAATGAGCTTTTAGAATTTGATATCAATTTTTTTTTTTGATTTGTTTTTCAACTCTTTTTTGGTATGTTGTTCAATGCTAGTTTAATAAGTTATCAAATCAAGCTAAAATGAGCTCTTAGATTTCGGTGTCAAACTTTTTTTGGTTTGTTTTTCAACCCTTTTCTGGTATTGAGAAATTATATGTTGGATTATGTGTTTGTGTTTTTCCAAATTTTTTTGGAAGGTATTTTTACTTTTAAGATTTTATTCATGGTGCGTTTCGGTTTCTTTCTTTCTTTTTTTACTAATTTTAAGCTTGATTGTCATGTGCGGTTTTGCTAAAGAGCAAATTGAAACTGTCATTTTATAAAATTAAAACCAAAGGTGTTGTTTGGGGCAGTTTTGTGGTTTCTAAGTTTGTTTGCTCTAAAACTTAAACAAACAAAAAAGAAAAATATTATATGTGCATTACTCCATGACAAACATAAACATAAATTGTTACACCTTATAACATCATTAAAAGGAACATAATTATATCATTTCTTTTTATCATTTATTTTTGCACTGTAAAGTGGCACTTATATCATACTTTATTTATTTTATAGAATGCTATCTTTAATACATCATTGGCTCATTCATTTACTATAAAAAAAAAAGTGAAAAATTGATAAACATAAAAAGGTTGGAAAAATTATATACACCAACCTTCTAAAGGAAAAAAAAATTAAAATTTTTAAAATTGAAATTAAATATACATGTTCCTTGCCTGCCTTAGAGCTTTGAGATGAATGAAAAGCAAAAAAAATTTGTGAGAGAGAAGTTGACAAGCACATTAGAAGTTATTTACTAAATTAAACTTAAACAGACTATTAAAACTAAACTTAATATTAAATATTAATAAATTTAACTATACATATATAGGTACGGTTTGATAGTTTTGAACCTAAATCACCACCAAACTGTATAAGGCAGTGCGGGTTTGATTGAAGCTTTTTCCGAGTTTGATTGAATTTTTAAATCACGGTTTATGTAGTAATTCGCCAAAGACGATTTGGTGTGGTGTGGTGCGGGTGGTCTGGACTGTCTTTCAATTTCCATGATCAGCCCTACTGTAAAGTTATATATTGTAGCTCAGTGAAAATGGAAAGACGGAAAGAGTTGCTTTTTGTTTCCTTTTACTGTAAGAGAAAAGCTTAATATGCTATTTTCTCCTTCAGCATCTTCTTCAAAAGTGTTCAAATTCTACAAGGTTGCTTTTGGATTGAAGGACTTGGATCTCAAATCCATAATAACTTTGGATAGTTTCAAGTTACAATGGATTTCAAATTCTTTGGCACTCATTTGAGTTATTTTTTCCATCATTTTGGTGGATTTCAAATCCACCTAATATTTCTCCAATTGTTTTTCTCAAATCCAAATCCCTCCATCCAAAGACAATCAATTTTTTTTAGGAAAACTCTAAACTTTTCATAGCAGAAAATCATCACATTTATGTTCTCTTTCAGGCTCAAATTTGTGGCTTTTGAGAAATAGGACCCGTCTCTCACTTGAGTTTGAGTTTTTGGGAATTTCCACAGGATGATTTTTTTGAGGTGGCTAATCAACTTAACAGCTGTTACTTATGGAAGCCTGCCCGTGGTTTTGGGTTTTCTGGCTTGTGGTATGAATTGGGAAATTTAAATGGACTGACATTGATTTTAGGCTGTACATATTGCTGGTACAAAAGGGAAAGGATCGACTGCTGCGTTTCTTTCTAGCATTTTACGTGCAGAAGGGTATTCTGTTGGTTGTTATACGAGGTATGGTCTGTAATTCTGGTTGAATCACCAGTCTTCATTTGTCATGACCTACAAACTTTTGACTGCTTATTTTATACATAATAAAGTGACCAAAGGCTTTATTTCTTTGACCAGTCCGCATATACAAACTATTAGAGAGCGTATAACACTGGGAACAACTGGAGAACCAGTGTCAGCAAAGGCATTGAGTTCCCATTTCCACAAAATAAAGGAGGATCTTGACATGGCAGTGGAACATGAAAAAGGGCATCTCAGTCAGTTTGAGGTATACTTGTGGATGGATAAATTGCGCTGTTGACTTATTGAATAATGGTGTACCTTCTAGTAAAAGGAAAGTTTATGTGGTTACAGGTCCATCGTTTAATTATTTTAATTTAATCTGTTGGTGATGCCAATCTTCACTCAATTTGGATCTGACTGTGGTGCTCTTTCATTTGAAATCAAGGTTTTCACTGCTCTAGCGTTCAGCCTATTTGCAGAAGAGAAAGTTCATTTTGCAGTCATTGAGGTAGATTACTCTTGCTGACCCGTTTTACAAATCAACCCAGGCTTCTGTTTTCATCTTCTAGTAAATTGTCATAGAACTATATTCAACTTTTATAATCTGATAGAGCTCTTATATCTCAATAAACTTTCATTACCTGTTTTCCTATCTTCTCAATGTTAAAAAATTCTGTTTAATTTGGGTCTTCCTGGTTTAAGATGGTTGATTGACTCTGTGTAAATTAACAGCATATTATTTTCAGGGTTCTCCATTAAAGCTGTAAACTTAATTTATCACTGACTCATTTATTTTGTTCGTTTTTGTACTCAAAATGGGTGTAATCTATGCATTTTAGAAAATGGTGGAAATCGCCATCCTCAGATGGTATATTAATCTAATTTCTTTTTTCAACCTATAGGCTGGATTAGGTGGAGCTCGGGATGCAACCAATGTACTCGCCAGTTCCGATCTGGCAGCATCAATCATTACAAATATAGGTGCAGAGCATCTAGCTGCACTTGGGGGCTCTTTGGAGAGCATTGCAGCGGCTAAATCAGGAATAATCAAAGAACGATGTCCAGTTAGGTGGTTCTTGATACACATTCCTATATATGTCAACATTTCCACACAAATATGTTAATTTCAAGTTATGCTTTGTTGCCTTAACAAAAAGAGAGAGAGAAAACAAATAGACCTTACACAAACTAATCAAAATTAAATTCAAAAGATTAAAAATGAAGAAGAAACTTTAGATGATTAAACTGTAGACAAAGGAGAAAAATTAAAAACACCTTCCTATATACTTCAGTCCCATGGTTTGGACATCATTTACTCTCTCTCCCTTTTTGTATATATATATATATACATGCATTATATTAAAAGTCTGCATGTATATGAATATATATATATATAAAGTATGTATATATGATTTGGTGCTGAATTAGCATGCGCAATTTGACTGACTGGTAAAATCTTTCAGCTGGTTCTAGGTGGGCCATTCCTTCCACATATTGAGCGTATTATTCGTGATAAGGCATTGTCTATGTGTTCACCTGTAGTATCAGCATGTGATCCTGGAAATAGAAGTGTTCTCAAAGGCTTTTCTAGAGCCTGTGAGATGCCCCACCAATTATGTGATATTCTGCTCCTGATTGAAAGGGACCTTCATGTGGTATACATTTGCATTATATCATTTTGGTTCCTTCTTGTCTCAAGTTTGCTATACATGCCAACTTATTTTGATTTCTTAACTCTAATTATTGTGGAATTTCATGAATTTGTCATATACCAGTTCATTGAGTTGTTTGACGTACAATTACGCTTGCTTGGCTCTCACCAGCTTCAGAATGCCGCAACCGCTACTTGCGCAGCACTTTGCCTTCGTGATCAAGGTGGGGAAAGAGACTTGTTATTGTTCTCTTTCTCATAATGTAGCATGGAAGTTCTCTTTTGCTTGCTATTCCAAAGTTGTTAGTGCCCTTGGAGAAGGTTTATGCCGTAGCTCAACTTTGTTGGCCAGTCAAAGGACTAATGGTAAATGATAAAATGATGATATCAGTTGGAGGGTAACGGTTGTTTGCAAACAAGTATCTAGGTATATGTGATGTGGATTGATATAGTGTATGTTCCATCACTATTGCTGAATAGTTAACCAAGGATGATAGGCTGCTTAACATGGTGGACTGAAAATATAACTAAGCATGAGGTAATGATGTCATAGGGGTTAAATGCAGAGTTTAGCTGGTTCTCTGATCAATATTTCACCCCAAACTACCAACACCTGGGCCAAGCTTGTCAAATGCCAAAAAGAACAAAGAGCATCGGAGTTCAGATTTGCATCCAATTTACTTCTAGCAAACCTTCACTTTTTAAGAGATCAAGCACAGAGATCTCTCATCCTACTTGACTTATTTAAGGTTATTTTCAACTTCACTCGAAGAAAGAAATATCTTTGGTGTCTCTATATTGTCAAATTGACTCTTATTGCTTCAAAAGTATATCCTTTTGGTATGAAGCATCTTCTATGATCAATTGGAAAATTGTCTGTGTAGGATGTCATCAACATAAGCACTAAGTAACGTATCTGCTGGGAAATATTTCTTTGAGCTCTGGTGTGACTGGAGGATATTTTTTCACATCATGTCCACTATTATGAGGTGGTCTGAGTGGATTTTTGAAATCACTTAATTTATCTCACTGCAGTCTCAAGCTTGAGTGCATCTAATATATTTAATGATTTTTCTCATTGTAATTTTGTTTCTTTATGATCATAATTTTATGTATGGCAGGATGGAAATTATCAGATGCATCCATTCGTGCTGGTCTAGAATGTGCATATTTGCTTGGTAGAAGCCAATTTTTAACATCTAAGGAAGCTGAGATGCTAGGACTGCCAGGAGCAACTATACTGCTTGATGGAGGTCTGATTCCAATGTTTGAAAAGATTTTCATTTTCACACTACATCATAAGGCTTGTAACAAGAAGCAGATGCATTTACAGGAGCCCAAGTATCCACTTAGAGTTTCATGATCATAACTTTATTTATAGTTTATCCATTTCAATTATAACTCTATGTCCTTCCCTCTACATATACAAGCTCATCTCCAGAGCCAAACTAAAGAATGAGGACAGTTAATTCATACTCATCTTGACTCTTATTTATTTTGGCCACTCCTACCTAGATTGTGGCCTAGTTGATGACAGACTTGTGCTAATGTTTATTGAATTACTAATTTTCAGCCCATACCAAGGAATCTGCCCAAGCTTTGGTCAACATGATTAAGATGGCATTTCCAGAGGCAAGATTGGTTCTTGTGGTTGCCATGGCTAATGACAAAGATCATTTAGGTTTTGCTAGAGTGCTACTATCAGGTTAAGTATCTGTTTTGACTTGCATAAGCTTTTATTGGTTTGTAAATATTTGTGAGATTAGGAACAGGGCCGGTGCATTAGACTGGAGTAGTTTGTCACTCACAGGTCTTGATGCTATATCTTGAATGTGTGGTTATCCTTTTACGAAAAAGGAATTGGTCTTGGTCTACCAAGTTGGTGTCTGGCTATGGCTTGGTGCCTAACCTTCTACATGATTTTTCTTTAAAGGAAGTTAAGAAAAGAAGGAATCAGAAATATTGCCAATATCATGGAAATATTGCCTAACCTTCTACATGGCTTGGTGCCTAACCTCCTACTCATTTTCACAGTTCATGTTTTTCCCAGCTTGTATGAGCCTTCCTCTAGGTGAGGCGAAGCCAAGAGAAATACCTCAGACTGTACCTTTTAGTGGTGAATATCATGGAAGGACCAATTTATTCCTTCTGTTTATGAGCCCAAGTTGCCTCAGGGCTTGACCATATTGCCTAATTCTTTCCCTTTTTACCAGACATGAGATAAGCACCAATATAGAGACTAGCTCACAATAGAAGGGACCTAGTTTTGACAGGAAAGATGGGGCCCTTTCCAGCCTGTATGAGCTAGTGAGCTAGCTCGTCTTGCCATAGCTGATTTATCCAGGGCACTCTGATTTACTGCAGTAACTGGAAAACTAAAAAAGCTATGGCTATTCCTATATGAGGTCATTGATGCTTGTACAAAAGTGGAAATTAAATTAAAAAACTAAGCCTGCAAGATGTTCCTTGGGCAGTTTATGCAATTATGGTGGAGGTGGTAGTTTCATTAAACGATTTGTAAGCTATCACTAGTGATATCTCCTTAGGACATAATCTATTCACTCTGATTTTCTTATTTATATACTTTTTTTTCTTTTTCTTTGCACTGTTTCTTCACACATGCAATTGCAACACCTAGTAAAAGAACCTGTGCCCTTTTGCAGTTGGATGCTTGGAAGCTGTATGTTTCACTGAAATTGATATTGCTGGAGACAGATCCCGTATAACTTCATCATCCTCGTTAAAAGATTCTTGGATACAAGCATGTAGAGAGATGGGTGGTGATTTTCTTGACTGCAAAACTGCAAAGTTTGACTTGGTTGAGGATCAGCATACTCAATCTACAGGAAAAATGGGATGTCAATCCATTTTATTTGTGGAGAGCTCATTAATGGCTTCAATTAGATTTGGGAATGAGATCCTTGGTGCAAAATCTGGAACCCAACATGGGATAATTGTAGTCACAGGATCTTTGCATATTGTTTCAGCTGTTTTAGGTTCACTAGAAGGATGAGTTAATATTTGCTGTTTGTTTAACATATTTTTCTAATAAAAAAGAATATTCAATAATTTTATTTGTTGGTTTATTTAATAGAAGAAAATATTTATATCAGTGTGAGATTTTGTCTATATTTATTTATATATATATTAACACCAATTAAAATCATATGCACTGAAATTGGTTATCAATGTCATGTTGTCAAAACCTTGGCTGTATTTTGATTATCAATGTCATGTTTTTGGTTATTGTTGTGCAAAAAAAAAGTTAATTGTAACAAAACCTTGCCATTCAAGCCAGATGGCAAAATGGATATTGCTCTGATAATGAGGTCCCTTTCTAACTTTTATTCATAAATTATCTCATCTTTGGCTGTAAACTTTTGAGATGTCCCTTCGTGGTGCGAAACTAGATCAGAATTGAATCAATGTGGTGTTCATAGCTTGTACACACAACTACGGCATCTCTTAGGTGTCCCTACTTGTCTAGCATTGGATTCTAAGGTTAGCAAAAAATTAAATACAGTATTTTCTTAAGATTTTCATCTCTATAGAATTGGGTGTTTACTGTACAGGTTGTAGATGGGAGGGCCAATTTCAAAGATGTTCCAACAGGTGGGGGCACTTCTTGTACTGCTGCCTAGAGGCTAGTGTTTTCCATTTTGATATTTGCAAGTTGCTCTATTTGCCTGTTATACTTTTGGTCCTTGCACTGTACCCTACCAATTTTTGAACGGAAGCATTTTCTTCTGTTTTATATGTTCCCCTCTTCCTTATTTCTGCTAGATTGCCAATTGAAGTCCGTTACTAATGTAAGTTCCCAAGGTTATACTTGCCAAGATTTTTTTACTGGCAATTCTTACTTCTTTCTAACTTGGGACATTTAAATGTCTCCTATGAGGCTTGTGTAATATAGCACTTTTTACCTTTTTAGATGTATATAATGAAAGATAAATAAATAAATAAATAAAAATGAAAATTCATTAAGTTTTTGGTTTGATTTCTTTACTTAATCTTGTGTCATTATATTTGGATAATCATTTTACACATTTGAGATGCTATAGGTGTCATGCAGTAGAATTATGGTCCATATATACTTGTTCATATTTGACTCATTTAACTTTTGGAATCAAAATTTGCAGAACACAGATAACTCAGAAAATCAGTTGTAATCTTGAATACAACTTTTTCTGTTTCTAATAATGTGAAAGTGGTTATTGTTTGCAGCCAAACTAAAAAAAGATTAGATATTCTTAGAACGAGTGTAACTAATTGGCTTGTCTTTTTTTTTTCTGTAGAATAATAATTGTTCAAATGATTCAATTATATAACTGAAATTAAAGGAAGCAAATTTGAAGCAAGAACTAGGTTGAAGATATGCTAAGGGACCCAAAAGGAGCTAGACATTCTTAAAATTTTATGTGGGCCTGCTACAGATGGTGGCTTTGATTTACATTTAGCCAACTGCTCTCTCTCACCAGTTAGCATCACAGAAAAGAAACCGTAAAAGTTTGAGTAAAAGGTGTAGTGCATCCTTTGCTTTTTGAAAATGACACTTAATCCTTATTTTTGAAAAATAGGTACACTGTGGTTTTGTCAAATCCTTCTTTTTTTATCTTTCCATAATGTTTGGTGATAGAAATGCCATTTCCCCTCATATAATGTCTCAACCTAACAATTGTACCATCTACAAAACCAAATGGCATGGGGACACTTTCTAAAACTCAAACCAAAGTACACTTTGGGCAATCAAAACACACTTTATGTCAAAAAAGGGATAATTGGCTTCATATTGAAGACTACTTGGTGATATTTTCCTATTTATTGAGCACATATATATGCCATTTACCCTATTGTGAGAACTTCTTGACCTCAATTTTTGTGTAGTTTCACCTAACTCCAGCAGTCCTCTATTCATGCACAGTTAAAGATCTTCCTTCAACATTGCTTCAAAGTAAAATATTTTAAAATAGAGCATCTATTCAATCAAGTAATGGAAATGCTGCGACCTAAGTTTACATTTTTTATTTCATCATAAGTACATGTAAAAATCAACGAAATTTAATCTTATCAACTGTGTAATTACTTGTCGAGTTATAACTTCTATGTGCTCCTTTGGAGTTCAATTACTTTGTTGTGCAGTAATGGAAACAAAATGTCAAATGCTATCTTTACTTTCAAGATGCCTACGTATTATGTGAAAACAGAAAACCTATGTCTTCTTTCACTAACATCATTCTTTTAAGATATTCCTGTGTTTAAATTTGTAGCATTAACAGCCAAAATGTTTACATATGGCATAAATGTCTGAAGGAGAGAAGGCTGTAATATACACTTCATACTAAGACACCTTGGTTTTCTTCTTCTTTTTTTGTTTCTTGGGGTGGGAACGGAGCTTCCGGGGGGTAAGTTTCATGATAAAACTTGAAGGGAGAGTCTGCTGATGGATGGAATCTTATGGTATGCTTTAGTGCTTCTCATTGCTCCTGTTAGACATGCATGCACCGCGGACATGACTTTCCAGACCTCTGAGCAAGGGAAAAAGTTTGGAGTAAGCTTAAGTGCTCAACCATTCTTTATCCCATGCCTTCAATGGTAATAGTAATTACCAGTGAGGAATGATTTAGCACAGTCATTGTTTATCTGATTCGTCAAATCTCCACAAACGATTCAGAACAAACCGTATCTTAGAAAGGAGAAACCTCTGACAGTGTCAAGTTTATGGTAGAGCAACCAAAAATGACACTACTTGCAATATTTGCAATTAATATGGCCAATCTATTGTTATTTTAACACAGTTGTATGCTTATCATATGTTATTTTCAAGGGCCCTGTACCTAGCAAACTTGCATCTTTTAACTCTGTACTGTCTTTGGTATTTACATCAATTAGCTAGGCATTTAAGTTAGGCATAATTGCTTTCTTGGTTCTTGGGCTTTCTGTGATTGCTCCTTTGATTCTTATTCTTATCATCTTTGTTTCGCTGTTGATCCATGCATTGAGTTTGAGTAGATGATCAGTTCTAATCTAACACTTTCAAGGGGAAATGACTGGTGGTTAGTGCATGATATTAGTTGCACTTTTGAAATGTCTTTTACTTCAGATGAAAAATACAGCATCCCTTCTTCTTTTACCACCATATATGCGCTAAAAAATATATGCTGTCATATGTATCATGTGTGTGTGTGTATTTTTGTGCGTATACATATTGGAATCTTATGGAGCAGTAAAGAGGGGCTGCACCACTTGCTGCTATAACGTAAGATTTGGACGTGACAGCAAAATTGGGCCATGGAAAATCTTTTTAGCAATCAAGGAGGTGGAGCCCCCATCGTGGCCTCTGGTCAGACATGAAATCGCCCGGGAATCCTGCTCCAAGCATGAATTTCCTCACCGGCATGTAAAACAAGTCAGGAGCTTAAAATGAGGTGAGTGGTAAATATATGGTAAATCTTAGTCTGTGCAGTAATGCTGAGGCTCATACATTTCGTGGGTCTGCCTTTAATGGTGTTTTCAGACTGTGCAATGAATGAAGTTTGGAAAGGGGAGGCCCCGCCTTATTTACTTCAGTTTTTGTTTAGAATTTTGTCCCACATAAGTATTAATTCTATTAACTGTCCACAAAAAATTTATAAAGAATATGCATATATCATATTTCCATAGGGCTGCTTTTGTGGGTGGAAGATTGGATTAAATGCCATTTATATTCCCTGACAAAAGCTGGAAAAAAAAATATTATAGAGAGTAATCTGATACACAGGGCGCCTTTGTTGTCTATCCGGGGGTTCCTACCATGCTACGTAAAAGGGGGTCTGTTGAGAGGGTTGATTTTAATGCAAAGGTCCTGTTTCAATTGTGTATTGGCTATGACTGCATCTGATTTATTTGAGTGACGAACTAAGGGAGAAGGTCGTCCTCTCCCATAATTAGTCAGGCCAAATCTGGAACTTGAATCATAAAAAAATAAAATAATAAGCAATATAAATAATCTAATTATGGAGTTTAATACACTTCAAATGGCAGTAAGAGGGTAATTAATTGACCCAAAAGACTTTCTAGATCATATTTTTTTGTTAATTATATTTCTTAAGATAGTCTATAATCATTTAGTTTGAATATTTGCTCATCAAAATGCATAGCCAGGTCCCAAGACTGACGTCATGGAAAACAACAGATACATCACGTAGCAATTCTGAAGTGTCTGATTTCATGTTTATTTTGAGTCTTCTTGTCAGAATTTGCTTGAAGAAATTTGCCATCCGGCCTTAGAATTATCTAGCTATACATGTATTCGAATTTGAAATTAATCTAACTAAATTTTGAATTATAGGGCAACTTAAGGGTATAATTCACTTTAGTTTTCTCACTTTTTCTTTATAAAGGGTGGTGCCTGTGCATATGTGGGGATAATATATATGTTTGTGTTCCTCATTTTCAACTTTTTCTTGGTTATTGTCTGTGAACTGAAATTGGTACGTATCCACTGTGAGACATTTGCTTTGAGATAATTTTCCTGTGCAATTGTTATGCTGTTGCATGTATATATAGGAGAAATGATGACGATGAAAATCAGAAAAGAGAGGAAGAAATTAAGAAAGATTGAGAGAGTAGAATTTATCATTCAGAACGCACTCCCATGCAGTAGTGGCGGCTACTGCACCCTTCCCCCCACCCCCTTCTCTGTGCCACTGCCCGATCCCACAAAACACCAACTAACAGAAAAACACACATCTTCTCACACACACTGTGCATCCTGTAAAGAGTAAATGTTAATTAATTGCTTAACACGTCGAAAAATTGATATGGCGCAATAGAGGGTAGGTGGCACGGAGATGCCGTGTCTGCGGCTGCGCATTAAAAGCCATCTTCTTGAAGCTCCCTTCTTAACAGACACAACTTGCAGGTATTTGCTCGGTGCCCCATTGTCATAGCTGCTTACCCTGCCTTTCTTCCTCATTTATTACCCCAACCACACCCCACACCCCCTAAATTTGAGTATATGGCTATACATACACATGCATGTACGTATATACATACATGTGTGTATAATTGCCAATGTATTTTGTCATTTTGCGTGTATTGTGTGTTAGAAGAAAGATTATTTAGCCAAGAAAGGAAATGGGGAATAGATTCTTGGGAGGGTTGTTATAGTGAAAATAAGTCATTGCCACTCGTGATCCCCTTGTTTGTCTTACAAAGATACAGTTGTCTGGATGGACAATTAAATATACATGGGGACTTAAGTTTTCAGAATACTTGTGTAAGCCTAAGTATGAAAAATATTTCTTGATTTATGTATTTTATTTCATTTTCTATTAACTTGAATTACATTTAAAAGGAGCTTCAATGGCCAAAAAGAATTATAGCGACTTCCATAAATTGAAAAATTACATATATCATAGTACAAAATTTCAATTTGCCGAGCTTGCTAATACATCAAATGAATCTTCATTTATTTGTGTTATGTTTGGATCCTCTATTTCAAAATAGTGTATTAACTTCAAATTAAAATAAAGGATTCAAAATGATTTGTGTTAGCTCTCCTGCATCAGTTATGCCTAAGAGTGGGACTCGAATGATGAGCTTATTTTATCTTCATCGTCCTAGCTATCAAGTTGTGCTTACGTTATCTATGTACTAAAGAGAGGATACTTCCATCCCATACAGAATTAATGATTTTTGTATCTATTTCTTTCTCGTTAAGTTCAAGAACTTGTATCTTGCCGTACACAATATCGTGTTATATATATATATATATATTTTGTATTCGAAGTTGTCACCACATTAAATATCATTTCTGAATATTGGGCTGAGCTTGAATTCATTCAAGCATTCATCACAAACTGTCGAGATAATATTTAAACTTGGGCAACCATTCTGCGCTTTGAAGAAGTAAAGTTGATGTGATCTTAACACCAAGGAACAAACAGTAGCATCTACAGTGATATGCATTTAGGGCCTAAAAAACAGACTAGCAAAATATGGGCTGCTTTTTGCAATGAAAATACTTCTCTTTGTAGCCATGTTTTCAGTCATGATGAGATATCAATGGAGAGTAGTAAAGCTCAAGAAAGACAAATAAACCTTAAAGGCTATTTAAGGTAATAAACTATTTTCTATTTTCTATTTTAAATTTGCGATGAGGTAGCAATTTTATATGGTGTTTTAATGCTGCTGCAATATAATTGCTACAAAGTAGTTATTCAAGAAGTCAGAGCTTTAAATTAATAAGAGCCATTTGTGATATTGATGGAGCATTCAATATTGAGTTTAGGACAAGTCTTTGGAGTTAATTGTACTTGTGATCATTTAATCTATATAACTACGTAAGTACTTATAAATAACTAGTCCCTTGTTATATTGATTGGATGTATTCTTTGTTGGAAATAAGGTATTTTTAGATGACCCAGGTATCATATATCCTCACGCCAAATTCAATGTTGCATTAGTCAGTAACTAACTGGGGAAATTCATGCAATACTAATTAAAGTGGATTTGTTAGTCGTTGGATGTTATAAAGTAAAGTCATTATGGATATTCATTGTGGCCAAGAAACTCAAAAGCACCATTTTCTTGTTTTGGAGTCTTCGCCTTCTGCTTCTGGCTATGAAGGTAAATGGTAAAAGAAAAGTACTCGGTGCGAATGTTGAGGCTTTCATCCAAACAAAGAGAGGTTTGGATTGCCATGTCTAGGGCCCTCAAGATGGGAGCTTGAAAACAGGATTCCGGCACAAAACTGCTTTAATATAGTAATTATTTTACACTCGTCCTTACTTTATGTAAATGGTTAACTCAATTGTTAGCAGTGGAGTTTATTGTATCAACTTATAAATCATTCGATTACTTTCCTTTAGATATGCGACGTTCTCGTCGCGTTTCCTTCCACACTTTAGGACTATTTTCAGTACACATTAAGTCGGACTTTCTATGCTTATAGTACCGTTGAAGTCAATTTTGATACCATTTATCACGCTTTTGGCCCCCGCTTCGTAAGCTCAAGTTGCGACAAACTGGTGCTTTATGGATGTTCCAACGACTCATAATGTGCACCGCACTTGCATTTGAAAGTTAAATACAAAATACTTAACCAGATCTTCAGTTTCACAAGAACATAAATTCTCAGCATTTTCATTCCCAGCCCCACATGAAATAAGATATTGAATAAACAAATAAGGGTGATTGAGCCGAGAACCTATTCACAAAAAATTGGCAGGTATGAAGTTAATTTGAATCTTGAACCCCTCATGTCTGTGGGACCAATTAATATTCTTTATAATGTTGATGCTATTTTTGTTTTTGGTAGCTTATTCTTTCATATCAACATATATTATGTCGAGCCAGCCAGACATTCCTAAATATTGCTACATGCCATGTCGTATTCAAAAGTTCAAACAAATCTATCCACCTTATGTCTTATTTAACTCCGTATACTTTTTTGTCATGGTATATTGATTTGAATCTCGAATTCACTCGCACAATTATTTTTCGTTTTTTTTTTAAATTTTAATTTTCGAGCATATTTGAAGTCTTTAAATTTTACAGTCAACTCGCAGATTATAAGGGAAGGATTTTAAATACTTTGTGCTCAAAATTGTGTTCGGTGCTACTGTTTATCATGTATATGCTATTGTCCATGTTATTACTAATTTATGGCCGAGTAAAATGGATATTTTTTTTAAAGAACAATGCTCCAAATGATTTAATAAGTTCGTAGGCACAAAAAACTTATCAATAAACTACCTTGACTTGTTGATTGAGTAAATACGAAATCTATCTATATATGCCCATCTTTTAGGTGTTGGGAATTTCATAGAGTTATGGTAAATTCTTATGAGAATTTTATTTTAGTGTATAATTTTTGGGTTTATTAAAATTGACCCCCACCCCCTCCCCAACCCAAATATATATATATATATATATATATTAAACATGTTATATGTTTTAAAACCCAAAACAAAAAATTCATTGACCCATCCGAGGCAAAGAGATATATTACCAAAATATCTAACCTAAAACTATTTTTATTGTGGTCATACAACACACACAAATTATGGCTTCATGATGAATGATTTAGTCTTCTAGATGCATGTTTAATTTGATTAAGACCCGATTCAAGATTGAATTTCCCGACAGAGGCTGCATGCATTTCCTTTCCTTCTTGACTTTTACCAATTTCCGCAAGAATATCATTTTCCTTTTCTATATTTATTTTTTCTGTCAGTCAAAAAACTCATTTTAGATTGTCTGTTTTCACTATATATTGTGTTTTATGGATATTGAACTTTATATATAAATATATATTTACAATGTGAAATAGAAAACGAAACACGAATTTGCATGTTAGAGCTGAAGTAAAACAAGAATTTACCAGCCATGATTTTATTCCCAGGTACAAACTTTTCGTGGGCTTTTAAACTCCATCATCTCATTCTCAAGAATTCCAGTATCTACGTACACAGCCTCATATATATATATATATATGTAGCCATTCTCTCTCCGATAAACCTAACACTCTCTCCTTCCCTTCAGATAATACTCTCTCTCTCTCTCTCTCTCTAACGGCTCCACTGTTCTTTCTTCTGCCCTTACCCTTTTTCACTCCCATGTCACTCTCTTCTCACATCTCCATGTGATTTTTCCCAACCCCACCTCCCCAAAATCTAACGGTTAAGCCTTAAAAATACTCTATATAAAACCAAAAGCCAGCCCGAATTCTGAAAGACAATTGATGGTGATTGTTTGGTCCCTTTCAAATCGTTTCAAAATAATATTTTTTGGGGTCCTTCCATTACATCTTGTAGTTTGAGTTTTTCCCTGTTGTCTTGATATATCGATCTTGACAAGCTAGAAACAACTTCTTTTTTCTCCAACTAATCTGTCGACTTTTTTTAAGCTGTTTCGCAGCATTAAAGTTGGGCTTTTTTGGTTCTTTCTTGAGTACATTTTGAGATGGATGGTGAGACTCTATCTGATTTTTTTGAGGAATCCGAGTTCTGTCATGATGCTACTAATTTTTCCAGTGCAGCTGCTTCGCCTGATGATATTTTCAGTGTTCTTGAAGCTTGGGAAACTGCTTCTGATTATAATAATCCGGTGACACCCCTGGAAAACTCAGCAACTGGTTTACCTGCGTCAAAAGAAAGCTTTGAGTTTCAAAAATCTGCTTATTCTCCATTAAGTGCAGCTTTTCAAGAATCTGAGACGGAGCTTGAAGCTGCTTCACCCAAGTGCAAGAGACAGAAGCTGAATGCTGGGGCAACAACTTGTGCTTATTCTCAGCTGGAAGAAGGACAGCCAAGAATGTCTCACATTACGGTGGAGAGAAAACGCAGGAAGCAAATGAATGAGAATCTCTCTGTGCTTCGCTCTTTGATGCCTTGCTTTTATGTCAAAAGAGTAAGTGCTTTTCTTTATTTTTTATTTTTTTACTTTGACTTCTTATATATAAAATATTTTTTTTAAATAAACTATATAGAATTATTTTTTTTAAATAAATATACTCAACGATTTATTTGTAAATTACAATACATGATAAACACTATCTTTTTTTAAAAAAATCAATGCATATGTAAAATAGTAATTGAGTTGGTGCAACTCCAAAAAGAACAATAGTCTATATGCATTGCGTTCTAGTAAATACTATTAAAATTTGGCAAGATTTGTCTTTAGAATTATTCATGTAAATAAATCATCCCATTTATCTTCATATGCTATGTAATTTTTCTTTTTTTCATATAGTAAATTATCTTTTCTTTTCATTATTGAACGTAATCTATATTCAGAAACGGGGCTAAAGGGACTCGCAGGAGCAGCCTCCCTCCCCTTCCACCCCCATAAATTTTAAAAATAGTATAAATTTTATATATAATTATTAAATTTTAAAATGGTGTCACCAAAAAATTAAAAATATCTTTACTTTTGAGAATTTTTGTGGATATGTTCTTTCTCTATTTCTTTTTTCTTGAAATTTTATTAATATATTATTTATTTTTTAAATTCGAATAGTAGTGAATATTTGTTATGTTCTTTGTCTATATTAGTTTTAATAAAATAGGAATCTCATTGATTAACTTTCAATATGTACTATGCTTTTATAGGGTGACCAAGCATCAATAATTGGAGGAGTAGTGGATTACATCAATGAATTGCAGCAGCTGCTACAATCCCTGGAAGCCAAGAAGCAACGCAAAGTCTATACTGAAGTTTTAAGCCCGAGGCTCGTCTCGAGCCAGAGGCCTTCGCCACTCAGCCCGCGAAAGCCGCCATTGAGCCCGAGACTGAGCCTGCCGATAAGCCCGAGGACCCCCCAGCCAAGCAGCCCGTACAAACCCTGGATGCACCAGCAGCAACCCGGCTACCTCAATTCACCATCTCTTCCTAGCCCGGTCGAGCCTTCTCCTTGTAACTCTTCCACTTCCTCCATTAACGACACTGTTAACGAGCTTGTGGCGAGCTCGAAATCAGCTGTAGCTGAAGTTGAGGTGAAGTTTGCGGGCCCGAATCTGCTGCTCAAGACGGTGTCGCATCGCATTCCTGGCCAAGCAGTCAAGATCGTTTCTGCACTGGAAGAACTTGCCCTCGAAATCCTTCACGTGAACATCAGCACGGTTGATGAAACAATGCTCAATTCATTCACTATTAAGGTAAATAAATAAATAAAGCTGATATGCTTGCAATTTAACTTCATCTTTTACAATTATATGCATTTTAAGTACTATTAAGTGGAGTTGTGGACTGTCTAATTATATATGATAACATTAGTATTTTATTTTATAATAATAACACACACACACACACATATATATATATATATATTCAACGTTTGATGATTTAGAAATTTATTTTAATTTATTTACAATGATGGATTTTTGAGTTAATAATTTAAAATTTATAATAATAAATTTATTGAATTTGTTTGAATAATTTAATGTTATAATTAATTTCAAATAATTAAACGTTTATTTTGAACTATTTTTTGAGTTATTATAAATTTAAAATTCATTTAATAGAGAATCATTTAAATTTATTTTCAACATCCTCCCTCAAATCCTAATCTTTTTATACACACACAACTTTAATTAATAATTAAGCGGATAATATAGAGCCCATTTTGGTTTTATTATCAAACTCATTTTTATAATTTCAATATTTTTAGGTTTGAAAATATTTTTACTAGATTTTGTATAAAAATGAATATATTTTAGATTAGTTGTATTTCTAAGTTGATTATATATATTTGTAAACAAAAATATATTTATTTTATTATTTTTTTTGTATAAAAAATATAAAATATTAGTAGATTTGAAAATAAATTTTACTAAGTATATGAAAAGATGTGAAATAATAATAACATTAAAAATAAATTATATAAAAATAAATATATTTTAAAATCTTAAATTATAAAAGATTAAAAAGATGCTCTTTTAAAAATATAAACAATTTAAGATATGGACATGACAAACTAGAAAAGGTAAAGAAAATTTTTGGAAGCCATAATAGAACACCCACACCCACTGCTCTTTTTAATCATTAAAACTGACATTATTAATTCTGTCACTTTGTACCTAAACTTACCACTTCTATCTTGAAAACAAATACCCTTTTCACTGAAAACTAGGACAGTTTTTTTTTTTTAATTTTTTTTTTTTTGCATATGTTAATTTATCATTCCTCCAACTACTACTATACATTGTCTGAATTATTACAGATCTGAAATAGTTGTAATTAATTACATACTAATTAATGACTGGAATCTGTTGTGGCTTGTTTGGTAGATTGGAATTGAATGCCAGCTTAGTGCAGAAGAGTTGGCTCAGCAAATTCAGCAGACATTCTGCTAAGCTCAAAACAGTGCTATTCTTCACTTGGAAACAATGCTAATAAAAAAGCAAATGTGGGGAAGCATTAAAACTAACCACTGTTGCTGTGTTTTTTTGTTAATTGTTGACATATTGTGCTCTAATTTAGTTGTAGATTAATTAATCATGAACACTTTTGTATTTGAAGCCATTGGTATTATTGAACTTTTGCATTGAGCTGATTTAGCAATTCTAATTTTCTTTTTCTTTTTCTGTTTTATAGTATGATTATTTGGAATAATTTTAGTGGAAAAAATATTATTGTTTAACCTAGGATGTTTTTGTTTGGTTTAAATGCTTTGAAAATGTTAGAACTTGTAAAATTGGACTTTTGCTTGTAAGATATTTTAATAGGAAAAAACAAGAAAATAAAAAATTATATTAGTGACAAAATTTTAAATAATAATATCAAAAAGTTGATAGTCATGATATGAATTAAGCGGCGATAATTCTTGTTATGAAATATTAATAACTTGAGAATGGCATGAATTATGATTGAATATTTATGATACGTATTAAATGACAACCCAATAACAATATAAATATACCATTCTGTAATTTTTGTTGTCATTAAGCTGTCACAATATAATGACAATCGAACTTGTACCACTAATTTTTGATAATGACAATTTATATAATAATTATAATATGAAAAAACAAAGTTTGATATTACCACTACTGTTTCCTTCTTCTTGTATTGAGGGGGGTAAAAGTTCAGAAAATGGTAAATAATCCAATCAACCCTCTAAAACTCCATGAATATCTAACCAACTTACTGAAATTAATGGTGATGATATTAATACAATCTTCAACTAAGCCTTATCTTCCAGCTTCTTGTTCTAGAAAATTGCAAACTATTAATTTCAATATTTTATTTTAAACAAATATATCTAATTACACCCCTTTATGTACGTATGGTTAAACATGATATTTTGCTACCTTTATTTCATATGACTATATATTTAATTTATTACATTTAACTAGGACAAAAGTATGGTTTGTCATAGAACTTTGTAATTGCTATTTGTAGCTGACTTCAATTAAACCCTAAATTTTGCCATTATTTTGTAGTGTCACTGGTTTGGTTTGGGGATATTCTAATTGTCTTCTTAATCACTTAGCCTAGGATATAGGTGCATCACATCTCACTACCATAATAATAATATTAGATTCAGTGACGGATTTAGAAATTTTAATTTTGGGGACAAAATTATTTTTTTAAGGACAATAAATAATAAGATATTTTTAGAAAAAAAATATTATTTTTAGAGGAATAAAATTTCTAAAATTTATTTTTTATATAAAAAAATTATATGTAGATAGACTTGAGGAGGAGAGAAGGACGACTTACCGTCTGTCAGCCTATTCATCTGTCCTAATTAAACCTATATATGAATTCATTAATAAGCATTCAAAAGCTCCAACTTTAGAAATGACCAGATCTTTTTCTTTTCTCCGAGTTATATAAAACACACTCACAATTTGTGTGTGTGTGTATATATATATATTCTTAGAGAAGAAATTTATCCCGTATAAAATTAGCATGGAGGTGGTTTATGACGTATAAATAAGGGATCAATCACTCTTTATTAAAATGTGCATTTTTAAGATAAACTTGTGAAACTAGTTAAAGTGATAATATATTTTAGGTGAATGCTTGTCATCTCATGTTGATTAAATATAAGTTACGCCGTAGATAAGTTTAATATATTTAATTTATTAAAATCAATTTCGGGTGAATGTTAAATTAATAAATAAAATAAGCCATTTAAATAAATAGTTGAATATGGAAAGTTAGAATGTGAAAAATCACAATAACATATTAAAAAAGTGGAGTAACTTTATCTTACATATATAAAATCTCACTTTAATAATGAGTAATCAAGTGGAGATCTCTTACAGTGTACTATAGTGGTCTTTTGACTAGTTTTAACTAATTCAAGGAGCTACAAAGATGGTGCGTAGCATCATTCGAGCTTGTACTCGTGTGCGCACGTCACAAAAGTAGCATTCGGCGCTTTAAAGTCGCATTGTCTTGGTGTGGCTAGTGTTCGTTGATGTGGCAGATTCATCTAGTTGTGCGTATGCGTGACATAACAATGTGCGGTTGGAAGGTGAATAGACGTGATCGAACACACAGCTGCTAACAAGTCTAGTCCAAAGTTATAAGTGGATTGAATCGCTAACATGTCTGTTCGGTTGACAAGAATTCAATGTAAGGGTGTGGACATATGCATAGAGATACAATCGGACAGTTAAGATTGATCATTGGCAATGAGTTCACTATAAGGGTGTGAATTTTCGCAAAGAGATGCAATCATACGGTTCAAATTGATGCGAACCGAAAATTGCACGCATTCACGAATTGATACCATAATTTTTGAAAAATATAAATAGACCCCTAAATTTTATCATTTTTATCCCATTTATTTTCTTTTTATCTTTCTCTCACCAAGTGAGAGGCAATTTCATTTTAAAGAAAATGAATCTAACTCTTACCTCGATTTTAAGTTGTTATTCTGTCAAAATATTTACAACCATTTTGATATTACACTTACCAAAATTCTCAATACATCATCAGGTTGGCGTTGTCTGTAAAAGTCCCGCATGGGAATCCAGTTCCCCATGCACACTCCACCCATTTTAAAGAAGAGATTCATCCCACAACGAATGAGCACGTGGCCCGCCGTCTATAAGAGCCGTCCCTCTCCCTAAAAAAAAGGTCGCATTTTAGGGTTGGCCAACTAATTAAGAATGCAGCTTTATATTTTGCATTCAAACTCTACAAATATAGTAGTACTGTACACCACACCACTTGTGGGTGGTCCAAGACAACTTTAGAATTGGTCATTTAAATGCACTAGTCATGCTTTTATGAAGGCCTGCGTACGTTTTGCCATTTTAAAGTTTTATACTCTTTTGCCTATTTATATTTGTAGTAAACAAAATAACCCAACCAAATAATATCCAACTACGGAAAATGGTCCCAAATGTATATAATTGAGGTACTGTATTTGTGTTTGAGCTATATTCAATTTCAAGCCGAGAGCAATATGAATTGCAACCCTAATCGGACCACTACTCTATACCTCATAAAAATAGGTCCTACTGCTTTCAATGCCGTACGGAGTAGTACTTTTATTAATTTAATTATTCATCTTCATTTATTTGAATATCTAAAATAATAAAAGAATTCATATGTAATTATATTTTTTTATTATTATCCAAACTTTGTTATACACGAGAATTAAAATTTTAAGTCAAAGATTTTATACTAGTAATGCATAATATGTTAATAGATGAAATTTTTTTTAGCCATAACTTTGATAGCAAGCAAATGCGATCAAATTCTATTATCATCAAATTTGTTTCGTCCTAATAAAATATGAAAACGTATTTTACTTTCATCCCCTAAAAAATAAAAAATAAATAAATAAAGAGGTTGGAATATCGACTCAATGAAGTAAAAGAGAAAATTTGCAAGAATTCCTTTTTCCTTTTTGAGTTGGTTTTAATTGTGTTGTATTTAGATTTGCTTGATCCAATTAATTATATGGTTAAAAATTATCGCATTTAATTTGAAATGGGCCTCCAAGCCCGTAGACGTAGTGGGCTTACATGACTGCTATGCTCATAATAAAGTCTTGCCGTTCTAAGGCCTTTTACACTCCCAAGAATGTATCAAATACAAATAAGAAAACACTAAAAACTGATATTCACACAGGGCCTCGATGTTTGGGCCCAGAGTCCAATTAGTAATCTTATTTATAGAGAAAAATACAAGAGTTTCATCTAAGAAAGAGGTGAAATAAAATCAAATTGTATAGAACATTGAATTTCTTATATCATGTTTGAAAAAATACTAATTAAAGTAGAGGGTTCGGAATTGAATGCAACTTTCACTAGTTTATCAGGCAGTATCAATTCAGATCCTCTATTACAAAATAGATTACTATTTTGTATTTTATTTTATTAATATTAAAGTACATATATATTGATGACGTCATCAATATATACGTGACATGTATTGATAAAATAAAATATAATTTTATAATAAAAAATTTGGATCGAGATAGTAGATGTTGCTTTAGTTTATGATATGACTAGTTAGTGCATGTGCAAAAAATAAAATAAAAATGAAACTGATATTAAGATTTTTGGATGAAAATCAGTTGAATAAAAGATGAAAAAACAGAGGGGAGAATAAAAACGAGGAGACTGACACTTTGCTAGTTTTTTGCAGTTCCTTAAAACAATTTTATAAGAGAAAATAAATTAAATATAGTTGCAATCATTATTATATAAGGAGAAAAAAACTCATTATTCATAGGTTTGCTAACAGCTTAAAAGGGCTTCAATCTTTTGGGAAGCAATAAAGGTGGATTTAGTAATTTCAAAATATATAGTTTGTTAATCTAAACTCAAAAAGATAAATAAAAATTAAGGATATTGAGAAAAAATTTCAAAAGAAAAAGGGTAAATTGCATAAAGTCCCATATGTTTTGGTAAACTTGCATAATTTCATAGGTTGGAAAAATATAGCTAAAAAATCTTTATGTTATTGAAAACTCAGTTTACTCTATATGCGTCCAAAAAATTCTAACCCCATTAAAATTTATCCTAAAATGTCTATTATACGTATCCGTTTGCTAACTACCAATTTTTATAAATTTAAAATTTCAACAATAGATCTCATGTTAAAAATTAATGATTGTAGAATAAATATAAATTTTATGAACCGTTAGATTTTATTTGAAATAAAAAACTAATGGCATATATTTTCATTCATTTTTTCCAAAAAAATATGCACCCATACTATCTTATTTGAAATTAGTGGTCCATAATTTGATTCAATTTTTTTTAGAAAAAAAAAATTGGTTGGGGGACATGAAGTGGGTGCACTGGTGTTGGAGGGTTTTGGGGGTAGGAAGGAGGGTTTGTGTTGTTGTGCGGGATGGTGGTCTGGGGTGTGGGGTTGGTGGCATCAAGTGTAGGTTAGACAACGGGGATGCTATGGTAGGCCGTGGGTTTCTAGGGTAAGGAGTGGATGGTGCAGCGAATCGAGTTTTAGGGCCAAGATGGCGGTGGCAGGGCTTCAGGTGGGTCAGTACTTTGGAGGTTAGGGTAGGTGGGTATGGGACATTGGTGTGGGCGTAGTTGCGTGTGACAATTTATTGGTTGTGGGCGTAGTTGCGTGTGACAATTTATTGGTTGTGGCCATCGGTGGTGTATGATGAGAATGTTGGGGTGATGGGGAGGTTAGGTGGTAGTAGAAAGAGCTGATTGTAGAGATTGTGATAGGAGGAAGAGTGAGATGAGGTAGGGAATAATGGTGGGTAGCTCTAGGTAATTGGTGGGTGGGTTAGGGGGTGCAACAATCGGGGAAGGTGGTTGGCGATTGGTGTTGGGGGTGAAATAACTTAGTAGTAGTGTGATTTAAGGCAAAAAAGGAAGAGGAAGGAGGACAAAAAAAAGAAAAAAGAATTTGTGTTGCTTATATGAGACTTGACCCATATATGAATTGATTCGGTTAATTTATTAAATTATTATATAATTTTTCAAATAATTATTTTTTTATTAATTTGAAATGAGAGGGCTAAAATAGTATTTTAACACCTACAATTATCATGAAAAATAATTCAATTCTTACTTTGAGCACATGTATTTCAAATTTAAATCTAATATTAACAGAAGAGGGTTCCATACAGGATTTAAATAAATATATGGTGTTTTTTGATTAATTTTTTTAATGTAAGGCCATTTTTTGCAATTTCAACATCATACAGAAAGGCACTGATGAATTGTACCCAAATGAAAATCAATCCGGAAAATAATTGTGGTTGACAATTCTACCCCTCCGCAAACAACAACCCCCCCCCCACCCAAATTAAAAAACGAAAGAAGAAGGAACTAAAAAGAAAAGAACAAATTTAAATGGCTAGATCAGGCGACGTTATTGGATTCTGATAGTCTTGGTAAAAAAGGGCAGTAGGCCCCACAATTTTTTAATACTACGTATCTCCCAAAGGAAAATGACACGTGGCACAAGCAATATCCATAAACTCCAGCAAAATATCTCTCCTTCCACTCTCAACTTGCCACGTAAGAACTTCACTCACATCATTCTCTGCTATGCTATTGGCCACGTCACTACACTATTTCTGCTGTGCTATTGGCCACGTCACTGCACTAGTTCTGTTAGCTTACGTGGACTCTTTTATCTTCGTCAATCTTTAGCTCCCCACTTTCAGCCGTAGATATTTACAGCAAAAAGGCTTGTGGACACCGAAATTCGAGGGCGTATTTATATTTTCAATATTTTTTTAGAACCAAAATCTCCCGTTCACTTGAGATTCTTTTTCTTCACACAATTTGTCACCGGAATATTCTATCGCCGGCCAAAGGAATCTTCGTGTCCACTCGGTTAGCTCTCATTTGTGGCTTCCCTCCTGCACTTGCTCAGGTATTGTTCTATGCATTGTTATTTTGTTAATTTGCTGTGCAAATGGAAATTCTGTTGATTTATGTATTGGTCATGAGATTTACTTGTCATTCAATCACAAATGGTGTTATCTTGCTGTGATTCGTAATAAATCCGACTAAATTGCCTCGTTTTAGTTCAGTGTTTTGGTTTGCTATTTGAGTTGTTTATTAGAAATTTTAATTTATGTTAGCTCTTCTGATTAGCTAATGGCTCACTTCTGATATCACTAATGATGTGGCCTAGACCAAAAATTTCTGAACTTTTGGAATAAATACGCGCCGATTTTTCAGTACCCTGTAGCATTTTCAGCTTGTTGCTGTACTATGTCATTCTGTAGCAGTTGCATGTAATAATTATTCATGATTGTCATCTATCTTGAGAATCTATTGATACTTAATATGTAATTTGTCAATCTATTGGTGATCTATGTAAGTATTGGTGTGTCAAATGATGGGGGTATGATTGAAGCTTTTAAACTTCATTAGGCATTTGATTTCTTGATGGTATCATAGTGTAATAAGTGAGTTTATGGTTTGGAGTTTGTTATTTTTGTACTCTATTTTTTATGTTGTGGGATTGAGTATTTATTGCTTTTCTTATTTTGGCATGGCATTTTTTGGATCACACCACAGCTTTGGCATGGGAGTTGTGACTGTTTCTAGTTCTCGAACTCCATTGGGATTGAACGCAAGATATTTGACTCGTGTATCTTTATTGGGAAGGCCAGTAATATTATCATTCAAAAATGATAAAAGTAAGAATATAGCTCTAATTACAACCAGAGAATCTGTAGCTTTACCTCTGGAGGCAAATAAAGAAAATGAAAAGAGGTTAAGAAAGGTGAAAAAGCGTGCAGAACGAGTAAATGCTGTCTCAACCGATGAAGCCTCTCCAAGTACATTAGATTTGGACTACAATGAAGCTGCTGCAAAACTGGAATACATATACAAACGAAGTCCTGCAGCAACTGTGTCTGTTGATGAGGTCAAAGATCAAAGGGTAAAGAGAAGGCAGCCACGAAGGAAAAGGACTGGAGAAGCGGAGGAGGCAGAGAAGAAAACTGCTGACAATGTGGTAAGGATTCAAAGGAAGAAGGGGAGAAGGTTGAGTCTTGAGAAGAGGATTGCTCTTAGGACGAAGAAAGAAGGTGAATTTCTTGCATCATACCAGAAAAGGAAACACAGAAAGAATGACGAAGATGAGAAGACTGATAGGCTTGTTAGGGACTATTCAGCTTCCACTGACTTGGTCAGCTTAGACTGGAAGAAAATGAAGATCCCACCGGTTCTTCCTTCGTCTGAGCATGCCTGGTTGTTTAAGCTGATGCAACCTATGACGGTGAGGACATTAGCCTTCCCCAGAAAGTTAAAGTGTAAATGCACAGAATGTTACCGAAAATAATGAAAACGGAAAATGTGAATTTTTGACTTCTTGTTCTATCTGCTGATAGTATTTCTTTTCTTCTTCTGACTTTGGTGTATCGTCATTTAGGCAATCCTCCAAGTGAAGGAGACTATACAAAATGATTTAGGAAGAAAACTAACTGATGGCGAGTTAGCAGAGGCAACAAATGTGGATGCGGTTCAGCTGAGGAAACAAATGGAAGTTGGTCAAGCTGCCAGAAACAAGTTGATCAAGGTAATTATATTCTTTTGTTAGATTTTTGGGGGAGGGGGTTATGTCAAATTTTGGAAATCTATTAATCCTGAGTTTCAATTATGTGGGATATGAGCCTTATTCTTTTTTGCTTCTAGCTATAATATCCTGTTGTTTTCGTTGGAGAAAGAACAAGGTTATGGCATGCAGGATGTTTTAGAAAAGGTTGCACGAAGTAATTTTAAGCTTCGCAATCAAGACAAAAAAGCCCAATTTTCCCTCACAATGGGGGCGTCATGCTGCCTCATTGACACTTTGTGAAAGAGAACCAAATGATATTTACGAGTTGTCTGGTTAGTTAGGCATTTAGTTTTATAAATCCAGTTTGCCATCTCAGTTTTACCTTATGGACATAGTTGGGTTTTAAAGCAGTCTGTCAAAACCATTGGCAGTGAGTGAAGAGACCCATGCTCATCAGGGCTGCTAGTATGGGAAGTGTTTTCTTGTTGATGTGGGACAAGTTCCAAATTTCTGATGCACCTGTAACCTCCAATTCTGCTTGTAGAGGTAAATTTAAAAAGCTGCAACTATGGATCAGCCAAGAACTTGAGAATAAGGTGCAACTATGGCACGAGAAAAATGCAAAATTGGCACAAATATGTTATATGAATTAATTGATGAAAAGTAATAATTGAGAATGGTCTAATGCCTTACCCAGTGTAGGTCAAGTAAAGGCAGAACATAGACTCTCAAATTAATCGTCATTCGTCAGTAGGTATGCATGGCTGGAGGGAACTGTCTAAAGTTGCATGAGGCATCATTGCATTAACAAGATCTAACTGAAGCAATTATGTTTTGATTCGTTGCAGCACAATCTCCGTCTTGTTTTGTTTGTGATGAAGAAGTATTTTCAAGACTTTGCAAATGGACCAAGGTTCCAAGACCTGTGTCAAGCTGGTGTGAAGGGTCTTATAACAGCTATTGATCGCTTTGAGCCAAAAAAGAAGTTCCGGCTCTCAACATATGGTCTCTTTTGGATCAGGCATGCCATTATTCGTTCTATGACGTTGTCAAGCTTCACAAAAGTCTCCTTTGGCCTTGAGTCGGTAAGCTTCACCAGATGCTCTTTTTCTTGTCACTTCTTGACATCTCAAATTATAAATAAAAGTTGCTACTGATTATATTATGATCCATGTATTGGCTAAATTGTTTTATTGAAACATTTGGTAAATGCTTCTGTACAACATAAAGCACTGTAGAAAATGAGCTATTTCCTGATATAGGTCCGAGTAGAAATCCAGAGGACCAAGCTAGAGTTGTTGTTTGAGCTTCAGAGACTGCCAACTGACGAAGAAATTATAGACCGAGTTGGAATCTCCCCAGAAAGATACCATGAGGTGATGAGGGTATCAAAGCCTATCCTTTCACTCCATGCACGGCATGCAGTAACCCAGGAAGAGTTCATTAATGGGATTACAGATGTGGATGGTGTTGAAGGAGATAAAAGAAGGCAACCTGCACTTCTCAGGCTTGCTCTAGATGATGTGGTAAATTCTAGTCTTGTTCTACAACTGCAATTGGTATTATGCTTTGAGATGATACTAGTCGTTAAAAGTTTCTGTTATTTGACAAAATGATGCATATACTCTTATCCTGGAAAGCAACTTCCCCTGATTTTTCAGACCAGTTTTCGTGAAACCGTGCCTATAGCTGAAGACTTGAACATGCATGCTGGATTGTGTTCTATCTCCTATTAATCTGACACATGTTCTTGTCAATCAATATCTCTTATCTAAGCTGATTTAACCAACCTATACCATTTCACTTGCTCCCTAATGGGTATATGTTAAGCTTGAAGTCTTCTAAAAAATGTACAATTTTGATTAAAAGGGTCAAATATTCAGGAAACAGATACCAAGACCCTGATTCAGTTGATCTAGTCATGATTGATATGATGAATGGCATTTGCCTGTTGACATGATAAATAATTTATATGGCTCGTCTTCTGTTTATTCAGTTTTTGGAATCTCTTTGGCCTATGGGGTATGTTTTTATTTCTTCCAGAATGATGAAAACTATGCTTATAAATAGTTTTTTAACAGCTTGATTCTCTGAAGCCCAAGGAGAGTTTGGTGATCAGACAAAGATATGGACTTGATGGTAAAGGAAATAGAACGCTTGGAGAAATTGCAGGAAATTTAAACATTTCGCGAGAAATGGTTAGGAAGCATGAAGTGAAGGCTCTCATGAAGCTCAAGCATCCAACTCGAGTTGATTACCTTCGCCGCTACATTTTCAAATGGACCAACAATGGCTAAAGCGAACATTCCTACTGTATGCGAAAATGTTGTATACAAATGATTTTTATCATAGCTTAACATACATGCACATAAGAATCATTTAACACATAATCCATTTTTGTGGGGCATAATAGCCACAACCTGCGGGTATATATTCCTTACAGTTTTCATCTTTTTTCCCCCTCTATTTACTAAGGTGATGAAGAAGATATAGTTTATACTGTCAAGAAGTAAAGTTGTAAAAGTTTTAACTTCTCTGAAGTTACGATCCATGTTTAGCTTTTGCTTTGGCATTTGGATATAAATTATGGAGTTTATGACATTGTTTTGGCACAGCTGCATAGTTTGCATCTGATCCACACAGAGTATCCTTCTGCTCAAAGTAACCATTCCCACTGCAGTTGTACAATTCCACAGAGCATGAAGACTTAATGCAAAATCTGATTTCTTACTACAAATCCATGCTTTTAACATCATGACAGTTGAAATCAGAAATAAATTTTTAAACCCTTAATTTCTCTTCACATCAAATTATCAATCTTTAACAGATTTGTGATCCCGAAGAATATACTATTCTGATTAACAAGTTTCACGAACAGTCCAACTAAAGGCTTTATCTAGGATGCTGAAATACTACTTGCAATTCAAATTCAGCCACTCAACCTAAGCAGATGTGATGACACTGACAAAGTTAACTGTACAATCCACCTCAAGAAAGACCAAGAACATAACTCAGAAGTTAACCACAATCAGAACCATTTATTAAACTGGAATTATGATAAGTTATTCTATGCAAAGGTGAAGTATTCAACTGTTTCCTCTACACTTTGTACGGCTTGCCAGTTCTAAGTCACGTATTAATGGATTGGGGATTCTACTGAAGGCCTCCCTCATACTGAAATATCCCTTTGTTGCTTCATTACGGAAAGGCAGGCTACTTCTATACAAGAGGATATCATATATCACTCAATAACTTTAGCATGTCATCGTACCCGTTCTCCTTCTATCATGCCTTACTGCAATATTATCATCATCTATATTTCATGATCAGGTGTAAGGTATTTGTTGGAAGTGTTGGAGTGGTAGCATCTGTAGCAATGTATGGTTCTCCACTGGTGGGGGTGAGACATTTTTTTCTCAAACAATATCACTATTTATGCAAGAAAGAAAAAGATTCATAGTTATTTCTGCAGATAAAATAGTGTTCTGTTTTGGGGACAGTAAAAGTAAAACATACAATTCTTTCTAAAGGGAGTGTGCATGCATAAGTTTGATCCTAGATTCTCAAGGGAAAGAGTTTCATATTCTTCTCAGAAGAGGGAGGGAGGGTTAATTAGTCATATATTTTCATATTCTGTTCTTGGTATAGTTGTTACAATTATGCCAGAAACAAGTGATAAAAACCAACATCATGGAATTATGTCATTCTACTTGTCATTTTTCTCATACCTTGCTAGTTCATTTGGATGGATTATGGAATTCCAAGCCACAAACTTTTTCTGGCGGATAGTAAGATAATAAGCTCTATCAGACAGAGATAGATAGAATTTTTAGTCATAAAAAGAGGCTTTTGCATTGGGCATGCTACTTTCTGTTAGTTGTGAGGAGAAAAGAAATCATATTGAATAGTGGTGGAATGTGCATTTACTTTTAGGGACTCCAAACTTGCATAAATCATATCAGAGTTTGGATGGTTTCTATAGTCTACAGAAAAGACATGGGTTCTGTTGTTTACATCAATCCAACTACACCCAGGATCCTTCTTAACTCCCAATTCTCTCAAGATATCCCTCACCTTCAGCTTCTGCCCCCATTTTCCTGATCTTGAATACATGTTAGACATAATAACACAGGCAGATGACGGGTTACGATCCAAAGTGAACATCTTTTCAGCCACTCGCTCACCTACTTCCAAGTCCATCCAAAACCAACTAGCGTGGAGCAATGAGATCAAGAGAATTTTGTCTGCTTCAATTGGCATCTTCTCAATAAGTTTCTCAGCTTCGAGTAGAAGGCCTGATCGACCAAGGAGATCCACTACACAAGTGAAGTGCTCCAAGGCTGGAGTTATACCATAATGCTCTTTCATTAAACGGAAAAATCTCATTCCCTTGTCTACTAAACCCGCTCGTGCACAAGCACATAAGACAGCCACAAAAGTTGCTGCATTTGGAATTATCCCCCTTTCTAGCATAAGATTAAAGAATGACACCGCATCATAGCCAAGCCCATGGTGTGCGTGCCCATTAATCATTGCTGTCCAAGCTGCCACATTCGGAGAAGATATACGGTTAAATGCTGCCCTTGCGTCGGCAATGCTTCCACATTTTGAATACATGTCGACGAGAGCCGTGCCAACATAGACATTGGAGGAAAATGGAGTTTTTGCTAAATGGGCATGAAGTAATTGTCCCTGTTGAAGAGACCCCAAGCTCGCACATGCACAAAACAGAACAGAAAAGGTAGATCTAGTCTGACTTATTGATGATCTGCGCATGGTTAGATACAGTTTCAATGCATTTTCATGCTGATCATTTTGAATATATCCTGAAATCATCGAATTCCAACTAATGGGGCTCCCTTCTCCTTTTGTCTTTTCGAAAAGCTCCAAAGCTTTGTTGATCTCACCATTTCTCGCATACACCGAGATCATGGTATTCAAAGAACTTAAGATCCTGACAGGCATTTGCATGAATAACCTTTCTGAATCCTCAACTCGACCACACATTGCATACCCTTTAATCATCAGATTTAAAGAAACTGGATTCGTCTCAGCCATATTTTTGAAAATCAACTCAGCTTCTTTTATCTTACCTAACTTCAAAAGCCCTCCAATATACTCATTTGAATCGTTCAGCCATCGATTCGACATCTTATCATAAATCTTCTTGGCATCATCCATAAGTTCACAGCTACAATACAAACAAATCAACGCACCACCAATGGAACACTCATACTCAAACCCAAATTTTATTATAAGCCCATGAACCACCCTTCCGCTCCACAAGGCCCCCAATCCACCACAACCCCTCACTACACAATCCAAAGTGAACTCATTTGGAGCATCCTCGCAATTCTCTCTCATCTTCTTAAACAGCTCCAATGCCTTCTTGCATCCATCCTCACTCTTCACATACCCCGAAATCAATGTAGTCCACTCCACCACACCACGCCTCGGCATTCTATCAAAAACACTCAGAGCTTCACTCATTAAATTACACTCAACATAACCCACTAACATCAAACTCCACAACAACTCATTCTCTAGGCTTAACTCATCAAACACCCTCCGCCCATCTCCAATTTGACAACAATTAGCATATACGTACAACAGTGCGCTTCCCACAAGCTTGAATCTTTGATGTCCGGATTTCAAAACCAACCCATGAACCTGCTCCCGTTAATTAACGACTGCACACGCCCACAAACACTTAGCGAGGTCGAAAATGTAGTTTCGTTGAGCTTAACGTTGGAATGATGCATAAACGAAATCAAGCCGAAAGCTTCGGGAATCATATTCCATTTGGAGTACCCGGTAATCATAGTGTTCCACGAGACGACGGTTCGTTCGGGCATTGTGTCAAAAAGTTGGCGGGCACGTTCTAAGTCCCCTGTTTGGCAGCTGAAAGTTATGGCTTTGTTTGCTGAGACGACGTCAGAATTTGTTGAAGGATAAATGGGATTCTTTTTCCAGCGTTGGTGCTTCCAGCTGCCGGAAAATGAAGATGGCTCCAGCGCCATTTTCACTGAATTTCTGAGGTTTGCGAAATACTCAGGACGCAGTTTTGACATAGAGCAAGCAAGAAAAGTGAAAGTCCCAAGAAGTAAGACGGCGTGCTTGCAACTATTAATGTAAAAATAAAAATAAAAATAAAACTATTTAAGGTCAAAACTTAAAAATGAAATAAAACATACTTTGGATATTTAGGAGCTGTTTGTTTCAATTTTTATTATTTAAAATTTTAAAAATATATTTATTTTGTCTATTTTCATCACAATAAATATTTATTTTAATTTTAAATATACTAATATTTTACGTTTATTCACACATTTATCAAATTCATTTTCAAATCTATTCACATTTTTTTACGTTTTTTCATACAAAAAATATTATAAAATAAATATATTTTTCATTTTGAAACCTGTATAATCAATATATAAACATAATAAAGCAAAACATATTTTTATTTTTATACAAAAATTTAATAAAATTATTTGCAGTCTTGAAAATACTAAAAACATGAAAATAAATTTAAAAATAAAATCAAACATCACTTAATTTTACATTTATACTTCCTTCTCTCTTATAGGCACTCTTCTTTTATAATAACATAGGCATATTTTAATTCAAAATGAAGTTTTAGATAAAATTTTAAAAAAAATATTTTAGATATTTTTATAATTTTTTTTAAATATTAAATGTTAGTAATATGATATCATCACTTTAAGTAATTTATTTAATTTAAAAAAATTATAATTTACAAAATAATTTTTTTTCAAACATAAGGAACAAAAAAATTTAACGATGGAGTATAATTGTAGTAAATAGACCAAATGTGACACATTTCAAAACGGGCCCAACAGTTTGGCCCAATGCACAACATTTTCATTCCTCATGGCCCAACAATAAAATACGCCAGCCACGCAAGATATATCCTTTTCTGCCAACTTCCGCAGGGCGCAGGGTGTATACTATACGCCCCACTCCCACCCTACGATAATAATCTGAAAAAGAAATAACCTTATTTTCTTCTAGTCGACCGGCTGTTTCTGATATTCTGCGCTCTCTGAACCCTTATTTCGTAATTCTTCCCTCAGGTACCCTTCGCAGTTTCTCTCTAATACCTTTAAGCCCTAATCTCGATTTTTTCAATTTCATTTAATTTTTCTTCGTTCTTAGGGTTTGTGTTTTTAGATAGAGATATTTGTTTGAGCCCATTTATATAATAGCTAAATCGATGGGTTGCTAATATGTGGCGATTAAATTAGCTTCAATTTGTGGAAGATCTAATTTTCTAGCTGATTACCTTTTATTAGGTGCGCTATTTATTGGAAAAGTAAGTGAGTATGGCATTTTTTATCTGGATTAGTGTTTTGTTGCGAATTGTGTTCTCCTTTTATGGTTAGTAAAGAGATTGATGTTGCAGTAGCTTATTATTGCTTATATATCTGAAGTTGGTTTGTGAGTGATATTATAATGAAATTTGTATATTGAGTGGATCTCTTGCATGATATGTTGAGTTAGTTTGATGATGTGTGATGAAAGGTGCTATTGACTATCCAGCTGTATGATTTATGCTGCAAAAGGGTTTCCTTGGTGGCATAATGAATCGAAATTTAATTAATGGAATCAATGCAAATTTGGAAACTTTGCCCAATGCCGATTTCATGGATAAGCGCATCTCAACACGTCATGCAAGATGTGTGATGGAAGGTTCTATTGACCATCCAGCTGTATGATTTATGTTGCAAAATGGATCCCTTGGTGGCAAAATGAATTGAAATTTAATTAATAAAATCAATTCAAATTAAGAAAGTCTGGCCAACGCGGATTTCATGGATAAGCGCATCTCAAGGATTTTTGGTTGGTGAAAGTTGAAACTATAGAAGGCATATGCTTGTGTCTTTAGTGTGCAAGTAAATGGAGAAGTACGAGAGAGTGGTTACCTTCTATATTTTTTGATCATTTGGGATTATATGCTTGGAAACCGAACTAGTGGTTCAATAAATTTAGATTAGATGCATGTTGAAGACATGGAGCCTGACCTTGGATTTGTGCATTTTAGACATCTTTCGTATGATTCCATATGTGTTTGTGATTAAATGTTATGTATAGACTTTGTGAACTTGATATGGTCAATTTGTGAAGGATATGAAATTTAGTTTACAATTTTTCAGCTCGGGTTGTAGTGCAGAATGTCGTCTGTTTCCAGCCAGCCGCAGTTCCGCTACACTCAACCTCCATCCAAGGTTCTTCATTTGAGGAACTTACCATGGGAATGTACTGAAGAGGAATTGGTTGAATTGGGGAAGCCATTTGGGAAAGTTGTTAACACAAAGTGTAATGTTGGAGCCAATCGAAACCAAGCTTTTATTGAATTTGTAAGTGTAAACTGTTGCCTGATTCATTGGGGTTGATTGAATCTTTCATGATTTCTATGCTTTGATCTTCTTGCTTTGTATCTCTTCACGTTTTATAGGCAGAACTAAATCAAGCTATTGCAATGATATCATATTATGCATCATCGTCTGAGCCAGCTCAGGTACGAGGGAAAACCGTCTACCTACAATATTCCAACAGGCAAGAAATAGTGAACAACAAAACTACTGCAGATGTTGCTGGAAATGTACTTTTGGTAACAATTGAGGGGAATGATGCACGTCTTGTCAGTATTGATGTCCTACACTTGGTAAGCAATTGAGCATCTTCATCGCGAACTCGACGCAATGCAAATTTATTGGCGATATAAGGATGTTCTCTATGATATTTTTGTGTCTAGATTGTAGTATGTCGTGCTTTGTCAAGCTATTATTTGACAAGAGTCTGAATGAATCAGCAGGCACATGTCAAGGAAATACCTTCAATGGCAGCTTATTGCATCGGGAGAAAGAGCGCATGTGTGTTTGTCTTCTTTCTCCTTTGCTTAACGCTGGCTCTTTCTTCCCTTCTTCCTCTTCATGATTTCTAGCCCTAACTTTTTAAGAAGCCTCGGATAATTTTCTTTCTTTTCTTTTTTGGGTTTCTGTACCTCACTATTCTATTTCATACTCTATGATTTGTTCTTTTGTTCTAGTAGTATGATAACTCTTGCATTTATCTTGAATTTTGATAATTTTTTGTTTTCTATTGCACTTAATAAAGTTTTACCTTTTTTAATTTTTTATGTTAAAAGAGATTTCTTGACCAGTTTTTAACTATTGTTTCTCAGGAAAAGCATGTTTGTAATTGGGATAATACTAGAAATTTAGGTGCAACTTCTGGGAAACAATTCAATGCCCTAGGATCATACCTAACCTAATCTGAAACTTGACAAAGTTATTGGGAGTTTTTGCAACTCTCTAGAAAGTTACCTTTTAAATCTCCATTCTGGATTAGTCACCCAGTTTAAATCTTGACACAATCATGGTGTCTTCTCATTCTGTATTTTATTCATCACATGAGAACCTCTCTACGGTGTTGTGCAAATTTTTTGCGCAATATCTATCAACTTTTACCCTATTTTTTTTCTTACTTTTTTTCCCCATTTTTCGTTGACTTCCTGTATCTGATATGATTTGAAAGCAGCCAGTTTCCTGCTTCTTTTATTAATTTCTGCTTCCAATAGAAACATAATGTTGTGGGTTAGGATGATTTTAGGTTTGATCTGATATACGAAAATTGCCAAATTCTGTAGTTGCTTGGAAATCATCACTAGAATTACAGCTAGCTGAAGGCCTAGCACAAGATTTATAGCATTTTTTGGTCACCATTAAGTTCTTGTGTAATGCAGCTTGCATTTATTTCCTTTGAAAGGGCAATGGACATAATTTATAACTAATATATACTTTATCTGGTACAGTAATTAAATCTTGTCTGATTTACAGGTATTTTCTGCATTCGGGTTCGTACATAAGATTACTACTTTTGAGAAGACTGCTGGTTTTCAGGTGTGTATCTTGCATAAAGCTTTATTTCAAATGATAATTTTTTCTCTATCATAGGAGATTTTGTCGCTCTCATACAATCTCCATGTTTTTCTCCTTCATCAGGCTCTGGTGCAATTTTCTGATTCAGAGACTGCGTCTGCTGCCAAGGATGCCCTTGATGGAAGAAGCATTCCAAGGTGATCTGGATTTTTTTATTTGGGTTTGGATGTACCCCAACTGTTATGAATACATTGGGGCTGGGCATCTTTCAGAAGCTTTAGTAAGAATCTGCTAAAGGGGTACATGCATGTTCCTCACCCCACTTTACCTCTCATTGTAAAGTTATTTCTAGTCGCCTGCCTTTAACTTTTATTTCAGAACAATTCTGGTTAAGTTAGCTCTTATAGGTCAGGGGTGGCCTAGATCACTACTGTGAACATATTTTGGGTGGGACAGGGACAAGTGTGTGAAACTATAAGTAGGCATGAGGATTTGAGTTAACTCAATGACCAATATGGGTGAAATATTGAAATTAAGAAGCTATGACAAATGTGTTTCACATCCAGTGTCTAGTTGACTACACTCGAATATCTGCTGAATAACCTTTAGTGAACTGTGTATTTCAACTTAAATGACATCCATGGGATGACAACGGTGTACTTCACCAATACAGAAATGTCTGGGAAGTAACTTGGTTTGTTGTTCCTGCTATCCATGTTCCTCAACTTTGAGGATGTGCTATAAGCCATTTTTCCTCACTATTTGTGAAAGATATATCTTTTTCTGAACAATGCGTCTCTATGCTGATTTGCGGCTTCTGTCTTCTGTCTGTGCCAGGTATTTGATTCCAGAGCTGGGACCATGTTCACTTAGGATCACGTATTCTGCTCATACAGATCTGAGCGTAAAATTCCAGAGTCATCGTAGTAGGTAAACTGAGTCTGATTCATTATTATAGATCAGAAATGGACATCATAATGTTGTACTTTTTGTCATTAGTTCTATGAACTCATATTTTGAACTTCTAATGCGTTGGATGTTATTTATTTCCTATGAAAGTCTATTTAGTTTTAATGTTCATATTTATTGTGCTTTGTGTTAATTTAGGGACTATACCAATCCTCTGCTCCCTGTTGCTCCTTCAGCTATAGATGCAAGTGGCCAGGTAAATATTGGATGAGCTGTTTAATTAATATGTTTTAAATCATTTACTCCTGAGTTTGTCTAACTGGAGAAATTCGAGTGATCATGATTGCTGTCTTTAATGTTTAAGTTTTTACAATCTCATGTCTACCATAGTTTCTGGTAGCGCTTTCTCTAAGATGGCTCCAAAATTATCACTAGCTTTCAAGATAATTCTTTTAACTGTTGATGGGGCATGCAAACAAAACTATCACACTTGTGCAAGTAGTAACATTGCAATTTAGATTCATTAATTGCAATTGCTGTTTAGCATTCTGTAGACCAGTAGATGCTCTCTCTCTCTCTCTCGTGTTGAATATCTGTAGCTTATACATCTGACAGCATTCACCTGCCTTCTTGCAGTTCAGTCTAGGAGTTGATGGGAAAAAACTGGAGCCAGAGAGCAATGTTCTACTTGCTTCCATCGAAAACATGCAATATGCAGTCACCTTGGATGTTTTACATACGGTAGCCACCTTCAAACATGAGAATCCTTTACACATAAGTTGTTGGCTTATTCCTTACTGTAATTCTATTTTGTGCTTAGGTATTTTCGGCATTTGGGCCTGTCCTAAAAATTGCCATGTTCGATAAAAATGGGGGTCTTCAAGCTTTGATTCAGTATCCTGGTAAGATGTAATTGGCAACTCATATTACTAGTTCTTTTTTCACCTTTCACTTAATTGTTTTTTTGAAAAAATCTAGGTAAAGGAAAAAAAAATACCAAAGAGCGCATTATATAGGAAAGAGGCGAAATAATTCACAATTATATAAGACAGTTGATCAATGTATAGGTTAATGAAGAATTAGTAGGAGGGTCGATGCTGGTTGGGTTCAAGTCTCTTGGAGTTTGGTCCTTGCTTAGATCCTTTATGAACGGTTGCGCATGTTGTAGTTTAAAATCACCATACCACATACAATGGGTAACCGATAGAAGTTTTCTGTCAAGAAGTCTAGTAGTTAAACAGTTCTAGATCAGGATGGTCATAACCCGGTTCACTTGCAGATGTCCAGATGGCTGTTGTTGCAAAGGAAGCCTTGGAAGGACATTGCATATATGACGGAGGATACTGCAAGCTTCATATCTCATATTCTCGACACACTGATCTCAGCATAAAGGTGAGACTCCTAGAATGTATAGTTGAAAATGCATGCTCTTATTTTCATACCTTATGTTTTGCCTTTGAAGATCTACATTTGTGGATCTGTGCATCGGCCATGAGCTAGTATGTTGTTTTCAGGTCAATAATGATAGGAGCAGAGACTATACCATCCCCAATACCCCAGTTTTGAATTCTCAACCATCGATATTAGGACAGCAACCATATCCAGTGGGAGGTCCAGGTGTTCATGCTTACAATGGAGCGCAATATGCTCCAGCTCCTGATCCTCATGCAGTGGCTCCCCCTGCAACCGGTTGGAACCCAGCTGTCCCAGCAATACCTCAATCCATGCCAATGCAAATGCATAATTACCCGTATGGGCCTCCTGCAGGTGCTCCTACAATGGGCCCTGGGGGAGTACCATCTCACGCCCAAAATGGGCTATCACACTCATCCCCGATGCGCCCTTATCATCATCAATAGCACAAGTATCTGGTGGAAAGAATGATTAAGCAAGTTCAGAGGAGGTGAATCCTCCTTTTGACTGGATGTGGAAACTGCTTCATCGGCTATGATACTGCTCTTTTCCCTTTTACATTTTCGTAATTCGAGTTACAAATGCAAGATTCTGGTAGTGAATGGCTTCTGTGCTCCTTTTTAGACTTAAAGTATGCTTTCCGCCCCTTGATGGGGATTCCAATGGAGTGTTGACATTCAACTTTTCTGTTGTTTGTTTTGATATTTGATGTGGCTATTCTGTACATGTTAGTTCAGCTTACATATAAATTCATAGTGGAAATGCAACTCTGTGCAGTTAGCAGATCTGAATGGTATATTGCTCATGGAATCATTGTTTTGGGCTTGTTGAAGTTTAAAGTTTTAGGGTTAATATGCTGAAGTAGTACGGATCTGGAGCAGTGCCTACGGCTAGCGGGTGGCTAGTGTAGGGAAAAGAAAATTAACCTAGCAAATTGGCAATACGAGTGCTGCAAATGATAATGAGAAATATTTTTGAAAATTTAATAATCTTTTGAAACTGTCCTAAAGACCAACTTGTTGATGGAGAAAAGGGAAATTTTTTTGATTTATGGACGTGCTTCATAGTTATTATATTTTCAGTTGGTAGAATCTTAAATGACAATTTTTTTTTAACATTCGGTAGAGTCGTTATCTATTTGTATATATATTTTCTGTCATAGTGATATCCTTTAGTTACGTTTACTATTTATTATATATAAACTCTAAATGCCATCCCTTCTACCTTTTTTCCATCAACCGTTAATTATATAACTTACTATTTGATCTTAATATTCTACATTTTCATTTTGCAAAATTTTAACAATTTTAGTAAAAAAGGAAAACATACAATGTCTTTTTCGTCTATTCTTTGTCCCCCTACTATTTCATAGGTATCCAGATTTTTTATTTATAATTCTTGTATTAATTGGTTTAAAATTAAGTGTAGCTATATCACAAGTTCATGTTACTGTATTAATTTAATTATTATTAATTTGTTCACATATATACATATATTATAAATAATAAAGTAAATTTGTTCTACAAATCAGTAAAAGCTTTTTGATACCTGGAGTAACACTCTTGCCAGGACAGAAAAACAGCATTATCATAAGAAGAAGTATATTAACCCTAACAAATTCAATCATAATCCTAATAATAAAGAAAAGTAAATCATGAATCCCTAAGTTTTTCCCCAAAATTATAAAGGCCACACCGTGTCGCAATTCTTAATCCCACGGATAAGGTTTTAAGTTTACTCCTCTGCTTCTCTCTCTTCTGTTCTCTGTAAGAAAATCCAATCTTTTGGTGGCCAGGAGAAAGATAGAACAACACGCCACTGTGTGTTGTGTGTGATTTCTTTTTTTGGGGGTTTGACTCTGTGTAGATCGTAAATTAGAAATCCCTGTTCTCTTTAAACCCTAAAGAACTCATAAAATTTGATTCTTGAAACTTGGAGGTACTTAGTATGACTATAACACTTCAGGCTTCTCTCATTTGCAGGCCCCCAATTCCTCAATTAAACCCTCTTTCTCTCTCTTTAAAACCATGCCTTGTCAATTTGTCCCCTCAATTCTCTTTCTCAAGAAGAATAAATGGAAGGTTGACTAATTCGATTTCCCTCAAGTCCAGATTTTTACGGCATCGTTTTTCCTGTACATTGAATTCGGAAAATGTAAATTCAGCTGGTGACTCGATTAATGGTAATATTTTTAGTGAGAACCCGGAAATAATTGAGTTTAGTAATGGGTCTGTGTTGAGCGAAACCTCCGCCGGTGGAGAGGTGGAGGGCGAGGTGAAGAATGGGAATGTGAAGGAAAGATTGCCGATAGTGGTGTTTTTTATCGGACTTTTTGCGAGGTTGAAAAATGGGTTCGAGAAGGTACTGTATTCGGATTGGTTCAGTTGGTGGCCATTTTGGAGGCAGGAGAAGCGGTTAGAACGGTTGATTGCGGAGGCTGATGCAAATCCTAAGGATGCTGCTAAGCAGAGCGCACTTTTGGCGGAGCTCAATAAGCACAGGTCATTATGTTTTAGCTATCAGTACTCGGGCTTATGCTTTAAACAATCATGCTTTTGTTGTTGAGTCCAAACAAGAGAACTAATTGAACAGCAGCATTCCCGAGGAGAGTTTATATGGTTGTTATTCAATGTGATATCTTGATTGCTAAGTGTGCGGTTTGTGAAATTGGGTTGGGTTGGGTTGGGTTGGGGTGCGGATAAAACTGTACTGATTGCTGTTGATGGACTTTCAAATGTTTGATTATATTGGTTGCATGTTTATTGGTAAGAGTCTAAGTTAACCTCTATGCTGAAACTAAATTATAGAGCTTTATACACACTTATTCAGCACCTAAATGTGGCTCCTGACTCCTTACCTATACATTTTTAAATTTGATATCAAGTTGGAGATAGCTATCGAATTTCTATTTGGCTTTGTTTAGTCCTGAGGCTGTCATCCAGCGTTTCGAACAAAGGGCGCATGCTGTGGATAGTAGAGGAGTGGCGGAATATCTTCGAGCACTAGTTGCTACTAATGCAATTGCTGAATATTTACCTGATGAGCAATCCGGAAAGCCTTCTAGTCTTCCTTCTTTGGTACGTATCTTTTTCATTTTTCCTTAATTGGATAAGTATAATACAGTTTCTGATCATACTATTTGCTGATTCTAGTGGTTGCCCTGGAATATCAAGGAGGGTTTTACAAGTACTTGGTTCCTTTGACATTTTTTGTAGCACATTTCATTTCAATATAACGGATTAAATTGTTTACATGCAGGCCAAATAGTTTCTTGACTGTTGCTCCTTCTATTGACTTGAAATATTTCACCTATGCCAATTCCTAGTAATCCAATATTAGTGCCATTTCACTTTGCGCTTTCGACTGTTAAACACCTGTGCACTGGAAAATAGGTGTTTTTTTCTTTTCTTCAATATTAGTAATGACCACAGCAGTTATGGGCACAAGATCAAGCATGAAAAAACCAAGTGACCTAATTGCAGAGCCCAGCTATAAGTATTTTAGGCATCATTTACATCCCTCTTTTTATCCTTATCCTTTCTTGTTTATCATCTCCCATTCCTTCATAGGATTTTATCTTGAATTATGCTCGTCTGTCTAACTTAACCCCAGAACACTGTTAAACTATTGTCAGAGACTTGACAATGAGTTGGATTGATTCTTATATGGTTTCAAGGAGGCATAGATCTTATTTGCAAGGATATTTTTACACTAATCAGGGAGCATGCCAGGATATTAAGAGGAGTTGGTTAGTGTTCAATGTGATCAAAGAATGTGTCTACGGTGCAACAGATGTGGGTGTGTGCCACATTGTTGAATTCTAAGGTGGAGGCATACTGCCTGATCTTAACTGGGGTTTAAATTTTCTTAATGCTGGTCTATTCCTATTTTTGAGGAATCCATTTCTTACCTTAAAATCTGCACAATTTGTTAAAAGCAAAGAATGTGATTCTGGTTAAGCCTATTCCCACTTTTGGGTTCTAGTGCTGCTATACAAATGGCGTTCCTTTTGGCTTGTAGAAAGTCTGATAATATTTTGCTTGTCTCACACCAATTCTGTTGAAAAATTTTCATTTTGTTTTCTTTTCTTTTTTAGCATCTTTGGCTAACTGTTGAATGTTGTGTGTAGTTGCAAGAGTTAAAACAGCATGCATCAGGGAACATGGATGAGCCTTTTGTGAACCCTGGTATATCCGAGAAACAGCCATTACATGTTGTGATGGTAAGAGAGATAGAGACTTTAAAAATGAAGGGATTGGGGGCAACAACATTGAAACTTTTATTTCTTGTGCTGCTTCAGACTTTAATTGTACACATATTCTCAACTCTTAGCATCTTTCTGCATTGTAGGTGGACCCAAAAATGTCAAACAAATCATCTCGTTTTGCACAAGAAGTCATATCAACTATCTTGTTCACTGTTGCTGTCGGTTTGGTGTGGTATGACCTCTACTTGCAGTGGCTCAGTAATAGTTATTGAATCCAATACTTTTTACCTCTTTGAGTTTATTTTTGATGGTATTGCTTCTTTTTGGTTCACTTTGCTTGAAAGAGAGGGTGGATGTGATCAAGTGTTGATGTTAGATTTCTCTCCCTCTCCATTTATTTTGCATGGACAAGCTATCTGTATGTCTGTATTTGGTCATTTTATCCCTTTGATTTTGAAATGTTTGTGATTTTTCAGGATAATGGGTGCAGCTGCACTTCAGAAGTATATTGGTAGCTTAGGTGGGATGGGTGCTCCTGGTGTTGGTTCAAGTTCTTCTTATGCCCCAAAAGAGTTGAACAAAGAAATAACGCCAGAGAAGGTAAATCTTTTTGGTTCACTTCCAATCTTGTGGCTTCAGCTGTTAATTTTTTTCTTTTCACAATAACATAATGCGAGCTCGTTTGTCTAACGTTATATTGTGCTTTTAGTGTGTGCTGCGGCCTGAGAAAATTAGTCAGATGAATTGTTAGTTTAGCGAGATAAATTTTAGAGTTTCATTGATAACTATAGGGCTGCTTTTTAATTTTCATATAGAATGACGTTTCTCTTCTGGATAATTCATATTAAGCTGCATAAACACAGTATAACTTTTGAATTATACTATGGCAGAATGTTAAGACATTTAAAGATGTCAAAGGTTGTGATGATGCTAAACAAGAGCTTGAGGAGGTTGTTGAGTATCTGAAAAATCCTTCAAAGTTCACTCGATTAGGAGGGAAGTTACCTAAGGTTTGTTTGGTTTAGTAATTTTGTAATTGGCACTTAATCGCCTTTTTGTGGAACACTCTGCTCCCTGCTGTGTCCTTTAAGATGCATTAAATTTCAGGGAATTCTTCTGACTGGATCGCCTGGTACGGGCAAAACTCTGCTTGCCAAGGTACGCTGGTGTATTGCGATAAGAATAGCTATTTACGTGTTCTGTTCCCCTTTCCCACCACTAATCTGAAGTGCATGGCCGATTGGGGCCACTGCCTACGACAGGCATTATTATTGTCTGATTATTCTGCTTCTTGAATTTGAAGGCCATAGCTGGTGAGGCCGGGGTACCTTTCTTTTACAGAGCAGGCTCTGAATTTGAAGAAATGTAAGGGTTTGTCATTTATTACCTTTGTGGGAAAATAGAACTAGCAATCATATATTATTTTGTTCATACAGTGCGGGAATTTGAATTAAAGTGTAAGATTTGATTCCTTGTTCTACTGTGTCTTAATTTAGAAAAGTTAGGAGATGTTCTGGTTATAGTTTCCTCCATTATCTGTTTCCTTTGGATCTTTGATTTCTTTCGAAACTAAAACTGTACATATAATTGGAATGTTTTTATCTTTGCATATGCTAATGTGTAAATTTCTGTGTTTCTATTGAGCATTTAATACAGGTTTTTATGGCTATATCAGGGCTGGATAATTTTGTCTCATATATTTGTGTGCTTCTATTATTTAAAACAATGTCTTTGATATTCATAAGTATCCAATGAGGCTAGCAACAATATTGGATTTTATATATCCAAGTGGTTACAATTTATAACGATCAGATTACAGGATCCTGATTTCTTTGGGCCCTGATTTCTTTGGACAGAAAATTTACCACTCTTTTTCCCATGCTAGGTTTGTGGGGGTTGGTGCTCGGCGTGTAAGATCCTTGTTTCAAGCTGCTAAAAAGAAGGTACCCTACTTATTCCTTCTGCTCTTTGTGGTCATTGATTATCACTTAAATGTGTTTAAAGGAGAGGTATGCTAGATGGTAGCAAATCTTAGTGCTTTAATTAAATACTTCATGCTCTCTCTCGAAATTTTAATCTGCATGGATTAATTTCTCACTTCATGTCCGATTGCTGTCATTCAATTTTTCCCCCATAGGGGAAATCCACTCTTCAGTAAATAGATCTTGCTAATTCTTTTGTGAATCTGGTGTTTCTTCATGTCAAATACTCTAATTGATTATCATTTTCCGGAAGAACTCTCTTTTTGTCATTCAAAGCAGAAATGGAACTAGGAATATATGAGTATCACTAGCTTCTGCTTGAGTATAAATTCAGCACATATGATTGTCCAAGGATTTAGACAGGAAATAGGAATCATTGCTGGAAAGTGGGCTCTGAAGAATTTATTTATTTATTTATTTTTTGTTTGGTGGAACGTATTGTACTTCTATATGCTGTTATAATGTCAACAATGTTTTAGATATATGATCAAATATTTTCATGCAGTGGCCTGTGAAAAGTGGATAAGTTCAATGGACAAAAATATTGCATCCAGTATTTTGATATCCCGTGGTACTCTTTTAAGTGTAGAGTTTAATATGAAGATCTATTTTGTTTTTATACAATGTAAGTGCAGTTTGAACATGGCTCTTTTTGCATAATAGATGTGATGTACAAAGTTAAACACCTGGTGCATGTCTATGCATCACATCTCAAGAGATGTTTGTTTCCCCTTCTACTTTGACGTGGAAGAACCTGTCACAAGTCAATCAAACTGATATCTTTTTATTAGCTTGTAGGTTCTATTTTCTCCGATAATTCTGATTTTGAATGTACATTATAGGCTCCATGCATCATATTTATTGATGAGATTGATGCTGTTGGGTCAACTCGGAAGCAGTGGGAAGGTCATACGAAGAAAACGCTGCATCAATTACTCGTGGAAATGGATGGTTTTGAACAGAATGAGGTAAAGTCACATGAGGTAGCCTCATCTTGTCAACTGTCCTCTTGCACTTTCTGATTCAATCAAAATGTGAACTTTTTACAGGGTATTATAGTAATGGCTGCAACCAACTTGCCTGATATACTTGATCCAGCTTTGACAAGGCCTGGTAGATTTGACAGGCATGTAAGTCTATTTATCTTCTTTCAAGGCACGTGCACTGTCAATGCTGTAGTCCATTTCATCTTTTATCCATCGTGCCAAAGTTTTGAAATCTCAAGTGCTAGGTCTGGAATTCCATTCTGTGAATCTGTAAAACTGAAAGGCAGCCCCAATGTTTATGGGGTTTTAGAATGAGTATTAACTTCTGACCTTGCTATTAGATTTTTAGTATTTCCAAGGGCTAATAATATCTGGATTGCTAGTAACAGCAGCACTGATTTTATGGTGCAAAAGAAAGGTGCATGTTATAATGATATGGCATTGTCTTACTGCTACAGAAATTGCATTTTACAGGATTATCTCCTGAATGCATCATGAATACAGTGATTTAAATTTTTTATTCCTTTTTAACTTCTTGCTTTTATTTCTGATTTGCAAGTGTATTGCATAATTCATTTTGATAGATCAATTAACTGGGCAACATTTTCCTGTTTCTTAGAAAAAAACTAACACCTAAAAACCTGTTTCTAGATCGTTGTTCCTAATCCAGATGTCCGGGGTCGTCATGAGATATTGGAGCTCTATTTACAAGATAAACCTTTGGCAAATGATGTTGATGTAAACGCAATTGCTCGTGGTACTCCAGGATTCAATGGGGCAGGCATGTTATACTTTTATTTCTGTCTTTCATCCGTAGGATACATCTAAGCTATATTAACAAAACCACAAACCCAGGTTTTACTTGAGCTTGCTCGGAGTTCTCTGTACATCATTTTCTTGATTGTCTGTATTTACAAAAGTATAAGAAAGAAAAGAAACACAGGCTGCTTAATTTTGAAAATAGCTGGATTGACACACTACTGTTCTTAATGAAATTATTTAAGTGACCTGAGCCGTAACTGTATTCTCTTCTGGTTCACTAATTCTTCTTATGGTACAGATCTTGCGAATTTGGTAAATATTGCTGCCATTAAGGCTGCTGTTGAAGGTGCTGAGAAGCTGACTGCAGCACAGTTAGAGTTTGCCAAAGACAGGATAATAATGGGAACAGAAAGGAAGACGATGTTTCTATCAGAAGAATCCAAAAAGGTGTGTGTTTTACTATGTATTTTGATCTCTTGGTAGATGTTTCTATGATTAGCCCATTTAACCTGTGAAGTTTACAACCATAGTCCAGTTTACTACAGTCACAACCATGCTCGTCAATTATGTTGGGGTGGGGGGTGGGGTTAGATACCCGTTTGGGGATGACACTGGTAGTTGTTTTTTTTCATTAATCTCAGTTCCTTTTTCCTTGTTCAGTTTCTACTTTTACACGTATTATTCTCGTATCGTACTTGTAGAGAAGTAAATCGTCACATCTATTCCCTTTGTTGCTATTTCAGTCCCTGACCTCCCATTTCATCCTATACCAGAATCTGAACTATTACTTGAAAAACAAGCAATTTGCACTTTATTCTATGTATTCTGTATTTACAAAAGATTGAGCTTTTTGTGCTTTTTTGGCTCTTGAAAGTTTTTGTTTTGCTACAATTAATTCAATTAATAATTTGGGAAAGCGTCTTTCATATGTGGATCACATGTAATATACCACTACCTAATACATAAGCAAATTGTGTTCTTTTGTTTTAGAATTAACCTTTTATCTTAGGAATTTTTTACGGCGTAGTTATCTGAATGATCTTGCTTTTCAGCTCACTGCATATCATGAGAGTGGCCATGCTATTGTCGCCTTGAACACTGAAGGTGCACATCCAATTCACAAAGCAACAATTATGCCGCGTGGATCTGCTTTGGGCATGGTTACCCAGCTTCCTTCTAGTGATGAGACTTCAATCAGCAAGAAGCAATTGTTGGCACGCCTTGATGTTTGTATGGGAGGAAGAGTAGCTGAAGAGCTTATCTTTGGCCAGGATAACGTTACTACTGGAGCAAGTAGTGACCTTAACACAGCTACGGAGCTTGCTCAATATATGGTATTTCCCGTAATACATATCAAAGATGAATTAGTGATATATACATAGTTAAAACAAGATGGGAGATCTTATTCTCTTCAATGTTTTGGAGAATACACCTTTCCACCTACCATCTGTTCCTTGGCAGTTTGGATTACTTGTAAATTGGCTCATTTAATATATGGTCGCATGGTATAATGATCGATGGGTCCCTTTTTGGCTAGTGAATACATTGTTGCATTTGAGTTCCTTCTAATGGCTTGAGCTAACAGTGCTTTCAAATGAATTATTTGAGTGCCAGAAATTTAAGAATTTTGTCAGTGTTTTGTTTCATATAATTCTGACATCATATCCGACAACTGTTCCAAAAGTAAAAATGCTCTGCTCTTTTTTCTTTGTTGCTAGGTATCAACATGTGGGATGAGTGATGCAATTGGACCTGTTCATATTAAAGAAAGACCTGGTTCAGAAATGCAATCCCGTATAGATGCTGAAGTATGCTTCTTGATCTGATGCACTTACGATATATTGAATATATTGCTTACCAGAATTAATTTATATGTTGGTTGGCCAGGTGGTTAAGCTGTTGAGGGACGCTTATAATCGTGTAAAAGCGCTGCTGAAAAAGGTATGATTATGGGATTCACATCATCATACTATCTAGGCAGAGATTATATGGAGCATTAACAGTTTGCATAGATATATGTACCATATTATGAGAAAACCTTTACATCCTTATTATTCAATGTTTTCCCATGAAGCTTGAGAGTAGTTGAAGTATCAATTTTCAGGTGAATGTAATGCTCTATATGAGTAGTATTTAGACAAGTGGCCAATGAAGGGATGATTTAAGTTGGCTGTCTTGGAGCAGCTAAGTGAAGTGGCAAAATGTGGAAAATGCTAGTAATTCTGGCCTAGTAGGAAATAGTGCCCTGTTCTAAGACGGATTGAAGGGAGAACAGACATTTTGATGTCAATGTCATCATCTATAAGAATGGAAGATAATAATTATGACAAGTTATGTTCTACCAACTACTCTTCAGAAGACAATGGCTATCTTAACTTTTATGTTGGAGTTTCTTTATCTGGCTTGTGGCTATTCTTGGAGTCCCAGTTCAAAGAGATTATGTCTGATAGAGTATAGGAGGGACCTATAGTTCTAGTTTCCATGGAGATTGATCATCTTTAGGAAGTTTGCTGTATGTCTGATTGTCATAAAAATTGTTTTCTCAAGTTAGTTCTAACAGATAATATTTCTATATACCTGGTAAGGAAAGGAAGTGCTAACGAACCATCTAAATGTCCCTGGTGGTAATGAGACTTAATATGCAACAGGAACTGCATGAAATTAACTTGCACTCTTACTTTATATAGATCAGATAAAATTAATCAGACTTAGTTATCTAAATTGTTAGATTATAGTTATTTATGATGTCGACTTATAATAGCAGCTAAAGAAAAAACTAAATGAGAATTCAATTGATTATTTGTGTATATTCCATTAATCTATCTAGGTAGTCCTAGGATTATTCAACTTTTTGTTCATGTACTTTCAGGCAATAGCCTTAAATTGTCTAATCTTCTGATATACTTCTTGCAGCATGAGAAGGCATTACATGCTCTAGCAAACGCGCTCCTGGAGTATGAAACCCTTAGTGCAGAAGATATAAAACGCGTACTTCTTCCTTATAGTGAGAGAGAGTTCTATGAAGACCAGGAACAGCAACAAGTGGAAGAGGAGCTTGTATTGGCTTAAGCCAGCTTCTCAAATTCAGAAGAGGAGCTGTGTACAGAGTATAATTAGCTCGTCAGCATTCATCATACATAATATAGCAATTTACGTTCCATATCTGCTGTAGCCATAATTTGTGTCAAATTAGAAGCAAACTCCTGATTTAGTCAATGAACTAAATTATATACAAGTGATAGGAAGCTAATATAACATTTGAACTTGTACCCAAATTTGGGAATGTTTTTGGATATGAATACATTAGAATTCTCAATGTGTTCATTGGACCTAAGCAGATGAAATTTGTTTAATTTTTTCAGCGGCTTTCTGGTTTAATCTGACAATTACAATGTGCGGCCACCATAGAAGCATAAACTATGTCACAAGTCCAGTAATTTACCCTGTTTGATATTCTATATACTTCTATTATGCTGTTGACATTCCACAGACGATGAGACAAGATGCTCAAGATGCTTTACAGTTATAAGATGATGAGACGCGACGCTTTACTATTATGCTGGGTAGGCACAAACATTCCATTCCAGTTGCAAAAGGCATTTTGGTTGGACAACATTCTCTTGGTAATGTTGCTGGAGGCATATTGTGGCAAACTCAGAAAAACAATCAGATATAACCTGCTATTTTCCGGAAGAGATGGTATATTAGTGTCAGAAGACAGAACCCATGAGGAAAAGAACTGGTATAAAAATGTCGAGAATTAGATGTTAAAAACAGAGCAGAAATCATTTGAGATGAAACCATATTATTAGCAAATGGGACAACATCTCAACAGCTCTTCATGGCTTTTGATTGAAGGTCGTGAGAAATGAAAACTAACAATTACAGAGACAAAATCACATATTCAGCACAAGCCTTTCATCAACAATGTGCAGCAAACTTGTGGATTTACCTCCCCCAGCTTGAATAACTGCAACTTAAGATACGCATACAGCATCAATCAAATCTTCATTTAACAACTATCATCTCCATATGTAGTACATCGGTAAAGAAGATATATATGCTTTCAACCAGTGCAGAACCTGGAAATTTGGACAACTCATTTCTAGGATTCATTTTGCATTTTCCATTTGTTTTAACAGTACAGAGTCAGAAACTTCTATACAATCTGTGGTTCTTCAGCTCTAAATTACAGGAGTCCAAAATGATTTTGAGACCAAACACGAAGACAAAAGATAGAACGCAGAAAGGTATGTCGAAAACAGAAGAATGGCAAATCCGCCTCCAAAGCCGATGAGGTCCAAAAGCCTTCAAGTAAAGCTTCATCCTTGGTGAACATAGCCCTCCATGAGAAGTTCCCAATCGCAGTTCTAGACACGATCAATGGGCTCAGTCCTGTCCTGCACAGCAAGCCTTTCTGAAACATCAGCAAGCGACTTCAGATTGCACTTGATCAGTGCTTCTACAAAGTAGCATGTTTCGTCCTTTGTGTTCCCTTCAGGCACATCCACCACAAAAGATTCTATCACCATGGTCCCAGGTCTCCCTTCAATGACCTCAGGATGGACAGATACAATGGAAGAGTAGTTCTGAAAAAATGTAAAGAGGAGAAATTTTGTACTTTGTTAGATAGATGCATATTGTTAGAAACAACAAAATCAGATAATATAGTTTGTCCAGTCATTATGACATGATACCTAGGTAAGCCTATAGATCAGATTCTGTACAGCTGTTCATCTAAAGGTGGTCATCATGTAGCATGAGCTGTAGTAATACATACAAGACTTTATGCTACTTTTGAGACACCGTAAAACATCTCAAAAGTAAGAAAGCGTATTACTAGAAATAATAATTTTTCATACTTTGTTCAATCTCAATTCTAGGCTTTCTATGCTACCTTGGTCAGACTTGGTTAATATTGAATTTCATCTCTCACTTTACAAACTTAAACTTTTAGATGAGGCCAAGAAAAAACAAAGGGACGGTCCTGGGTTGGAATTTCACCGCTATCCTTTTTATGAAGAAGAGTTCTACATGATAGGCTTCATTAAAAAAAAAATAATAATAATAATAAATTAAGGGTTGTGCTAGAGAACTAAAGAATATCACGTGTATGTAAAGGGTGAGCTAGAGATATTAAACATTAAATGTGTCCCTTTTCTAAAAACTCAAACTTTCACACACACCACTAAAAATTACATCACAATGGGACTCCAAGAAACTGGCCAACAAGTCAACAACCACACTTGTATTTGCACTTAAATTTGAAGATATGCTCTGGTACATAAAGAAACTCAAATACAAATGTTAAGTATCATTCCATTCCCAAATAAAAGCATACGATAGAAGAAAAACATATTACGAGGCCCTCAAAACTAACTAAAAAAGAAGAAAACTGCAAACATACTCTGAGTCTGTGATCTCCACCAATAATCCTGACACTGAGTATGTGTTCGTCATCATCAAGAAGCTCCAGTCTCTCAGTGCTGGTAGTGGCAGGAAGACCCGACTTGACGTCAACTTCCCTCAGACTGCCAATTTCAAGATTTCCCTGCACAACACACCGACTGACAAAAGGCTTGTACTTCTGTGGTTGATCAAATCTTCTTACCAGAGACCAAACCTATTAGGCAGAACAATATACTGCCCATCACTATAGACGGATTAAGCTACAAACAAAGGCACAACTAGATAAAACGACAACCATCAACAGAGTTCAGACATATGCCAAGTCATTTGAGAATATAGAAAGAATAAGGTTGGCTAACAGTTTATGAATAATATCAATGCAAGTTATCCAGTGTCACGCAATTTGCTTAAAATGGGCTTTAAATATCTTAACATTCCAAACATTTTCTTTTTACAAACAATAGGAAAAGCTATTCCAACAAAACCATACTCTAAAATCACATCCTCCAACAACTTCAAACCTAGCTACTACTCAAAATTATATTGAATTGCCCATGGGAAAACTAGGAAGAATATTGAAATGGCTCTAAATGCATTTATTTTCTGCTTAACAAAATCAGAAGATTAGGCTATCCACAAATTATAAACACTTGAAATTAGCAAAAGATATGAACTGAAAGACACACAAATTATAAAATAGATGTTTTACTTCAATAAATGGATAACAACACACTTGAACATGACCAGTAAACAATTTAGCATTTCCTTAATAAATTTCCTATTACTAAGGCAAATATGAAATGGAAAAAAAAAAGTAAAGATATTAACTGAATTGTAAGGGTTTACAAAGAAAGCTGCGAATCAAATGAATAGAACTCCGGTCAAATCAAACACCGAAACTAATAAAAAGAAAAAACCTTTACAAAAGGAACAAATATAAGCCTAAAACTTCACAAATTTTATGAAAATCGATTGACTTCAATTAACATCCATCCACCAATCGATTAAAAATCATCCAAAAACAAAAGAAAAAACAAAAATTCCCAAACACACAACGAAACACGCGAATATCCACATAAACTCGCATACACGATTAAAAAAAAATAGAAAAGGAAATGAAAATAAAAATATTACGAGATGAACAGGCGCTTTAACATGCTTGATGAGAAAAGAAGTGCATTGATTATTCTTAATCTCGTGCTTGTGATGCTTCCTTATAAACTCTTTCTCCACTCCGCTCAATCCTTTGACATTCATCTTCTTCTCCTTCAATTTCGCCGGAATATTTCGCCTCCGATCACCGGAATAAACGCAGCAGACTTAACGCACAGGCGGTCGACTCGCGAGCTGATTCAATTGGGTCGGCACAGACTCGGCACCACCACAGTTGAGTGTTGGAAGTAGTGCGAGAACTAAGGTGCGTGCCGCCTCATTATCATCATCATCAATGCATCTCCCGAAATGGAAATAATACTCATAAAAAATTCAAGTCTTCTCTTTACCGGCACCCATTTGCATATACACATAGATATAGACCCTTTCATTCAAATAGTGATTTCTTTTACATGCTTGACGTTATGTTTTTTTTTTTTATATAATGTAAAATTAGGAGGAAATATCGATGTATAAAGTAACAACTGAATAATTAATCAGAATTTTCAATTAACTTTATTTATTGTGAAATTGCATTTGAGGGTTAATGGAATTGGTTTTGTAACCCCACCATAAACATTTCATATCATTTATTTTAATTTTGTTCTCTATTTTATATTATGTATATCATAATTAATTTTAAATATATATTTAAAAAAAAATTATATTCATAATGTGTATATAAAATATAGAATATTAAATATAATAATAAGAACAAAAGATTTGAAGGCCAATAACAAAGTCATAAAATAAAAATTGAAGGAGGGAGGGTCTAGATTTTAAAAAATAATAATAAATAAAAATGTATTTTAAATTTTTAAGAAAGAGAAAATATAAAAGTTTAATATATATATATATATATAGAGAGAGAGAGAGAGAGAGAGACGAGTGGCCAGCGGCGCGGCAACTCTCTATTCCATAAAAATTTTAAATTTATATTAAGTATATATATAATATAAATTTAAAATTTTTATAAAATTGAGAGCTGCTGACGCCGCCGCCGCCGCCCACTCTCCTTTGACTGCGTCTCTACTCAATAGTCTCATATGGCTTAGTTATGTTCCAGGGACTTTAACGAAATACCATTTTTGTTCATTAGGACTTGGGACAAGCTTTACTCAATAATTTATGAAATAATTAATTGTATAAATATATTATTTTGAATTATTTATTTTAATTTATATTTTATTATATGTTTATTTTATCGTATATAATTCATAAATAAATATTTATTTAAGAAAGTATTTTATATATTTGTTGTTTATTTATGATATAAAATAAATGATGAAATATTTGTTGATCACTAAAATATCTTATCTCTACTTTAAATGTTATGTATATAAAATATTTTTTAAAATTAATATTTAATTATGAATTATATATATCTTGTTAGTACTCCTAAGTCAATATTTTATCTCTACTTCAAATATTAAGTATATAAAATATTTTTTAAAATTAATACTTAATTATGGATTATATATATCTTGTGTGTATTCATAAAGTGTAGTATATAATATATTTAAATTAAAATAGAATAACAAAATATATTTTTGGGTTGTAATTGATTAAAGATGCTGCCTATTGGTGCTATTTGATTTTGCAATCCAACGAGACTTGAGGATTCCTATTTCAAAAAAAAAGAAGAAGAAGGTTTTTACTACTGTTTAATTAATAAGGCTTGCGTGGAATTAGTTAATTAAATAGTGTTTTTAGTTAACTCAATAAGAAATTAAATTAAAAATTTATTTGATTTGAATTTATTAATTTAATAAATCAAATTATTTTTAATTATGTTCATGTTTAATTCATATTTGATTTGATTAAAATTTATTTAAATTTGATTCAATTCACTATAAATAAAACTCAAACAGTAATATATTTATGTCGATTTATTTTGTTTACAACCCTAATTATAACTAGATTTGATACTAACGACGTAATTATTATGTAGGAATAAAATAAGCATTCTCAAATTTATTTCTAAATATATGATTGGTATAATTTAGTATTATCAATATTCATTCCCAAATGAATTACTATTCCTTATAAACATGGATTTGATAATTTCCTATATGTTTAGCTATTTTTAATCAGTCTATAATGAATTTTTATTTACTTTTGACAAAATTATCCTTTTAAACTAAATAAAATATATTTGATAAAATTTAGGAATGACAATAGATCATGTTGAGTTCGTTAAAATCCGACTTTTCAAGATCTTTATGGAATCGAACTCGAACTCGCTCCAAACTCGAAAGTCAGCGGGTTTGACTTATTAGATATAATTTATAATTTTAAAATATTTAAAATATTTTTTAAAAAAATATATAACTACAACTTTCTAATTATGAAAAATATACATGTTTTAATTTTTAATTTTTATATACATGTTTTAATTTTTAAGAAATTAAAAATTTTAAATATACTTTTTACGTTTATATATTTAACTATTTATTAATTTTATATTACTATTTTAATTTATAAGAGTATTATATTCATATTTTTTTATGAGTATATGTAAGATACATTTTTTTTCATATATCTATATCTATATCTATATCTATATATATCACATAAATACATACATAATAAACCAAAAATACATATGCAACATTTTGAGGGATTAGATTCGAGTCTTAAAACTAAAGTTGAAACTCGCCTCAACATCCATTCGTAGTTTCAAATTTTGCTCCAAGCGAGATGGGTTCAGAGTGATCCAAATTTTACTTTACGCCATTATATCCCTAATAAAATTGAATCAATAAAAAATATTATTTTATAGCATCATCTTCTTCAACTTGTTATCTCAATTCATTCAATAATAAAAAAAATATAAAATAATTTTATATGTCAGTTTTTTAATAAAAAGTACTTAAATTAATGTGAGATTTTATCTGTATATATATATTAACACCAATTAAATTATAACAAACTATTATACACAATATATTAAATAATAATTTTATTATAATTTTTTTTTACTGAATGATAACTTAATCATCCAAAATAAATTTATTCAATTCCTAATGTTTATTTTTAATTACCAATTATGAAATTATAATCTAGTAAGGAATGACGGTTTCATTATTTTTTCATTATTTATAAATATCAAGTATTATTTGACCCATTATATCCCTAATAAAATTGAATCAATAAAAAATATTATTTTATAGCATTGTCTTTTTCAACTCTTTATTTCAATTCAGTCAATAATAAAAAATATATAAAGTAATTTTATATGTCAATTTTTTAATAAAAAGTATTTAAATTAACGTGAGATTTTATCTATATATATATATATTAACACCAATTAAATCATAACAAACTATTATGCATAATATATCAAATAATAATTTTATTATAATTTTTTTTACTGAATGATAACTTAATCATCCAAAATAAATTTATTCAATTTCTACTGTTTATTTCTAATTACCAATTATGGAATTATAATCTAGTAAGAAATGACGATTTTATTCTTTTTTCATTATTTATAAATATCAAGTATGAGTGATGTTATTCTCATGTCATTTCTTTTCTATCATCATTTTATTTATAATTCATTGCATTTCTCTTTAATTCTATTTCTCCATACCAATTTATCCGTAATTACTTAGTTATGAGATAGACATAGTTTGCCTAATAATATGAAAAAATAATAGATATAGCTAAAAATATTGTTTATAACACTTGTGATTTTGTGAGTGAGTAAGAACATATTTTGAGCCAAAGTTTTGAGTCCAAAAAATATTCTATACTACGTAAATTGGGCACATCAGCTATCAATAAAACAAAGTTTATAAGTCACGTCAAAACAATTAGCCATATTGCGTGCTACAAGTTGGGTTGCTGAAATTACTAGAATATCCCCAACCCTAATTGCGACAAACATCATTTTTCTAATGTATCAAAATTAACAAAATCTTCATTTGATTAGATTTTTTTTTGTATAATCTGTTTATTTGCCTTGAGGCCTAGAAATTTCAAAGGGTCTTTTCAAGTTTTAATGAAATTTTATTATTTTTTTTTTATAGTATATAATTTATGTTTAATATAAAAATAGCCGTCGGTTAAAGTTCTATTTCTTCTAAAATTAGAATAAATAATCAATTTCAATTGAAAAACCATAAAAAATGAAAACGAATCTTCTATTCGTTCTCAATTATTATTTTCAGTACTTAAGACTTGAGAGGTAAAATTAACACAAAAAAAAAAAAATTGGGGGACAAAAAGGAAAAAAAACCTTGATTAGATAGATGTAGTAAATCCAAAGGTACCAATACAAATGTTGATGCATCCATCACATTAATTTCAACGATTTTGGACCAATTACATCCAATAAAAAGAGGATAAAATTAGGAAAAATTAAAAAAGATTATTCGAGAATATACCAAGATGAATTCAACAAGCAACAGAGACATATTGAAAAGTAGAGCAACGAAAATTGAGTTGAGTCAAATTAAACCACTTTTTTAGGCCATAAATTCAGGAGAGAGACAATTGGTTTTTCCATAAAAGGACAAACAAGGATAGAAATAAGATGATGTTATTACTCAAACCAATCATTAGATGATATGCATGCTGTACTTTTCATTAGTTTCATTTAGAGGTTTTTGAATATTTTATCACTTCTAATTTTTGGAGGATGATTGAAAGAATAAAGTGTTTAAAATTTATTTTTGAGGTGTAAAATATTAAATCAATTAATTTTAAAAGGGTAAAGTGATAAAAATTTATTTTTGAAGGGTGATTTATTTAAATAATTAAATTTGAGGGGTAAAATATCATTTATATATATTATTGTGTTGGGATTTAATTGTATGAAGATCTAAAATTTTCGTGAGTTCATAACCTCCTAAGAATTACACCATTATGTTCATTTGTTGTATAAGACAATTTTGGTACGAGGGAAATATTCCAAATTTTTGCATACCAAGAAGTGAAGATAAAAATCATGAATGGGAAAATAATGGGGTATAGGACTATTGTAGTTTATACTTTATGAAGTTGATTATCTTGTCAAACCTAGCAACATGGCTATGAATTTCTTCTCTCTTTTTGAAAAGCTCTCATGCATAACAAGAAGTGGTTATTATTAGCAAGAAAGAACTATAGAAACTAAGTAAATATGTTGTGTTCTCAAAATAAAGTATCAGAATTTTATAAGTTTTTTTTTTTTAAAAGTAGGAGTTTTTAACTATTTTTTTATATTTAAACAAACTCATTTAATTTTAATTATATTAATTATAAATTTATTATTATAAATATCTTATAAGTTGAATGATCTTATTTAGAGGGTGTTTGGTTGAACGTATAATCTATTCAAAACATCTTATAAGTTGTTAAATATGTTTTAAATATGTTTAGTCAAATATCCTTTTAGTACAATAATTTAAGAATTTATTTTTAAATTAAAAGTTAGCATCTTATAAGTTTTTAAAATATCTTATAAAATATAAAAATTTAAAAGAAAAATCTTATAAAATATAAAAATTTATAAAATATTTTAATTTAGTTTAGTCCACATACAGATTTCAATTATCTCTCTTTATTAACCAATAAAAGAAAAAAGGTCCATATAGAGAGAGATCATTGGGTCGTTGGTGCCCAGATTCTGCAACAGGGTGACTAGCTTTGCAGAACTTATTATATTTACAAAAGATAGGTGCATAGGCATGAAAAAGTAAAGTTTCATGGTTGGTGCATAAAGCTGGCTGTATATGTGTCACTCCCAGAAATGAATACATCAATAATTAAGGCCATTTTGAACAAGTTAAGACCCCTTTTTTTTTTTTTTTTTTTTTCCTGCTGGTTGCAGATGTTTGGTTGATTGAGATTGTGGTCTTAGGATCCAAAGACTCGGAATGAAAGTTGGGGTTTATCGTGCTTTTATATATATATATATATATATAATATTTTATATGTGTAGATAATGCATTCAATGTACATTTATATTGAGTGTAATATTAAGTCTTCAAATATCTTATTTTTTATAAAATGAAGTATTTAATTGAAATCATGCATTTAATACAACATGCATTGAGTATAATATGAATTCAACTATCTTTTTATAAACGATAAACCATATTTATATTGAGTGTAATATTAAGTCTTCAAATATCTTATTTTTTATAAAATGAAGTATTTAATTGAAATCATGCATTTAATACAACATGCATTGAATATAATATGAATTCAACTATCTTTTTATAAACGATAAACCATTTTGTTTAATGTTATATAAAAAATTCTTAATTTTGGTAAAGAAACTTAGAAACTGGGGATTCTTGATGTCCCATGTTTTTACTATGGGAGATTCTCGTTATCTTACTTTTGTTGATGATTTTTCTCAATATATTTAAATCACTTATCTTAATAAATCAAGAAATTTCGACTGAACAATATTTTATTTTTCAAAACTCCACAAAAATGATCTGAATATTATTTTCGATGAGGATTAAGGTTTTTCAATGCGATAATATATTATTTTTAGTGAGTATTAAGGTTTTTTCGATACCTCTACTAGCTTTTAGGCAATTCATAGGCATTTCTTCCTTAATTGGAGGAAGTTGAACTCACCTACGTCGTGCACAAGTAATCAAGCATCTTCATCAGCCATTTAGGGTATGATACTTTAAGAAAGTTTTTCAGTTCATATTTTATCGTCTATAATTTATTCATTTCTTCAATCCCCAATCTAAAAAATTCAAACTATAGGTGTTTTCATGTATCAATACATACAATACGAGCTACATAATTGATAAATTTTATCCAATCCAAACCGGATTTCAAAGAGATTGTTGAGATTATATCATCCCACTTGGATTATGGTGTGGGGTTCAAATTTTTATAGAAAATATCTGTATCTTATGTCAGGACAAAGAAATTGTCCTTTTGGTTATTGTATCGTCAACAATGATGTCTGGCCACAATCAAGATTAGGCAAGATTTTATTACATTAAATAGTGAATAATTATGGTATTAATTATTAGAGTTAATGTCCCAGTGACTTCACCTGCTACTATTCCAACAAGCTCAAATATTAAGACTTTTTTTTTTGTTTCCTCTGTTAATTTTTAATCTTTAATTCTCTACTTAGTTTAGCTTGATATTTCTTGCGAAACTAATGTCCCTTTTTAAGAATATTTTTCAGTTGGTGCTAGGAAAGATTGATCCAAAAAAACCTTAGGGATTCTTCTTAGAATCAATCATTCATGAATTTCAAGATTATTCTTACAAAATTCAAGACTTCCGGTCTATCATGGAATAATCTCTAGAATCCATGCAGTAAAATTCATGTGTGATCCATCATATATTGATGCGTGTCAAACCACGCCACTAAAGATTACAAGATGATTAGTCCAAATACTCCTTGAGCAAAACCAACTTTAAGAATTTAGGTTTTGGCCCAATGAAAACTCGCGATATTTAAGACTGAATCAGTTCGCAGAAAAAAGGGATTGAATGAAATACATACCTTAGCCTCGTCTAGGAGCACCATATAGGAGTAATTTATATGTATTTCAACTATAGCTCAACTTCTTATAGGGTAAGAATCCATTCTTATCACAGCTATGAGTCAGGGCTCACATCCTATACTGCCTCAACCCCCCTAGTATCTGGGTCTTCTAGAGTTGTTAATTGGGCCTTCATCATAAATTAAGATGAACTATTTAGATTCGGCCCATTTCAGGCTCAATCACAAACCTGGGTCCATACCTCCTGCCAACACAATAATCCTAGTAGCTCGGCCCAATTAACTAAACTTAATATCTTATGGCTAATTCCTATAGTATCATATATGAATAATTGTAATTGTTTAATTGAAACTCTAGCATTATTAGCATTTAACTGAAATCTTTGAAAAACATAAATCTCCCACAAAAGAAAAGTCAATAAATTGCTCGAATTATTGACCTTTCATATGACAACATGAATCAACTATCTACCATGTAGATCAACTGTCAAACTCTTTCACCATCAAATGGAATATTTCAAGTCTCATATGCATCTTTTTCTCCCTAACGATCTTTTCAGTTTAAAGTTAGTGGATCCCTTCTTCAAAGCAGAAAGTAAAGGTTTGAAAATTTTCTTGGTGTTTTTTTTTTTTTTGGTCTTCTTAAATGGTTTATCTAACAAAGCATAAGTCAAATGAGTTGCCGGATCCAATCAAGTTTGTGTAATGTTTGTTCGAATCGTGCCGGCTTCTACGCCTGTCCCAAACAGTAAGTCTTGGACAACTCGGTATATGTGCATAAGGTATTTGGATGATTAAATATCCTATTTGATAAAAAAAAAAAAAAAAAAAAAACAAGACACGTAAATAATGAATATTGCACCCACTGTATTTAAATCGAATATAACATCTACAAAATCGAACAATAGCATGACCATCATGATCCACGGACAGCATTTGATCACATAACAATTAACATAGATTGCATCTGCAGTATTAGCTTCATTGGGCTTTTTATTGGGCGCATCTATGAGTCTTTGCGTTTGACATGGAACTCTTTCACCTGATGCCCCGAGAGCCATTTCTGGAGGCCCATTGCCTTGTAAAGGTTCTCAATATTTCCCCTCACCAAACCTGTATCTGCAATTCAACTTTTGGATAAAAATTTGGTATTTTCCTTTTTTCTTTTTTCTTTTTTCTTTTTGCATATTTGGAAATAAAAATTGAGCAAAATTGATAAAAAGAAAATCTGGGCCCATAAATATTTTACATTTTCGATCAAATTTATGAAGATTTCACATTCTCGAACAAATTTATGAATATTGATCCGAAGAGATTAGGCTAATTGTGAAAATAGATAATGTCAAATACACGAATAAATTAATAGTTTCCAGTGTAGAAAACAAGTACATAAACATACAAAATTATCCTAGAGGTGACCGATCACTGGGAACAAGATTTGATTTGGAAATAATTGCACAACAAACATCTTAATTATCTTTGTGAATGATTTTGGTCCTTTTTTTTTTTGAATAAACCAGTTACATACATCACTAATTTAAAAATACGACTGTCTAAAACTAAACTTTATTTGGGTCTCAATGAAAGAATAATTTTCAAGTAACACCAACAAGACATACAAATCATTTTCAACAATCTGAGACAAAATTATATGTATGCATGTATACAAATATATATATATATATATAGACACACACACTTCAAATCATGGAAAATTCTTCTTTTGAAAATTTCCAAAAAAGCAAGAAATAAATACATCTTCCCGAAATCAGCCTCATTTCTGTTGGGGGGGGGGGGGGGGGGGGGAATTAACTAGAGTAGGTTTTAAAGGGGTTATGTATTGTGCAAGCAAAATGAAAATCAATGCCATAATTGTACCATTAAAATCAATTAAAAAAAATACACTTTTTTCTTGGGAAAAATCTTATTGTCTTCGTACTAAGTTGTGAGTGGAACAAGCATTATGCTGATGTGTTATAATATGTAAAATAATCGAAATTAAGTGCACCAAGTTTTTGCATGGACTAATCAGGCAGATAAACCCATAAAAAAACAAAAAAGAAAAAAGAAAATCCCATCACGTGGTAGGTCACCAAACAACTCAATCATAGCCGTCCATTACCGGGCTTACCATCCCATAAGGGTCCCAAAGCTTTCAACATCAAAGGGAATTTCTGAAAACTTTTGGGCCTAGAGTCAACCCGACAGGGTACTCGGGTGTGGTGGAATATAGCGGTGGAATATAGCACAAGTAACTGAAAATAACTGAAAAGGCAGAGCATAATCTACTCCCAGTCACCCTACCCGCGCGTACGTATATTACTCTTTCTCAAATGCGTCGTCGTGTTCGTACGCCCATGTGGGGAGCGTGGAGTCAGTGAACCTTGATTTGTTCTTTTAAAGGAGGGAAGAAGAACGAACCCAACTGCTTTTTCGTTTTCTGCAGACCTCTCCCAAATAAAAGCGTACACCTAAACGTCGTCGTTAGACAATACTTCCGCACTACCGGTAACTTACGAAAAATAAAGCCGGAAACTGAGGATTTCCACTTTGCAGTATGCCATTAACAGAGAAGAAAAAAATATACATATGTACATATGCATACACACACACACACATATGGGTGTGTGTGAGTTTGCATGAGATGTACAAAGGGCATGCAATTGTTAAGTACAGAAGAAAGAAAGAAAACATACAAATCTCTTCAGCCAAACAGAGCTTTAGTTGTGATGGACACAGGCAAAACTATGGAGAGAGAGAGAAAGAGAGAGAGAGGAGAGAGGAGAGAGGAGAAGGAAGGTGGAGGGGGTAATGCGTTGGTATTTATGTGTGGAAAAGGTTCAGGGGTTTCAAAATTGTTGTCAAAACCCTAAAATATAAATGCATTTGATAAGCACTTCATGTTTCAACAGTGAAAAGCATTTATGTATTAGGGAGACGAACATAGAATGAGATGACAAATGAGCTGAGGAGATCATTTTTGGAGGTTAAAATGAACAGCAACATAGTTGAGGCTGAGGCTGCATTTGGATGGAAAAAATTGGACTTGAATAGAAGATTTGAAGAAAGATTTCATGATTTATTTAAATTGATAAATTTGAAACTAAAAATTTTAAATCCAAAATAACAAATCTACCGAGTTTATTTGATAATTTCATAATATAATAAATTTTAAATTTTTGAGTTCTTCTCAGAGTCATTATAGTGGATTTCAAATCCATTTTAAAATAAGTCATTTAAAATCATTTCTCTAAAATTCAAATTCTTCTATTCAAATGTAATCTCAAATAATTCAAATCCATTATAATGACTCAAAAAATAACTCAAACTAGGAGTTCAAAAATTTTAAATCCATTATATCATGAAATTATTCAAACAAAGTTAATGAATTTGTTTTTAAAATTTTGAAATTTTTAGTTTCAAATCTATCAATTCAAATGGAGTCAAAGTGTTCTGTTAGTTTGGAACGAGCAGTTTGGAATGAGCACTCTTGACTGACTATATATACTTTTTGTAAAACATGAGTGATTATTGTGTTCTTTAGAAAAACTTGAATGACTAGAAGTGTATTTTTATTTGAGTAGCTATATTTTTTTTCGGAAACATAAATGATAAAAGTTCACTTTTCTTTTATATATAGTTGAATGATTATTGTTAGTTGTGAATAACTACTAGAGTTATTCATATATTACACACCTCAAAGTTTTGAAGTTTATGGTAATAAATTAAAAAAAACATAAAGAGAAAAATAAGTAGAAAGAAGAATACGAAGATAGTTATTTTGGGAGAATACACTAACTCACACATTTATGTTTGATGGAGTTTTGATATATATACTTTTACACAATGAAAAATCTCAGTTCAACTAGACCCAAATTATGCAGTTAACATTCAACTCAAATATAGATATAAATTAGATCAAGGGTCCAAAATCCGATCCAATTTACAACAATTATAATGTGAAGTACTATTGTGTATCTTTGAGAAAAGTTGGATGACTAAATATGCATTTTATCCTATGTTTCACTAACTTGAGGAAAATCCTTTTTTAATTTTAAGCACAAACAGTGATAGAATAATCATTTAGGGTTGGATCACATATGAAAGCATGAAAGCACAGGTACGGTATGGGAACATAGCATTAGGTCCAATCCTTCTTAAATGATAAGGCATCATTATCACACTACCCCACACACACACACACATATATATATATATATATATATTAGTGAGCAAAGCACACCCGATGTGTGAAAGAAATAAAAAATAAAAAGATCTTGAAATAAAATTAACTAAATAAAAAGGTGAAAAGACAATAAATTTTTTTTGAATAAAAATCAGTTTAATGAAAGATTTCATAGGGAAAAAGAGAGTAGGCAGATGATTTAAACTATATTAAACTGTGATTAAATAAATTAATAGAGAATGTACGTGATGGAGAGTATTCAAGGCTCTCCACTGAGTAGAAGGAGCAACTTTAAATTTGTTATGAGCTCAAACAATTCAATATATATATATATATATATATGTGTATTATACACAAATATATATCTCTTTCATTGAGAAATAAGCATATTGAGAATGATAAACATATAAACATATATTGATCAATTTGCTTTTGAAAGAAAGAAAAATGAAGTAAACATTTACCCAAAAGCTAATCATTGATCCAAAAGGCAATCCAAGAAAATACAATATCAAATTACACGACAGTATTGACCAATTACCTACCCAAGCGCACAGAGAGAGAGAGAGAGAGAGAGAGAATGGGTCTAAAATTCAATTTGACATAAATTAAGTAAAGCAGCCAAAGTATATATCTATGTCACAAAATGTGAAAATATATGCTGCTAAATATTGACGTTTTTTTTAACTTATAACGGCTTGTAGTCCTGTAACAAAATGAATTCCCATGTTTTGGAAGGCAGAATCAGTACCACCAGAACAAAGATGTACACACACCTCAAAATCTTTTTCACTAGGTGTAAATCCAATCTCTTGGCTCTCGGAGGAAAAGAAGAACTGCTTTCTCATCTTCTCAGCTATCTTCGATTTACAGTCAAAACTTGAGGGTTAGACCTGACTGGAGATGATCGCCTGGATGCATTCTGTCTCATCTCCTGATAACACAAAAAAACAGATAAAATAACACCAACTTTTGCAGCCAAAATCTGATAATAGTCATGCTTGTTGCTTGTGCAATCGAAAATCCAATAAACAGATGTATCTCCAGCTACATGTGCATCTAGTGAAATGTTTCAAAATAATCTTTAATCTAATGAAAGTTGGTTACCTTGACTAGTCTGTTTTGCTCTGCCAACTTGGCCTCGTGACTGTTCCTCAATATTCACAGCCCGAGGTTCATTGATCCCATCAGCAATCTCATCTAAACTAGTGACTGGAACACTCTGCATTGCGCCTGTGTCAACTTTTCCTTTACTTGGAACGACTGGAACCTCATTAGTTTCCGTTATCATCTGAAGAAGTTCCAATGGGGTAGCTGCTGGATCCAGCTCCAGGCATCCTTTTGGGACATTTTCAGCTTCTTGGCTGGTAAGCAAGTGGTGGGGGACCCGATGAGAAAATCGAAACATTTCTTCCTTCGGTGTTCTCTTGATCACTTCTGAGTCCAAATTTGGACGAAATACTGTCCTAAAACCGACCACCTTCACAAGGGGAGCAACAGATACGCCCTGTTCCTCGCTATAGTCATCAAGTACAATCACCATGTCATACTTATGTATAACCTCATCAGGGGTGTGTTCATTCCAATCAGATGACCAATTTTTGTAAAGCGCCCAGACATCACCCTTTTGGGGGAGTATTAGAACACCCCCACGTGGACCTTTTGACCAATTAACCTTTTGAGAGAAAGCATTAATAAATTTACAGGTTTCATATCTGCCCACCCTAAATTCCCCACATGTTTTATAGAAACCTGAGCCTACCCAGTCGATACTGCTGAATTCACTATTGGTTTTTGAGTTAAGCCAGCTGATCCTTACCTTAAATGGCTTCCTAGAGATTACCTTGTTAATCAGAGCATAGAAGCGCGGCATGCCATCGTCGTCATCATAAGCAGCCCAAACCTCGTTATCTGCAAAAGAACTTTCAGTTCTATCCTTGTCAAAATCATGAAAATCAGGATCTGGAACATTCATTGTCACTGCTGTAGGATACTCTTTACTTGCATTATCAGCAGAACGTCTAGCCCGACGCTTTTCTGCCTGCTCTGCTATCTTTGCAGCAGACAACACACTGTTATCATTATTATGATGTCCTTGACTATTGCTGGTGTTTCTGTATCTCTCTTTGTTGCTTTCTTTAGTCTTATCTTTCTGTTTATCTGCAGCCTTAGCTGTGGTCTCTGAACTCGACTCACTTAGCTTCTTTAGAATCTCCTTTTGAGCCTTTACCATCAGCAAATTTCGGGTTTCAATGGGTGTCAGCTCTCTAGTAGTGTTTGGCTGATGGTTAGTGCCAGAAAAACCATAAATCCTCGATCCAGATGCGCTTGCAGTTCCAAAGCTACCATTTCCCTGGGCCATATTACTTTTCATTCCGTATATACTACTATCATCATCTAGTTTTCTCTTTTTAGAACATCCCTCCCACCCAGGAGAGGCATGTGATTCAGTATATGCTCTCTTCAATTTATCCTGTGCCTGCTGAACAACATTGGCTGCTTTTGCTGTAATAGAAGGATCTCTGCTATCAATACTAGCTGTTCCAGAAAGTGGACCCTGTGGATAGTTTGCATACCTAGAAGAATTTGGACCTGCTTGGCCTGCTCCTGATTTTTGAGCAGCTGAAACATTTCTTCCTGGATCATAAGCATTTCGACTAGGTAAATTATCACTTGAATTCTGCTGTCGCTGCCAAGTAGCCGGTTTGGGTGATTTGGAAAAATTGAGTGGTGGAGCTGTCTCTAAAGCCATAAATGGCTGACGACAATTGGGACAAAGGAGAGTATTGTTGCGATATATCTTAAGATACTCGTATTGCATGTTACATTGATGACAGATAGTCCAGAAAGTATCAGTTCTTTGATAGGAAGGAGTAGGAGTTGGCGTAGAGGGCACCTTCGCACTTTTGTTCTTGGACTTCGGAGCTGACGTTTTCCTTCTTGCAAAATTGAAAAATTGGCTTGCCCTGGATGGTGCTGACGGATCACCAATATGCACCGATGGACCACCAGTACGCACCGATGGACCACCAGTATGAGCCGATTGACCACCAGTACGCACCGATGGACCACCAGTACGCGCCGATGGACCACCAGTACTCGCCGATGGACCACCAGTATGAGCCGATGGAGCAGCAGTATGGGCCGATGGAGCAGCAGTATGCGCCGATGGAGCAGCAGTATGCGCCGATGGAGCTTTCTGCTGGAATCCTTTATAGCCCCTCCTTTGGTTATACGCTAACCTCTTCGCCTTATCTGATAGCAAACTCCAGGCCTCTGAAATAAGTTTAAATGCACCATCTGCACCGATAGAGTTATTTTTATCAGGGTGCAGCATGAGAGCCAACTTCCTGTATTGCTTTTTTATTGTTTCATCATCAGCTGAGGGGTTCAAACCGAGCACTCCGTACCAATCTACTTCCCCACTTACCTTATTCTCAGCAGAAACATACACATCAAGTGTTGTCAACATTTGGGAAATACCATCCAGCCCAGGATATAGAGTTTGTGCTTTCAAGGCGAATTTTTTTGCACCAACAAAATCCTTTTGCTCCAATTTGCCCTCAGCAATTGATTTTGCCCTGATGGCTTCATCTCTATTGCACTCCATATTCAAACCTTTACCAGATTATCGACCGTACTCTCAGTATGGCAAGACTACAGCGGAAGCACCCAATGACAGCTGAAAACAAACGCGACAGAAAAGTAAGGATCTCTCAGGAACAGAGATCCTCTTAAATCTTAATTGTCAAATACCTGATTTATGACCAAAAAAAAAAAAAAAAAAAAGACAAATAGAGTTGATTAGATAATAACTGAAAATTTTACACAACAGAAAAAAAAAAATCCAATGGAAATACAAGTACTTAAGTAATTTGAAGACAGAAATATTATGGAATCCTAAGTAAAATAACCCGCAAAACAACATGAGATATGAGCACAAATCAGAGGCTTGTGACTTCAACATCCAAAATACGTAGAAATCCGCAAAGGTCCATCAAATCACAAATTTTAAGTTAGATCGATGAGATCGGAACCAAGCTTACCAACGAAAGAAAGAAGCAGCAAAACTCAAGCTGCAACATGTCAAGCCATCACCATCATAAAATGGTATAGAGTGAATATACAATTTCGAGATTCAAACCCACCTTTACAACACTGAATACGTTAAATTAAATATCATCTCAACTTCTGAAAAATATCAATAACCAAATGCACATCCATAAACCATCGTTTACAAGAATTCCGGTCCATGTACCATGCTGCAGTTCCTGAAGACAATGATTATAAACACAGTCCAACCCAGCAATTGAACTGGTAAAACAAACCACCAACCCTCATTCTAGATTGGATTAGACTAAAACCCCAAAAGTTTTAAAAAAAATATATCTCAAAATTTTGGAACACGTTTAATCACTGTTGAACAACTCAAACCGACAGTTGAACCATTCGATCTAGAACAAATCGTTCAATTTAGCGGTAAATGTTTTAAACCTTTGCTTATAAACTTCTGTTTTGCTAATAGCTTATTCGTCACTCCCTCCGTCCCAATATGAATGTCCCATTTTAAATTAGCATGGATTTTTAGATGAGAATTGAAAAATTAAGTTTTTTATATTTTTACAATAATGCCTAGGGTTGGGATCATTATTTTAAGTGAGAAGGTAATTTGGGAAAGAAAATTGTCATTTTGGGAATAGAACATTATTTAGAGGCATTCTAAAAAGGAAATAAGAGTATTCAATTTGGGACTCATCGAGTAATTCTTATTTACTTTTACATTTTTGACGTTTACATAAATTTAAAATATTAATTATACATTACAATGCCAGCTCGTTTCAAACACGTGTTGATTACGTTTGACACAAACTGTTAAAAAATGACCTGTTTCGAACACGTGTTGACAACGGTCAACCCAAATGGCCAAAAACAATAACCTGTTTCGAACTAGTGTTGATAACGGTCAACGAATTACCTGTTTTGAACACGTGTTGATAACGGTCGACTCGAACAGTTTAAAAAATTTACCCGCGACTCGAACAGTTTAAAAAATATACCCGCAGCTCGATTGAGTTTACAAGTAAATGAACATTCTGAGTTAAAACATTGCATGAACATGAAAACAAGAACTACTGAGGCTGTTGCTGCTTTTTCTTTTTTCCAAGCACATCCAAATTCAATTTGAATTCCTTTAACATCAACGACCAAATGAAAAGAAAATGCAAGAAACTAAAAAAAAAAAAAGTTTGCAAAAGATTACTTAAGCGCAGCAAACAGAAAAAAAAAAAGCACATTACACCACATCAGTAAATTCTTCGGTAAAAACCCTAATCACAGAATAAACTTCATCTCAACAGCAGTAAATGAAAAAGAACAATCAATTCAATCAACCACAACGAGTTCATAACTATCCAAAAACAGTTAAAACTGTAAAAATCATAAACAAAACTCAAATTCAAAGAACAAAGAGCGCTAGCAATGGATCTCTATGATTGAACACACAAAAAAAGTCAATTTTACTCATAAATCAAAATTCAGCATCAAAGATTACAACTTCCACGTAAAAATTCAAAATTAAAAGACAAGGAGTGAAAGAAGAATTACTCATAAAATTGAGAATTTGAATCAGCAGGAGTTGGAATTTGTGGGCTTTATCTGTCTGTCTTTCCCACCAAATTGAAATGAGGGAGTAGTCAAAACCCCCCAAAGAGAAATGAGAAATCTGAAAATGCCCAAAAAGTATCTGAAATTGGGAAAATAGGGGTGTGAGTGTGACTATTGAAGGGTTTCATCTTATGTTTTATACATCAAAAATTTTGTGTTAACCCTAACTAGAGTTGGATTTAACCATGGTTAATTAATCCATTTTAGCTTAACTAAAGTTACTTTTTAACTCCTCAAGTTAAAGAGCTCTTTTTACAAAATTCAAGCAATTTAAATTAATTAATTTTTATGAGATATTCAGCATTTACTGCATCTGTTTCGAATTAAATAAATTTAACTTTTTTTGTCTGGTATTCAATAAATCCAACTTTTTTTTCTAAAATATTTTTATTTTTATTATCTGGTATTAAGTATTTACTGCATCTGTCTCGTATTGAGTAAATTCATCTTTTTTTAAAAATAATTTTATTTTGTCATTATGTGCATCGAAGCAAATATGATTATATAATTTATTTTTCGTATTCAACAAATAATACACACATCATTGATATCAAAGTAAATTTAAATAAATAAAAAGGTTTATCAAACCCGAAAATAATAAATAATATTACACTTAACTACTATTATAATATTTCATAGTAGTGTTTGATTCCATTACAATCTTATTTTCAATTGAATTGCTCTTGTTTTCTTTTTAAAGTTTCACAAGTGTGTGAAGTTAGCTCATATGTAATTGTCACTTTTGAATATTGCTAAAGCGGGAGAAAAGCAAAGACTTGTTAAACTTAGAGGATGTTTGTGTAATTTTTTCCAAATGTCTCCTGGGCTTCATCTTATAAGCTATTTTCAGATAGTCTCCACATTAGAGGACAAGGTACAAAAACTAGGCTGTTCTGCATTTAGGGTTAATTATCATTTGCTAATAGATAGTAAAGAGCTAAGCTAGGCTTAGCTTAACAGATTCCGTGGCTCGTTTGTTAATAAATTTCTAATTTTTTCTTCTTTTAGGGTACATGTTTTGTTGACAAGTCAAACTAGTTTAAAATCAGCTTAATTTATTTATATTCATATTTTGCAAGTTCAAAAACATTTTAGGATTTAGAATGATCTTATAGTTAAAACTATGAAGAAGAGGGAGAGGGGGGCTAAATTGATATAACTTAAAAAGATATTTTGAAATTTATAAGATGATTTACTTGGATTTGTCCCATGATTGGTCTATTTCATTTATGCTTCATTCCAGATCTTTGCAAACCGTGCAAAAGTTTTGAAGGCAACCCAGGGAAAAAAACCAATCAAATGGCATCCAACTTCTTACTGCATATAATTTAAATCCAACTATCACTGCATCTACACCAAGATCTTTTAGCATTAAGCAATGAGACATGAAAGTAACAAGGCATACACGAAGAAAGAGACCAAGAACACCAGTCTTTATTAAATAAAAACTACACCACCCATGGAATTTACCAAGAAAAACACCTTTTTGAGCATCAACTTACACATACACTGGGACATAAAATTACAAGACAAAATACAAGAAACAAACCAATGAATGAACAAATCACAACCCCCTCGCCCGGCGTGCCTTTTCAGCATATTTGCATCTGGAAATAATGCAAATTAAGCGTCCAAGAATTCATCAACTTTGATGGGTTTCCTCGGGATCTGCTTTTGAAGTTTGCTGGGATTCCTCAGGCTCAGGGTCTGCTTTGCTATTTTGCTGGGTTCCTTCTGGTTGGGGATTGACTTCAAGATGTTGCTGGGTTTCCTCGGGATCTGCTTTCTCATGGTGGAACTTGACAACAATGCACGTGATATTGTCAGCACTACCACGAGTGAAAGCAGTCTCTGTCAGTTTCCGAGCAGCTCCTTCCGGCTCTTCTTCTGTTTGTGCTATCAAAACAGCATCCTGAAGATGATGTGCACAGTGGCATCAGCAATTTTTCTACAGATGATAAACATCTTTACAGTTATCATTCTTTTTTTTTTCTTTCTTGTTGTATATAATTAAGATTGTCCCTTAAATGAACATACATAATCTCAAAATATCAGATACTAAATTTAAATTAAGGACCAGAATCCATTTTATAGTATGGGTTCAGGATGGAATTTCTGGATAATTTTACAAAAGTCTGTTGGACACATTTTTTTGCCCATCTGATGTTATATGTGCTTGCTTATTTATTCTTCAGATATTATATCATCTGAATTCTGTGCAATCTGATCGCCAATGCATAATATTAAAATCAAATAGTAGAACTCGAAGGGCAGAAAAGAAACTAAAGATTTCAATAGCTGATAATGAAAAGTAGTGATAATCATCCATGAAAAGGATTACCTCATTAGGTACAACATCCCAAAGTCCATCACTGGCAAGCACAAGCAATTCAAAGTCTTGGTCAACCTCCAGGTCCTGTAGCATTGAGACAAAAAAATTGGTGTGTTTCGAACCAAGTACAACAACTAAAGGTTATCTGACCACAAATAAAGTGACACTTCATGACCGTATAATTTGGAAAACATGTTTTAGCATAGATTTCATCAATATGGACGAATGAAACTTCAATAATTCATGATCGATTAACATTCTGAACTCTTGTTTAGGCTAATCCATGATTATCCGAGTTCAATACCAGGGAAAAACCAAACCTCTATAACTAAAATTCTGAGTACCTGAATCTCAGGTTCAGCCACAACGAATTGCTTCAGCATGCGATTGCCAAAAGCGCGAGACATGGCCAAGACACCACCAACCCTCCAAGTGCCTGATACAAAAACAATAACGGAATGTCATCCCTGCTTCTGGGTATCTGAAATTGAATTAGAGAACTGTCGAATGCAACATGATAACTTTCTATGGACAAGGCATAGATGCTCATAAAGATCTTCTGACTCAAAGATAAACTCTCTTGTCTTGTCACCATACATCTCACTCAAGAATAACCAGTCTCTCACGTGGCAAAAATGAAAGGAAAAAAATTACACATAATCAGTTTGCATGTGCTGTTTGGTATCATAAGATAAGTCGTTAATATTAGCATGGAAGGGATCCTCGTTGATAGAAGCTGAAGGACCATTTATTGCCTTGACAAGGAAATAATGAGCAAAAACTCTTTTTGACAATTATATAGCTTTCTTTCTATTTCCTGAATGACACCATTTTTCTGAGGACGATGATCCTATCTACATTTGCTTGATATCAAATAAGCACAGCAGTCTTAGATAATATAAAAAGGCCAAACCTGCCCACATCACAACACCTCCAGCACTTTCAATTCTCTTCCTCTCATCACTTCTATTTGGTTTGTGATCTTCTGAGAGTGGAATTGCTGTCGAGCAAGAGAAAAGGAGACAATTTGTCAAAAACACTTTTGCCCTCAATAATTTGTCAAAGTACCATACGCCCCAAAAAAATCATTACTCACGCCAAGAATAAAAAAGATGGATCAAGATATTATAGATGAATGGTTACTTAAAATCATTTTAAAAACAGTTGGTTCAACATCCCATTTCCTTGATGCCAATTTTTTAATGTGTTTGACCAAGTACACCAATTGTTAAAAAGTACATGCATCCCCTAACAAAAGTCTACAACCAGTTCGGAGTAGTAATGTTAGCTCATATTAAACTGCTATTATACCATTAAATTTTCATCCTGAATAGAAAAGTTGATAATAAGAAAAGGATTCATAGCTTCATGATACTTAAAGATCGTTTAAATGCAAATACAACTGTATAGTACCTTTTCCAGCCTTTGATATAATAGTTCGAGAATCCCCAACATTAGCAACATAAAGGTGATTGCCAACAAGAACTGCTGTTGAAGCTGTTGAGCCATCATCTCGGAAGGTGTCCCTTTCAGACTCCAAAAAGTCTCTGTCAGTCTGCTGATATGTCTCACCTGTGGTTTTGTATTAGTTATTTGGGTGCATTACTACATTAAAAGAGAGACATTAAAAAAATAGAACCATGCAACCATTACTACCCTGTTTTTTTTTCATAGGCTTTAACATTTCTAATCATGCAACCAAGGCAGCACAGACATGCTGAGGCCAGGTCACAATGATCGGACGAAGTGAACATAAGAATCTATCATTCTTATTGTGGTTCCCGAGATAAATCTACAGCCCAGCAAATGGTTCCAGTAAAACTCAACAATTCAGTTTTGTACAATCAAACTGATTATCGCTTTGTCGCAGACAAAAGTTAGAGGCACTAAAAACAGATAAGTGCTATCATGTTCCTCATGGTGCTCCATCCCAAATATTTTTGTTTACCTATTTTTAAATATTATCTTCATTACAAGCAACACGTGATCACTAAAATCAAATTTACATTTGAAGCCAGCTAGTGTTTTCATATTGCAATTTAGAGATTTATGCCTCACCTTCTCAATGTACGAAGACCATTTTGCCTAAGTAGTTCAACATGAGACATAAGCTAATACTACTACATTCACTTTATATGTGAGTTTGATATCCAACATTGCATCACATAAGCAGATCTGGCATGCAAGGAAGCAGGTGTACCCTGGGGAATTAACCAACATAAAATGGTAGGCCTATAATATTGCATACCATTGAGGCAAGTTCTAGGTGAGGCAGCTTATCTCTAGTTAGCCCAAAAACCAGACAGGAACAAATTTCAATTGCTTAAAGCACAAGCTCCTAATTTGTGTTTATCCAGAGCATCCCCTATTAGTCACAGAGTCCGGTGCACAACCAAAAAGAAACCTCCCATGCAATCACATACAATGATTTGGCAATAAAAAGCAATAAGAAATTGGATATTTCAACTCACTTATAGCCAATTTCGTGTTTGTAACAAATTCTGGATGTTTCATGAGATTCTCAAAGAGATGTTCCTTCAAAAATTCAGCAGCACGAGAGCCACCATGACCTGTCATGATACACTATCCTCATTAGAAGAGTAATATTACTTTTCTCTTCCCATAATTAGAAACATAAACTAATGAACTATTACATGAATATATTTGAATGAAGCAAGAAGAAGCATTTAGCTCCAAACTTTCATGCTAGTTTTACAAGCCATGCTCAAGCTCATGTTGTCAAATCCAGCATTCAATCTTATGTAAGACTTCAAAATCAATACAAAGATTTATAGAAAATGAGAGATTTTTCATGAACAAACTCAAGTTAAAAAACCCTCATTCATAGCCAAGCCGAGTTTCAAAGCTCAATTTGTGTTTGCTTAACAAATGAACTTGAACAAGTCAGACAATGGGCTAATGCAATTAGCTTAAAGTTCACCTGCGCTCCTAATTCCCCTATCACAGTTAATTTGTCCCCAACTGTTGGAATTATTAAGTAAAACTGATAAATCATGACCAGGTTTCATTCATGCACGTACAACTTGTTTGAGGACTTTTATATAACCAGTCTCATCTTTAAATGGGCCATTTACATTAGGAGTTGCCCCCTCCAGCAGGTATCCTATTCTTTTAGCCATTAATTTAAGCTTCAAGAAAAAGGTATACAGGACAAGAGCTGACCATCAAATATCCCGAAGAGGCAGACTGACTTCCCATCAATCTTGGAAGCCTTAATGTCATAGAAGTCCTCCATGCTAGCCCTTTTTCCTCTAAAACTGGAGTATCCACAACTTAATCTTCCATCTTCGCTGCCAATCAGTTAATAAAATGTAAATGTGACTTCAACCAATGATAATCACGTCAGAGACATATTCATGCAACGTAAAAAAGGGTAACAACAGTCTCAGCAGCACCAATTAGATTTGCACTCAATAAATCTAATACACCATGTATCTTGCAAGTAACTCCCAACTACGGCAACAGATGTCGTAATGAATATGGTAGCCTATCAACATTGAGCATGTGTCATACATATTTAGCTGACAAAACATAAATGGAAAAAGAACTGGAGGACAGGATTATATAGATGCTCATTTCCTGGTACTTCATCAATTCACCAATCTCAACATAGTTTGACTCCTTTTCCATCTTTTAAGGGGTGACAAGATGCACCACACAAGGGATACATTATGAAAATGATGCCATGAATCGAAGTCAGAAAGTGAACCATCTTGGATAGGAGCTTCCTGGAAGCGTAATCAGAATGGAAGTTTTAGAACAATAAGATACAAAGACACCAGAAAAATAATAACATATCCAGAATTGTTTATTTCCATGCATGGCCATTACTGGAGCAAAGTGTATGCTTGATCAGATGTGGCAATAGTTAGGTAGGGTGTAGACCTAATAGATAGCTTTCTGAGCACAACCAGAGGTCCCACAAACTCAAAACCTGCTTCCTACTAGATAACAAAATACCATTGCATTCCGTCCTCTGTTATCTCAAGTTTGTCGTACTCACATTCACGGTATAGGTGGGTCTTGCTGTTTTTATTATCTCAACTATAGGACTTGCTTGACTAGCTTTCTTTCCTTTTACACAATCGGGTACATTTCATTTTCAGGACATGTTAAATAAAAGCATCAAAAGTAATGTTGCTGAAGACCATAGGCATATAAATGAAAGCAAGAAAAATCCAAGAGTAGTTGTTTTGGTTTGATCGAAAGGAACAATCCAGCATTACTAAGACACGTTCTTCATTCCTTTGATAAGGGAATCACAGTGAAATAGATGCTCAAGATCCAGGACAAGGGTATCCTCAAGTAAATGACTTAAAAAGGAATATTTTAATACACGACAGTGAAGGTACACATTCATTGTCGCAACACATCTATTGCTAAATGTAGAAAAGCATTTAATCTCACCGACAAAGATTAACAGTGAGAATGTAAGAGGTCAGATCATCACCAAACATTAACTTAACTAACTTTTACGGGACACTGAAACTAGAACAAAATTAAATATACCAACTCAATCTTATTTAGATCCTTTCTGGAACAAACAAACCAAGAATGAACGAAAACAAAAAATAGCATCATGAATCACATTCAAAATAAACTACCATATGTAAGAATGTTTTCCTGATGAATACTTAAACAATACCAAAATTCCAAAGAAGTATAGGAAAATTAGAAACCCTCAATATTCAGTCACCTCTTCCATCCCCCGCTAGCATAGCCACCATCATCATCCTTCTCCGGTAAAATATCAATCATAGATCCTTTAGAAGTTGCACCAGAATCCACCATCATCTTTTTCGTTCTTCCAAACTTACGATTCCACAAATAAGTTAAGCAGTGAGTGGCATTCGAACCTCCACAGATATAGCTAAACTGCCTGACCTCAGTGTATCTCCCAATATGTCCCGCACAAAGATTCACAGACCTCAAAAAACTGTTGCATAACATCTAAAGCCGATGCCTTGATCTCAGAACTGAATCTAATCAAGCCCAAAAAAAACATAAAATAAAAAACATAAAAAAAAAGGAAAAAGAGAAAGAGAAAAGAGGAAAAAGGAAAAAAGGAAATCAGCCTCATCACATCTCCATCATATTTTCATGCAATATGGATGAATATAAAATTCATTATTGCCAAGTGCTGAGTTAAGAAGAAATACAATGATATGGATAGTAATGAGAAACCAACTTGAAATGGTTTTGCTATACTATAAACATTCAACTTCTTTTCCCACAACCGGTGTAGAATAAAGAAAATCATAAGGTTTTAATTCATTCTGCTTTTATCATAGAGTAATTACTTTATGAGAACAATTATGCTCTTTCCTTGTAGCAAGAAACTTCTTTAGGCACGAACCTCCTTTCATGGGATCCAACAATTAGAAAACCTTTACTCCTTTTGCTTTTTTGATAAATGCAATAATAAAATGGTTTGAATCTTCAGCTCCCACAGCAGTTAATGAATCAAATTTAACTTAATCGAATCTTCATTTTACATTTATTACATCCTCAATTAATTTCACAAACGAGTTCCATTCAAACTTGAACTCCTCCATTTTTCACAAATATATCATTAATCACCAAAAGATTCAGTTTCCACGTCACCGTGAAATGCTAAAACAACAGCTTTGATTAAAGGAACCGAAAAAAAACACACAAATCAGCAATTAAAAAACACACAAACTAAAATATCAGCTCTTACAATCAAAGTAGCTGACTCTTCGAGCTGCAAAAACACATCTCGAGATGCAGATCCACAGCCATTTTTACAATAAAGAATTACACAACTTTATCCGATTAAAAAATCAAATTCACAAAAAAAATAATATTACGCATCAAACAATTAACAGATCGATTAGTAATTAAAATCGAACAGTGAATCGGATCAAAGAGAAGATCGCAGAAGATCCGAATCCCATTATTCGAACAGAATCAGATAAAAATTTATCATTGTTGGCGAACAATCATGGCGTAAGAGAAAAGAAGCTTTTTTTAGAATCTGGAAACCCTAGAGAGAGTGATTGTTGATAGTATACCACTATTATTAGTGGAGCGGGAGCGGAGTGGATGAAAATGAATTTTGTTGTGAAGTGGCGGAGGTTAGAGAGAGAAACTCTTTGAGAGTCATTTGAGTGTTTGAATCTCTTGTCACCGAAGGAGAAGTGGCGACGTGGCAGTACAACTGGTGCATCGACATTAAGAGAGAGGAATCATATGTGTCTCATTCAATGAGCCAAATCACATCTACAAATATAAATAAACACAGATGAACATTTTCTTATTTATATTTTCCTTTAATTTTATATCCAAATATTACTATTAAAAATGAGTGGTGAAAACTGCGTGGAACAATACCTAAATGCAAATTATTTCAGCTAAAAATACATATGTGACTATTTATAAATTTGATTGTTTATTTATATTATTGTTTATTATTGATTGAACTCTTCTGAGTTACGATTTAATAATATAATTTGATATGTATATAAATATATTTATTACACAAAATGTAATATTTTTTTTATATATTTTTGTACGTTATACACTAATGCATATATCATTGATTGAATCATTACAAGATTTTAATATTACTTATTTAATAATGTAGTTATAGTATATATATGTATGTATCTTAATCGTATCTTGTTCTTTATTTTTTAATGCTAATACCCGCTTCATATCATGCCTATGTCCATGTAAACCTGGTGCATCGAGCGTCACTCTCATACTAAAAATTTAATATGATATCTATTTAATCCTTGATTTTTTTTCTGTAAATTATTTTTATTTTTATTTTTATTCTTTTTTCTCTTTATTTTTCGTCTAAGTGGAGATAAAGGAAAAATAAATAAAAGAAAAATGATTTTGAATTGGGGCACTTGCTTTTTGATTAATTATCATCACAAGCTAATTCCATGTTAGCTTCAAAAGTTAAAATCACATATTATGAACATTTTCAACATTGTAATCAACATCAACTCATTACTCTTAGATAATTTCATCTTGAGAATATCATCAATAAATTTAGCATTTATACCCTTATAATTATTTGCATTAAGCCCAAAAAATCAAATACAGAATTGCAAAATTCCTTCGTAAATCACTACCACAAAATCTAACTATTATTGATAAAACGATCAAATACATCGTTATATTATGATAGTGATCTACTGTGTGTTGGTCATCCAACCAATAGTTGCAAGTTGGAACAAAAATGAAAAGGATAGGGAATTTTATCGTATGCTTTGAGGTCCATGGCATGATTTTGCATGCAGCAAACGAGAAAACTAGGTCATGGACCTTGTGCCCTAAAGTCAATTTTCTAGCACTATTGCATTTGTCTTTTCCTTTTCTCTCATTAATTTCCCCTACTTAACGACCTAGAGAGTCAACTTAGGGAGGTGGTCTTATTATGGAGAGAAGTCTTGCTGTTGACATTAAACTTAGATATGATTCAAAATTTTGTTTTGGTCAGAGTCCATGCACAAAGTCAAAAAATTTAATGTTGCTGTGAGATTGGACTATTTCTAAAAAAAAAAAAGGATATTTTTATGATAATTTTGTCATTTTTAAGAAATAAAATATCAATATTCATAATTTAATATATAATACATATGTTTATACAACCTCAAAAGGCTACACCATTCCTTTATGTGTCCTTGGGTCGACCACTTATTAAACTCAATTGATGGTGCAATTTTATACGGTATTGAAACTATAATTGTTGGGAACCTATAAACTTATTAATCATACTTATTTATAACAGGTTACGTGTAATCTAATGACTCAAGTGCTATAAAAATACATGGCTTCGAAAAAATTAATGATATTGTAAATATTAAAAATTGGAGAAATTTGAGAATACTTTGAATAATAAGAGAACTTCTTGAATAACTTCTTGGCAATGATCAAGAATCTACATATTTTCTTTATTACATTAACTGTAATTATGAAAAAGTGATTATTACATGCTTATCCTTGTGGTTGTGAGAGTAAACTAAGTTGGGCAACCTAAAGCAATTTAGCCCAAGATTTGATATAGTTAGCATAAGTAATCAGCCCATTATATCATCTAAGCACCCCAAAAATATTCTACATACCCCAAGCAAATTTATGGGCCCTTTTTAGAAAATAAAATCGTATCTAAATAAACCACAGAAATAAAAGTTAGGGTATTAGGAAAATTGGTACAACGTTTTCCTTTTGAAAAATTATTAATTTCAGAGGTAGAGATTTTGGGAAATTAGTCACGTGGTTTGGTATAGCTTCAAGAATCACGTGAAAAAAACAATTGCGGAAAATTACAACAATGACCCGATTTTAGTATCCAAATTGCTAACTCAATAATGGTAGTCAAATGATAGTGAACATAATTGTCAAATAATTGACATCAAAACATGAGTTTCAAATAGGTGTCTTAATAGACTTATGACATGTTGAAGCATAAACTCTTGTGTGACACTTTCCTTCAACCTTTTTTTTTTTTTTTGTGTTAAAATGCAAATAGGAGATATATAAGTAAAAATAGCAAATAAATATACAAATTTGAAATTAGTAACTATAATGTGATGACAAAAACACATGGATTGCAAACCAAACTTCATTCATTTCAAAATTCTGCATACTTGTCATCTTGAGTTATTGGTACTTTTATTTTTAATATTAATTCAAGAATATTTAAATAATTGGTGTTGTTATTGAGTCAATTTATACATTTAGCCATTACTATTATTTACACCTAATTAGTTTATTGCCTGCAATAGCTTATGTTTTTTGTTAGGCAAAATTATTTTTTTCGTCCTATAAGTTGGTTTACTTAGAGATTTGGTACTTGAGAGAAAAAAAAATAAAAAAACAACTTGACATTTAGAGCATATATGACATATATAAAGTTGAATTTTAAGTATTTTTTATTTTTAAATGTGAAACTTAGTAACATTTAATAATTTATTTTAATTTATGGTAAGTAATTAAAATATTAAATTTACACTAATTTTTTCTTTCCAAATAGTAATGATCTACTATTGTATTTTTTAAAGTTGAGTTTTAAGTATTTTTTATTTTTAAATATGCATTTCATTAACATTTAATAGTTTAAATTCATGATAAGTAATACTAGTTTTTTTCTGACCAATTGAAATTATTTTTCTCAAGTATTAAAATTTGTTAACATTTAAATATTTATTGTGTTTTTGTTATAAGTTATTTGAAATATAATATAAATCTGTATTTTTATGCAATGATTATTAAATTTATGTACATTCTAATTATATTAACCTTTTAAAAATTTAATCAATGAAAAAAAAAATCTGTTATGCCAAAATACCAAATTGGCTTTATTTTTTTTCTCTTCAAAACTGTCCACGTATGCGTCAAATTTAGCAATTTTTCCTTCAAAATTATTTTTTTCCCAAATCTCCATCCAATTCATCTTAGCTAGTCATTTTTACATATTATAGCAGGTTGCAAAACATAATGTCTGAATTTTTTCTACTTGACAAAATTCAAAATTTTAAGGACTAAATATCTAAATATGTTAACTTAGATCACCAAAAAAATAATTTTGCCTTTTTTTGCTAAGTTGTCTTGGGCCAATCAAAAGTGCAAATGGGTCCTTTTTAATTAATAAAATGTTTCTCATATTAAGTCGCTTTCTCTGATTTCTACTTATTTTGATGAGTAAAATTAATTCCCTATTTTATTTTATTTTTAATGAGTATGGGAAAGATTTCGAAGAGGATTTAAAGAAAAAAAAAATGCTAATACGTCTATCATGTGATGCATACACATGCTTCTATAAGTCACATTTACATGGAAATGAGTCAAATGACTATTCTTAGTAGTTGATTAGAATAAATTAATGACATATTTTCAAGATTTCATGTAATTCTGACTAAATAATTGTTATCATGTACAGATAGAGAACTATGCATGAATTATATATTGTATTATTAATTTATGTCTTATGTATATAAATGATAGAGAAAATCTATGCTACTCATTTGAGTGCTATTTTCAAGAGTCATATTAAGGAAAGGGGACATATATAATAGTAGGTCTAATAGGGCAGCAAATAAGTCAAGTTTGAATCGATTTTTCTTTTTTTTTGATTCAAACTTATTTTAAATAATTTTAGGTTGAGTTTGTTGAACTTGTAAATTTATGTTCATGTTTGAACTTGAACTTCTACTTATTTATAGTTGAATCTTTTCAAATTTGAGCTCGTCTATACTAAAAAAATTATCATATTACTTGAATTAATATGAATTATATTATTCAAATATTTTTATTAGTGATTACTTTTAATATGTTTTATTGAATAAGTTAGAAAATAAATTAAAACTAGTGATATGTTTATTATAATATAGAATAGTATGATAATAACAAATTTTCGGTATTAAGAATAAAAATACTATTATAATCACTTTTATTATTAAAACTTATACCATACCTAATCGAGATTGGGTGCCGATTGAAGTTTGAATAATTGGTTTCTTCACGAGGAAGGATGAGGAACGATATGGGACCCAAATAAATGGTGAAAATCCTTCTTTTTTCTTTATTCATAAAAGACTTTGTCACGCACAAGACTTGTCATTGTCTTGGTAATAAATTGACCAAAAAGCAGAGTGAGGTGAGGGTTCTTAAAAAATTCCTGCAATAGAATTAGCCTTTATTGGACGGCTTGCACGAGGATGTATTTTCCACATTATCGTTAATGCGATGTGCTTTTTTTTAAAAAAATTATTATTATTATTTTTTGCCACAATGATTTTATTTCGATTTAGGGATATCAATGAGTTAGGATCTTAATTGGACTCGTAACAAATCCATCATATTCAGGGTGAGTTCGAGTTGAATAAATGAATAACATGGCGGGTAACGGATTTATTTTTTTATACCTGTCGATTTGGAGCTGTTAATGGATTTAAGAAAATCCGCCCCGAATATAAAGTTAATAAATAAATTATGATTTTATCTGTTTGATTTTTTTTTTTGGCTCCTCTCACCTTCATTTTTTCGCCATCTACTCTTCTATTATACATTGAAATAATTATTTATTTTATAATTATTTTATTTATTTTTTAAAAAATAAAATAATAAATGGGTTTGACGGTTTAGATACGACAAGTACGAATTCAAAACGGGACGGGTCTGAAACTAAATGAAAATGGAATATATCCCAAATTTATATTTTTTTTAATGGGGTGAATTTTAGATCCAATATGATCCGTTCAAAATTTGTCCCATTGACGTTCTTATTTCTACCCTTACAAATCTTGCAATGTCATCATCGACCAATTCATCCAATCCAAAGTAAAATATTTTTGAACTTTTACAAATATAATAATTTTTTTAAAATTAAAAATATATTTTGAAGGGTACCCATCACTTAAATTAAGACTCGTGACATCATTATTTCTTCACAATCTTCTTTATTAAAAAAATATAAAAAGTATTGAGTTTTTCTTATTTTTTTCAATATTTATTTAAAATTTCATATTAAATTTAAATGAAACATCATATTTGTTTTTGTACCTAGTCATCATAGTGATTACTGCATGAAAATCATTAATTAAATTAGTATTTTGATAACCAAATATATGACCACATTGATGTTACTATAGTTAATTATTCGGATCACTTTAATTATCGATCTTAAAATTAATTATATTTTTATCATATTAATATAATAAATTAATTATTATATAATATATTTTAAAATAAAAAATAACTAACTAAAAATAACTTAAAATTCAAATAATCACACATATATATAAAATAAAACATCAAGTTTAATACTTTTAAAAAAAATAAAAATAAAAATAGATTTGATCAATTTAGTTGATTTTCATTGGTTCAACACAAAATCAATATTTTCAAGCTAATTGGGCCAAACCGATTTAATTTTGAAAACATAAAATTAAACATAACTTAAATATACTTATCTTGACTCAATTCAAAATATTTATATTAATTTCGTTTGATATTTTATATTTTATGTTATATATACACACTACATATAATTAATTTTATATATTTATTTAAAAAAACATTTTATATACATACATTTTATATATTTTATACAAGATGCAATAATGCATTTCAAAATTATTACAGGACGGCAGGACCCTGGAATAATTAGATTGGCAAATTTGGTGGGACTCGGGGCAAAAGTCTTTCCATGCTTTAATAAGTCAACTGGGTCAACCCACCCATGCTTTTACCGTTTTGACTCGCTAGGGGTATTGGAATACAGCTCTTTCACTCTCCAAAAATTCTGAAATAATTTACCCAATAATCTATAAATTTTGTAACAGTGACTATATTATTTTTTGTCCCATTCATGCTTTGAAAAATACTGGTTGAATTTATTGTGTCCACAAAAAAAAATGTTAAAAAATATAAATTTTATCTGTATTTACATTATTATATATAAAATAGTAATTAAAAGTTAATAGCATCATAAAATAATTTTAAAATAAAAATAAAAAAGAGTTCCATTATGAGGAATGAATTGTTATTTTGGACGTTAGAGAAAAGGAAAAATAAGAGAGGAAGAAAGTAATAAATTATTTAAAAATAATAATTTTGAGTTAAGCGCTCAATTATATTATTAGATATAAATAATTAATTATTATTGAAGCAAATAAAATATCTATGCATATGGTGGAATCTAAACTTTAAGACAGAGAGTTTGGGTGTATTAATTTTACCACTTTAATTTTATTTTCTCAGTAATTCGAACTAACTAATAATGATACGAAATGACTAAATTGGATCATAATATGATTCAATATTAGCATCAAATAAATGAAAATTTCCTAATCATATTTTAAGCAATTGAGTTCGTGTGCTTTATGATGAACTCTTCTCGAATTATCAATGATTAATTATTTATTTTAAAGAAATGATATAAGCAAATAAGGTTTTTTAGTGAAATACTTTAAATTAATAAAAAATATAATAAATTTCTATAAAAAGTATAGGAAATTCTTTTTAATTAATAATTAGAAATAGACTATGTTGCCAGTTTATATATAAAATAAATTAAGAAATCACTTTAATATTAAGAATTTTCAGATTAATACTGGAAATTTTAAAGAACCGCAGGTACCGGACTGCGAAACAACCGGAGGCTAAAGTCGCATCCATTTGAGAAATGGGTCCCCCCAACGACTTTCCTCTTTTTCCCCTTCATTTGAACTGTAGTTGGGTGGACTCATATGCTGGAATCCCTCTCTCTCTCTCTCTCTCTCTCTCTCTCAAATCCATCTGCAAAACTGCAGATTTTTCCGATAAAACCCAGCTGCATAAATATTTTTACTGCAAACAAGAATTACTAGAAAAGAAATCTCCACGAAACTTCCCTCCCAACCCATCTCTCTATTTCACACAGCACACACAGTGATATGCGACGTCGTGGACTGGACTTTATAACAACTCACGACTTCGTATGTATGATTATTGGAGTATTATTTTCGTTTTCTCAGTTCTGTCTTTAGTTGTTTTTTTGTGGGTTTTGAAGTTGGGTTCAGAACATAGTACGTGTGTGTGTTTTTCTTGTTACTGTGAAAACTGGTGAGTTCTGATTCTGGTTTAGTGTGATGGTTGATTATCTGTTATTTTGGGGGAGGAATTGGGGGAAGACAGTCAAATTTCTATCTTTTTTGAATGGCAGTGTTACATTTGGTGTTCTTGACTCTTTCTTTTTTCGTTTTTGGGGTTGACATTTGTTTTGTCTGAACATAGTGTGTTTTTCTTTTATAAAGTACTTGAAATATAATAGTGAAGGCTGTTTGTTTGGAAATTGAATGGTGTTTTGTTGAATTGAAAGATGAAAATTTGAGTTTGAAATGGAAATGGTTTTGCTTAAGGGCAATGTAAACATAGGTGGGGTTCTGAAATGTGAATTTGGAATATGCTGAAAAAATCTTCTGTTTTATTTTTCTGCTACTGATTAAAGGTTGGTTTTTGGTGATTTAATTAAGTGATTGAAAAAAAAGTAGCTTCTGAAATTGCCCATTTTTTTTGTTATGTGATTGAACATTTTGATTTATTGTTTATATGCTATGGAATTCTTTATATCTATTTGCTTGAATTATACGTTAGACTAATTTAGTAGCATTTGAATAACTCAATTCTTGTCTGATGTCCATCTTGTAATAATTTATGTTCGAGTTTATTAAAAGAAAATGCTGGTTTCTGCGCCGAGTGCCTAAGTCATTCAGTTTCTGCTTTCAATTTTGACTTGGCTGTGCAATTTCATTAATAGAGGGTTGTTGGTCATATTTCCAGGGTTTGATCTGCAACAAAGAGTGGCGCTAGCAGAAGCATATTTTACCCTAGTTTCTCATTTCCGTTCCCATAATCAGAAGTGTGTAATCTGTTCTCTACCTTTCTCATGTGAGCTGGAGTTATGAGTTACCACCAAGAGAAGGTTGTCAGGTTAGTTTGTTATGATCCTTGTCATCTCCATTTCCTATGCGATAATTTGGGGTTTTACATGGCATTTGTGAAAGTGTTTATGAAGTACAAAATCTTGTGGAGAGAAAGAGAGGATAAGCACTTCACTCCATGAGGATTGATTTCCTGCCCTTGATACGAAAGATAACACAGTTTTCCAGTATAAGAGTAGGAAAGAAGAGACCTCGGTTGGAGGTGGGGGGTGGGGTGGGGAGGTAGGAATGAAGTTATAGCTCAAAAGAGTTTCTACAGAAGCAGCTTAAACTACCTTCCTGCCTCCCCTCCCTCTAAACTACTCTCCATCTCTCCAAAAAAGAAAAAACTGCATCATGTTTAAGAAGTTCAGATGCACTTCATTTCAATATGACATGACAAGATTGTTGCTTTGTGTATTGCAAATTTCATTAAACGGAGGGTTGTGACAATATCTTCATTCCCCAACAATCTAATAATTTTAGCTTTCAGGTTTCAGGACTGGAGATCAGAAAAAAGATTCAATGGACAATCCCCGTCTAAAGGTGGAGTGCAACTGGGCAGACTTAGATCAGCAGTGTACTCAGTTTCAGACAAATTTCAGAGAGGGTTAGAATCTGGCTCTGAAAGAATCAAAAGGTTCAAGGGATCATTAAGATCCTTCTCTTTGGGAAAGTTTCTGGCAGATGATGAGGGATCTAGGAAGAAAATTCTTGATCCTCAAGGATCATTTCTTCAGAAATGGAATAAGATTTTTGTGCTGTCATGTGTGATTGCTGTCTCCTTGGATCCCTTGTTTTTCTACATACCCATCATTAATGGTGATAAAAAATGCCTTGATTTGGACAGGAAATTGGAACTCACAGCTTGTATTCTACGATCCTTTACTGATATCTTTTACCTCATCCATATCATTTTTCAATTTCGTACTGGTTTCATTGCCCCTTCTTCGCGTGTATTTGGAAGAGGTGTTCTAGTTGAAGATTCTTGGGAAATCGCAAAGAGATATCTGTCCTCTTACTTCATAATTGACATTCTTGCAGTTCTTCCGCTTCCACAGGTGAGAGAAATTTCCATGTGCACATATATAAGCTGATTGCATATAACTGTCCATTACAAGCAGGATAAGACATACTTTGTTATCCTTGGAACTTAGTTTTTCAACTGGACAAATGAATCAGGAAAAGTTTCCTTTCGAGTTCTTTGCCATGATTTTGCTGCATATCATATATGCAAGGAAGATGCTAATATTAGAACTTTTATTGTTTTTAATTATATACTCCCTCTATCCCAAAATTATGACTCCTATTTCCTTTTTGAGATGTCCCAAAATAAGGCTCCATTTTCTAAAATGGAATCCTTTTGTGTTTTTTTTTTGTTTTTCAAAGCTACCTTCTCATTTAAATCAATGATTTGACACCACTAACTCTCAACCACTATTTTTAAGGACAATAACGTAAAGATTCACAAAACTTTCACTTTTTCAACTCTCGTCTAAAACTTCATGTCGAGTATAATATTGGGACGGAGGGAGTACTATATATGCATAGTTTGTTTCAGACACTGCAGTAGTTGCAAATTAGTTTATATTGAGACAATTGTTCTGTTGGATAGTAACTGTCGATCTGATCATCTAAAACTTTCACAGATTGCGATATTGATTATCATACCCAACTTGGAAGGTGCGAGATCTTTGAACACAAAGAATTTGTTAAAATTTGTGGTGATCCTTCAATATATACCAAGGGTTCTCCGAGTCCATCCTTTGTACAAAGAAGTCACAAGAACTTCTGGCATACTCACTGAAACAGCATGGGCTGGAGCTGCCTTCAATCTTTTTCTTTATATGCTTGCCAGTCATGTAAGTATCGTTAGGAAGCTTCATGTGTGTTGACTGAACTATGCTCCTTTTCTGTTTTCTCTTTTAACATTGTTTCATCTTTTAAAGCTAAATATTATAAGCTGTAATTGCATTTGTTCCTATATTTCTTTTTATCATATGCGACTCCATTTGTGTAATTTTTTCGTTTCTTTCTAAAAATAGCTCCAGGATGGAAATATCAGAGAAGCAACTAGGTAGGGGGCCTTTGGGAACCTTCCTGATTCTTGGGCCCAAATGGGGCAGGTTTGGACCTAGTTAGATGGATGCAAACCTTCGATCCAAATTTAACCTTTGCCTTTTAGATGAATACATATAGTTCAGTGCACTATATATACTTACAGGCAGACATGCAAATTACTGTAATTTCTTAAATGTATAAATGTATTATAGGTCAGTGTATAGATATGCACATAAATGCATATATGGTATAAGGTTGATAAGTTTATGAGTGACTTTTTGAACCTAGGCTTTGGATTGGATAGGTTCAGGGTGAATCTTGCTGGTTGGCCAGGGACTAAGAATCTTCCCCTAGACAATGGGACAAGCAATGGCTTCCTTTATCAATCACCTGTACTAATTATTATTTGTTTGTTTATTGGGCTTTTGCTCGTCAGGTGATTGGAGCCTCTTGGTATTTGCTTTCGATAGAACGTGAAACTACTTGCTGGGTTAGAGCATGCAGGGATCAATCTGCTTGTAAGGATGCTTCATTTTTGTGCGAGGCTGATCATACAGGATTCATACAAACTTTGAACCAATCCTGCCCTATACAGACTCCTAATGCTACCATTTTTGATTTTGGGATATTCCTTAATGCCCTTCAATCTGGTGTTGTTGAATCAAAAGATTTTCCTCAGAAGTTCTTCTATTGTTTTTGGTGGGGACTGCAGAACTTAAGGTACTTTTCCTCCTAGATTTAATGTGCTTGCACTGTTATGTTGCTTCTTAGTATGCTTAGCATCCCATTCTCTGATGTGTTCTTGAAGTGTCAAATTACAGCTGCCTTCATATGTCTAGTTTTGAGGCAGAAACTATATAGAAGAATGTTAAGCACATCGTATTTCTTTGTCGCAGAAAAGAAATTATTTGCTGTAACTACTTTATGCCATTGTGCTCAAGCCAGTTTAACAGAATGAAAAGAACGAGGAAAAGAAGTGTATTATTCTACTGTAGGTTTTCCTTTTGCTACCCTCTCTTGACATATGGACCCCTAAGGGTGTGAAGACTAAACACGGGGTACAATAAAAATTTTGTTATTGAACAGACTGCAGGCTATTCATGAGACGATTTAATGCTAGTAAAGTGCTCACCCACCAGCCACCCCACAAAAAGAGAGAAAAAAACGTAGAACTTTGCTTGTTAGACACTCAGGCTGAATCCTTTATCTTGGTCTGGAATGGGTTCGGCCTTGTTTAGATTCTGGATTGTCTTCTTTACCTTTTTGTGGTGGATTTACAATATCCTGTTGCAAAAATGTGAGATGGATGAAAAATTATTTTCTGGAGAATAGGTGTACTTTTGATGGAGCTATTTTTTGTTTGTAGAGTTTCAATCTAGTACAAGTTGTTTAACTCTTGCCTAATGTTGCAGTTCTCTTGGCCAGAACCTTAAAACAAGTACCTTTGTTTGGGAAATTTGCTTTGCAGTTTTCATATCCATATCTGGCTTGGTGCTATTTTCATTTCTGATTGGAAATATGCAGGTGAGTGAATTGTTTCTCCATGCAAAAAGTTTTTCAAATTTGTAACCCTCTTTGTTTGATTAACAAAGATAGGTTTGCCGTTGTCTTCTGTTAATCAAACAAAGATTAACTGAATTTGGACAAACACTAGAAGTAATGGGACAGCTAAGTTTGGGGGCAGTTTTTCTAATACAAGGTTTTAATGAACTTTGAATATTGGTGCAACAGACATATCTGCAGTCTACAACACTGAGATTGGAGGAGATGAGGGTGAAACGACGAGATGCAGAGCAGTGGATGTCTCATCGTTTGCTCCCTGAGAGTTTGAGGGAGCGAATCAGGAGGTATGAGCAATACAAGTGGCAGGAAACTAGGGGTGTTGATGAAGAGAATCTGATCCATAATCTTCCCAAGGACCTCAGAAGAGATATAAGGCGCCATCTCTGTTTGGCTTTACTTAAGAGAGTGAGTTCTTCTCAAAGCCCATTTACGATTTCTATCTTTCAGTGCAAATAGGAAAACAAGAAAATACTAGTCCTTTCCTATATCATAGTTGTCGTGGTTGAGATCAATTATATAATGAGAAGTTGCTCTCAAAGTGAAATTAGACTTCGTTACTAGAACTTGAAGTTTCCTCTTTGGACTGCATCAGTAAATGTACATTAACTGCTGAGCTGTTGCAGATGGAAATACCTTTTGAGCTTCAGTTTGCATGGGACGTTTTAGATTGAAATACTTGTCAAGTTTGAGCTCATAAATTCTCGCTCTTCTAGTTAGTCAATTTGAAAAGAAGAATGATAACCTGAATGGCTAAAGAGGACGTACTTTCCACTATCATTTCCAGCATGTTACCTTCTATTGTGAAAGGATATTCTATGATTTTTCTGTTTACTTTTGGAAAGCTAGTAAATGATATTGTAAGCTATCAATCAGGTGCCATTATTTGAGAAAATGGATGATCAACTTTTGGATGCAATGAGCGACCGTCTTAAACCAGTACTTTACACCGAGGATAGCTACATAGTGCGTGAGGGTGATCCAGTAGATGAGATGCTGTTTGTTATGCGTGGCAAATTGTTAACTGTGACCACCAATGGAGGAAGGACCGGCTTTTTTAACTCAGATTATCTAAAAGCAGGCGACTTTTGTGGTGAAGAGCTCCTAACTTGGGCTCTGGACCCCCATTCATCATCTAACCTCCCAATCTCCACCAGAACAGTTCAAGCCCTCTCAGAAGTGGAGGCGTTTGCTTTAATGGCTGATGATTTGAAGTGTGTTGCCTCCCAGTTCCGACGACTACACAGCAAACAGCTTCGTCATACTTTCAGGTTTTACTCACAGCAATGGAGGACTTGGGCAGCTTGTTTTATACAAGCAGCATGGCGCCGTTATTCAAGGAAGAAGCTAGAAGAATCTCTACGCGAAGAAGAAAACCGGTTGCAAGATGCATTGGCGAAAGGTGGTGGCAGTTCGCCAAGTTTGGGCGCAACCATTTATGCCTCAAGATTTGCAGCTAACGCACTTCGTGCTTTGCGACGCAATGGTACTAGAAAGACGAGGATGCCGGAGAGGATATCGCCCATGCTACTTCAGAAACCAGCTGAGCCAGATTTCACTGCTGAAGACAAATGACTACTATGTATTATTCTTTCAGATAACTATATCATAGATTATATTGTTTTAAATCTTGGGCTCAAGTGGTTTTTCTTCTGTACGAGTGTAGTAGGATATTAAAGCATTCTGTATATTATGTTGTATGTGTAGATCATTATTTAGGCACCTGCAAATGTGTGTATGAAGCTATTCCGATGAGCAGACTTGTTGCAGATGGCAATAATAGTTTGCAGTTTTGTCAAAACCCATCTTAAGTCGACCAAAACATATTTACATTTCGTACACACTCACTCAGAGACAACAAAACCCTAATGGATTGTCTCGTCGGAGGATTTTGTACTTACAATCTTGATTATGAGTTGGAGTTATTGGAGAGGAGTTTGTAATCTCTTGATTATGAATTGGAGTTATTGGAAAGGAGTTTGTAATCACGAGTAGCTTGTAATTACAAATTCTTTATATCAAATAAGAGAAGATTAATTGCATCCACGAATTTGAATTAGGGTATTTATGAAAGTTTGTATTTAACTTTTGAACATTCAATAATCTCAACTCTTTTGATATTCTATTCAATTGCTTGAATGCAATAGTATGGTAAAAGATATTAGTAGTTTTTTTCCACATTTTATATATTTGAAGTGTTTTAATTAGTTTCTTTAATCACTTTTCTTGATCATGGATAGGTTTTAACAAGTTCACGCGTGCACATGCACTTTTACCACAATTTGAGTAACTTTTGTCCAACTCGATTTAGTTCATAATTTAATTGATCACATAGTTATGTATAAATTTATTTGTTAACAACAAATTTTCAACATAATTATTAGTTGATCAGATCGTATTCGATGAATCCAATTTAAATTAAAATTTCCCAACATAAATAATATTGTCACACAATCGATTGTATTTGAGCACTCTAAATCATATTTTACACACAAATATACGTATACGTGTATAAAAAAAAAAAGATAATTGAAATACAGGTTGAAAAATTATGGAATAGTTGAAAAATCTCTTGGATGCGTGGAAGATTTGAGTTGGTATATCAGCGCCACCTTGGACGACTAATCAGAGCTTTTGCGCAGACATTTTTGACGTAATTTCTAGTCTTTTTCTCAACTCTCACCAGGAAATTCATGTAATATGTGTACCACCGTGAAAGGGATATACATATATATACCAACTCAAGCTCGAATATTCTCCGCGCCGACGTGTTTTCCGGCCACGGAATCCATTTCCGGCATGGATTGAGAAGGTTTTCTCTTCTTGTTTTAAGTTTTTGCTCGACACTTTAAACATTTTGAAACATTTGCAGCTGCAGGTGAGGGGTGCAATCTGTTGTATAATCTGTTCTCTGATAGTGCCAGCCATTTCAGCCCTTTAACCTCATCGTTCTTAATTTCGGGACAGGTGATTCATGGGTGCAGTTTTTCTTCTCAGGAAATTGCGTTATTGTCTTCAATTGTTTATGTCTGTGTTCTGTTAATAAAATACCTCCATATGGGCCCGATGCCTGAAGATTACAGAGAAATTCTTTCCTGTTCAAGATCTTGGAATGGGTATTTTTTTCAGAAAGTTGCACATTTTCACTTGAACTAGAAAAATTCAGCACGTATCCAATCACAGAGTGTTGGGATTCTCTTAAAAAAGAGGTGGGATTTGTTCGGATTCTTTAATGTGTTCAAGTAGCTTCTGTTTAAGCTAAAGCAGAGATGTCTAGGATATACGACAACTGGGAGAGGCTGGTGGCAGCCACTCTGCGGAAAGAGCAGCTTTGACAACTCTTTCATGATGATTCGAGGGACCCTAGCACCCGCTCCGTGTCGATGGACTTCAGTTCTAGTTCCAATTTAAGTTCACCATTTAACGATGTATTGGAGTATAAGCAGAGGCGACATCCCGAGGCTTACTCTAGTGATGAGATGTGGGAATTGAATGATGAATCTGTTTTGGAATATGTTCCCAGACTAGAATATCTTGGGTTTAATTGTCCTGCTTTTGGGTATGAAGCCATGTTAATCTCTTCTGCTGAGGTTCTTGCCAAGGGAAGATTTGTGACTTCATATAAGGCAGCAATGGAAGATGGAATGACAGTTGTGGTGAGGAGATTGAGGGGAGTTGAGAGCATTTCTAAGTTTGAGAAAAATATGGAGGTTTTTGGAAGTACCAGGCAGGAAAATTTGGCTCAACCAATGGCTTATTTTTCATATGAAGATGAAAAGCTCATTATATACGAGTACCAAACTCAGGGCAGTGAGTTATATGGTATGCTAAAACCTTTTTGTTCCCCTTGTTGGATTGTTAGAAAAATGTTGGGGTATAAATGTAGCTGCATATGCTATTCTTGTGAAGAAATTAAATGATGGAATTTATAGATCATCAGCTCAGTGTTATCCAGGCCATTTGTTGCGATTAAAGATAAAAGACTATTTTTTTTTATGTATAAGTTCTGTATACTTTCAATCATTTGGTAAGTATAAATTGTCAAGAAACTTCTATTATCTTATCCTTTTTTGTCCCCTTTGCAGGGAAGAAATTGGGAAATCTGGTAAACTGGGAATGCCGTCTTAGAATTGCAATTGCTGTGGCGAAGGCTATTGCTCTTACCCACGCACAAGGTAAGAGGAAGCTTGTCCCTGGAAATATAAAAGCCTCAGACTATTTTCTGAACTCCCAAAATGATGACAGCTTCTCTAATCTTGGCTTGCCAAAGATGGTGGCATCAAGGTTCGTCATTCCTACTTCAGGGTACCGTGCCCCTGAAGTGGTTTATGCTCATAATGTGTCGCAGGCATCTGATGTCTACAGCTTTGGAGTCTTGCTGCTAGAACTTCTTACGGGACGATCTCCCCTGAATGGGATTGGTGTTAATAGAAGGCACCTGGTGAGATGGGTTACTAGCATGTTTCGTGAAGAGGGGACTCTTGTAGTCTTTGAATTTGTGCCTGTGAACAATCCTACTGAACTGATAGAAATGTGGAAGATGCTGCTAGTAGCAATGAGTTGTGTGGAGGAAAATCCAAATAGGAGACCAAAATTAGCCGACGTGGTGCAGATGATGGAAGATACAAAAAAAAAGTCTATCCTGCACGTGGCAACCTAACAACATCCATTGAGATGAAATCTAACTCATTTGCGCAGAAATGTCTGTGCCCAATGTAGAATCATTTTTGCTTGATGGTATCACAAAGTATTTTTTACTGTAAATTTTGTTGCATTATCTATTAAATTGTATTGATTATGTATCATATGTAAATTTTATTTATAAAGAGAATATGTGGCGGCAATTAGTATAGAGATATAATAAAATATACAATCGGAGATTCTATTCATACATCATATTTTAAATTTTTTGAAATCAATTTGAGAATTGGTGAAGGTAGAGATTTTACGTAATCAGCCGAAGGTGCTTTGGATAATATCCACAAGAAAGACTTGAATAAGACCAAGGGAGCTTAGGTACAAGGAAAAGATCGAGACTTGTCCTCATAGACATGACGAAACGGTAAAATATAAAGGGAGAAAATGTGAGAATCGTGAGTTCGAATTTTTTTGGTGGTAGAATCGCAGCATATCGGGTGTCCCTTGTTACGTTATAGGTGAGTCCAGAGGAAGAGAAAAATTGATGCATGCGAACGTCCGATCCGAATGTATATAAGCTGTATATAGACAAACCACAAAAAAGACCACATCTCTTGAAATTAATTAGGTGAAGTGTGGAACGTGATAAAAAAAAAACAAAAAAAAACCTTAGGACTTAGGGGGCCATTGTGTCCCAACTCATTCATTCCCAAGTCTTTCATCATCACCACCGCAGCTGCTACCACCACTTCCGTCGCCAACAGGGCCAGCCCACGTCATTGCCACCACCATCCTCAGCATATTATTTGGAGACTCGTCTTCAAGTATATAGTGGCATTGTCTCTGTTGTATTTACATTTTCTTTTTCATATTTCTGTTTCTCTAGTTTTGACAATCTTTTTTCTTGAATTCCATAGTGAAATAAGTCTTTCATTTATTTTCAAAATTATTTATATATTTATTTTGTCCTCCAATATTTAGTTCAAGGAGCTTTCCTTCTTGTATTACCTAGTTGTAACCAATAATGAGTAAATCGACTCTTGTTCACATATTCCCTTATGAAGAAAAGATAAATCAAACTAAAATATAATAAAAATTACATGAAACAAAATAGTAAATCAGTGATCAAATTTTCCACTATATACTTGTATAGGTCAAAAGACTCAAAGCTAAAGGCCAATCCAAAAACTAAGGTTGTGAAGAGTGAATTGACTTTCAGGAAACAAGAAAGTACTTGGATTAATAAAAAAGAAAAGATTTAATTAACACTATCATAATATTTGAAATTTAGACTAATTTTACAAGACTTTGTCATTCTTAGGAGCTATGAATTAGAGTTATTACATATGAATAATGGCATTAAATATTCTACTAGCCCGAGTACACAACATTTTCTTTTTCATATTTCATTTAAACCGTAGACTTGTTTAATACAACAACTATGCATATTCGTAGCCAAATATAGCCCTTTGGTTTCCAAATCAATGTTTATGTATAATCCATGTAGAGTATAAAAATCTATTTTACATGGAGCATTAAATGTAATTAAATATGCAACATTAAAATATTAAAATTGTCATTAATAATATATATTAACTCGTAATAATTTCATTTTTACTCCTAATAATAATTTTAACAGTTTAATAATGACAAAAAAATATATTTAAATTGCCCCATCATTGTATATACTGCAGAGAAAAAAAAAAACAAAACCAAAAAAAAAAAAAACACCAAAGAGCAATCAGACAAGATCAACTCACTTATATTATCTCAAAGGAGAAAAGAAACTCTTAGAAGCGAACATCTATCAACATTATGCAGGGAGATGACTGCAGTCTTGTCCAAATGCACCTTACAACTCCACCACAATGACGCTAATACTGTCTCTGCTACCCCGAGCCATTGCTAACTCTGCCAGTAAAGCTGCAGCCTCAGCAGCACCACTCTCATTTATTGTTTCATCACCTCCTCCGTCGCCGTCGCCGTCGCCGTCGCCGCGGCCTTCAGCTCTTGAAAAGTGGCAGCTTCTTCTCATCCATCTACCAAAACACCTCCGTGCAACCCAGCATGCAAACTTTATAGAGATGACATCCCATATAGCCCATCACTTGCTAGTTTGAGGCATTCGTCTTCATGGGTTCTGTTATCACAAAAGGATTGAGATATTGATCACCTATAAAGCAATATCGCATCAGTTGTTTAAACACTTTCACCCACACATTTAGGCATCAGTTTCTAAACAAAAAAGACGAAGTTCATCTTTTGTCACTGCATTTGTCATACCTATTGATCTTGAAGTAGCAAGAACTCCTAAAACTCTTTGTCCATTCCAATTAACAACCTTCCCTCCACATACTTCAATTCTCTCCAATTCATCAGCTCTATCGGGCTGCTTGGTAAATATCAACCATCAACCTGTTAATATCTAACAAAGAAGAATTTGGTAGATTCACTAAAAATATAAGGCCAGTTCATCACAAATTACACTCAACAAAAAATATCATGAGTTTACCTTGTGATCGTCCGACAACTGTACCGCAGCTCCTCCGCGGGAAAGCACCACCCTCGAACCGCCCCAATTCGCCGCCGCCACCACCTCATTCTCCTTGTGATTTTTTGCGAAATAAAAATTAGCATAACCTCGAATAATAAGTAATAAAAATAGAATTAAATAAGTTAAAAATTAAAAAATTACAATAAGAAGTATTTTTTGGCTAAAATATTCATATTTTAGAAACAAAATCATAATGAATTTTAAAAGTTAGTATAATTTTTTTAAAAACTTTGTATCAATAATAAATCCCATTATCTAAATTTTTTGAAAAAATAAAGTTTAAAAATAATTTTAGAATATTTTTAAATTTATTAAATTTATATATTTAAAATAAGATTATGAAAATTCGAGGGGCGCGACTGGAATAATATAATTATTAGAAAGAGAACAAATTTTTAAATTTACTAAAAATTATATATTAAAATTATAAATATAAAAAATTGAGTAGCTGAGTACACCTGACTCCGGCATTGGATATGTAGAAGTTATTATAAATTAGCAAATGACATAGTAATATGAAAATAAAATGATTAATCCTATCACATGAATTGCTTAAAGCTTATTCTTCTGCCTGTCTAATTTAGAATTAACTTAGAGCTAAAGTTGTTTAATAAAATTACTTTAGGCGAAAAAATACAAAATTGAAACAACACCCATCATGCTTCTTCAATCAACCAAGGAAAAAAGAAAATAATTATACATGAAGCTACACTACACACCTATTAAAAAAATACAACTCAAAACAAACCACAAAATTCACCAAAGTCAAATCTCAATTGTCAAAAAACTGTACAATATCACCACAAAAACGCTTAAAAACTCTTCTCCATTATTTCATCATCCATGGCTCTATGGAAAGGCATTGGAGGCATATGCAGCAATTCAATCTCCCCTTCAAGCATGACAACAACTTCATTCATCAAAGGTCTATCCCCAGGCCTAATCTGAATGCACCATAAGCCTACTACAATCATCTTTTTCACCATCCTTTTCTCTTCTTCTTCAGCATCTCTGATTTCCAAGTCTTTTCCTTCACTCAATTGGTTGTAAATCCAGGAGGGGAAGTACATTTGGCCTGATCTGTTAGCATATGGATTCAGGGATTGTAGCCTTGCTGCCATTTCCAGCACCAGCATTCCAAAACTGTATACATCAGCTTTGCTAGAGATTTCTCCAATGTTTCTGTAGAACAGTTCTGGAGCAATGAATCCCATTTTTCCCTTGGCTGCTTTCAAAGCTTCAACTCTATGATCATCTGATGAGTAAAGTTTTGCTAGCCCAGAATCTGAAATCTTGGGATTGAAATCTTCATCAAGTAGAATGTTTTGAGGCTTGATCCCAAGATGGAAGATTTGGATACCATGTAAATACGCGATCCCACGGGCTATTCCAAGAGAAATCTTGAACATGCTCCCATAGCTCAAAGAAGGATTCATCCCTTCCTGCAAGAAAATGTGTTTGTCAAGAGAGCCACATTGCATGTAACTCGTGTACCAGAGCTCGTTTTGTGCCTTCGATGCAGAAGCCAATAAGTTTCACGAAGTTTGGATGGCTAATCCTTGAGAGTGTCGATACATGACTGATGAATTCTTTGTCACTAACTGAAGAATTTATCAGCATTTTTACTGCAACAAAAGGACCGCTCAGAAGGTTGCCATTGAATACAGTTCCATGAGGCCCTCCACCTAATTTAGCCCTGAAATTGCTTGTCATCTTTTTGATCTCACCATAAGTGTAATTTATTGGCATGAAATTTACTTGCTGTCGTTGGAGTTCTTCGATGGTTTCACTCTCATTCATTGATGGATGCCGCGTTTTCCATTTATACACCAGCAACCCAATTAGATATGGAATCCCAAATACAAATCTTAGTGCTATGATTCCTCCTGTGAAGTTGAGAAACAAATCAATGAGTTAGGGTACATATGATAATGCTACATTTACACCTCATTATATTTGTGTTTTGTTCTGATGGGTACTGAAACTTACCAATTGCCAACGCGACAATGATTAAATAAGCTGTTCAAAGGATGAAAATAAGTAAGATCAGAGGATAAAGATATGCAAAAAAAGTACAAGTCTTATATCAACTAATTAGAGGCCAGCATAAAGAGAACTTACGCCCATAGTACTCCAATTTGCCTGCATTTCCAAGTAAAATAAAGATGTTAGTACGCCATAGAAGCTGAACCTCATTGAGGAACACAAATACACATGTTTTGGTAGCTTTATGGTTGTCGAATTCAGATTTGTTAGTAAAGCAATCTAATTTTGAACTGTGTTCATTTAACATTTCAAAATTTCTATTTCAAAAACATATTTAGAAACAAAGAGAGGGCATAATAGTTCTCTTACAGCCGAAACTACGCTCTGAAAGAGGGGTGTCTTCATAGCAATAGTGGCGACAATGAATTTTGTTGTCCTCCAGAATGCAAGTGCCCTTGCTTTCTTCACATTCCGTACACATTGCACGAAACCATGAAAGCTCAAATCCATAGGCCAGCAAATCATGAATCTGCGAATACGAATAGTTATTATCTTTCAAAGGCAATGGTGATGAGGCCTCAGCCATGGTGTCATAGGTGCAAGACTCCTCCAAATCTGATACCAATATGCTCCCAACTGTAACATAACTATGGATTTGGGCAGAGTTGGAAAAAGCACTTGTGTTGCCACAGAAAGGGTTCTGGATGTATAATGGATTATTTACAGGGCTTAGGCAGTTGAGAAATGTTATGACAATGCTGTTAATATAATCAAGAGACATGTATCTTGAGTAAAGATCATTATCTGTGGAAGAATAAATAGGACAGGACGAGTAATTGTAGCTGTCTAGGCCTGGATCAGATAAACGTGTGGTAAAGTTGCTGTAAGTGATTGCCTGAACATGGTATCTTCTGGATTTTGAGTTCAGTATGGTTTGATTTTTCTGGCATTCAAGCACGAAAACAGGGTCCGGATGGCCACAAGTTGCGGGATCACCTCTCAACCTAAAAGGGTAGCTGATGTTGATATCCCCGCAAGAAGAAGGGATGCAGAGTGAGTTGTTTTGAGCTCTGCATCCTGTTGTACAACATAGAAGTAGGATCAGGATGGTTAGACCTGAAAAAAAGAACCTCCCTTTCGGCATTTTTACCCGATGATGAGAAAATGTGAACCATGTATAACTTGATGTCTTTTATTGATCCAGAATATAGATATGCAAAAGATTGTTGAAAAAGAAGGAAATTGATGGTTCTTGGATGTTTCAGAAAGACTGAATTTTAGTTATTGTTTAAGTTGGAATGTAATGATCTTGTGGATTTGTGGGTTTGACTAGACTAATCACCAAATGCTACTTTCTTGGCACTAATTATGCTATTTAGAATTAATAATTCCACAATTGAAATGAAATCTGAGAATACAGAGGATGACTCGTTGAGATATATCAATAATCCTGCATCATTATGATCTGTGAATTGGGGGTCCTTATTTTATTTACAGAAGTGGTTGCTTAAAGCTTTTCATTCAAAGTCAAAAGTCAGAAAAATAAAAAAACTGATCATTCGTGATCCATTCTACGCGTTTGGTATTGGTCCAGACAGGTAGAGTGGGGAATAACAGAAGGGGGAAGAGATGGAGGAAAGAGCAGAATACCATACAATTTGATGTGGTATAGGTCGGGACTGACCCACGTGGCTCAGGGCATAAATATGAAGCTGGTACGACCTATGTATGACCCATACCTGCACAGTTCGGATTACGTGGATGGGAGTTAGATGGACAAAAGTCAGGACGAGTTCAAGGAGTTGGCCGACCTCCAGGTCGGGTTAGTTCAAGGGATTGACTGACCTACAGGTCGGGCGACTTCACGGAGTTGACTGACCTACAGGTCGGGCGAGTTCACGGAGTTGACTGACCTACAGGTCAGGTAAGTTTAAGGAGGTTACTGACCTCCAGGTCGGGCAAGTTCACGAAAATAATGAAGATGAAACGGTTGTAGTTAGAAAGTGACAGAGAATCTTTTAGGAGGGTAAATCAGAGAATATGGGCACCATACAGTAATCTGTTATAACAGATTAAGGTTTAAAATTTCTCTTCTACTCTTATTTGACACCTATAAATAAGGAAATACAAAGCATGATACATGTTTACATTTTTGATCAAGAATACACATATCTATCTGTTTTTCATCCTCTCTCAGAGAGCTGCCACTGACTTGAGCGTCGGAGTTCTTACGTCGGGTCACGTCGGCGTTTTGTGCAGGTGTTCCAGTCGGAGAAGGATAGGACTTGGTGTGCACCTCCTCCAATTGGTGCATTACAAGTTGGCGCCGTCTGTGGGAAAAGTGAGTTAAGACGTGAGATGGCAGGAAAAAGATTGCTGGGCGAAGGAACACCACCAGTCGTCAGGCACAACCATGATCCAGAGGTTCACGAGTGGGGGGAGAATGATAGTCCACCCCCGGTAACACCTGGAGTTACTGCGCCAAACCATGCAGGCACCTTGCGTAAATTGTGGTCGGAATTTGGAGCAGGAAATGTCGGCCAGTTTACTATGGAGCAATTGACAAATCTGATCACAACGGCGGTGGATGTAGCTTTAAGAAGAAGGGATGCTAACCACCACCACCACCACCACCAGGGCTACCGGAAAAATCACTCCTCCCTGAAAGGTTGGAAGAAAGTCATACAGGGGAGTGCCGGAGTAAGATGAAAGAGCCAGATGTATCGGAGAAATTGGAAGATTTACATAATGAACTGAAAGAAATGAAGATGAAAATGGCGGGAAGGAATGCAGCAACCAAGAGAGGAATTCCATTTACTGAGGAAGTGATGATGGACGACCTACCAGCTAACTTCAGGTCCTTAAATTATGATTATGATGGTACCACTGACCCATGGAAACATCTGTGCAGGTTCGAAAATTCAGCTCTCTTGCACAGGTATTCCGATAGGGTTAAATGTAGAGTATTCTGACTACCCTGTCAAAATCAACCTAGCAATGGTTTAGCCAATTGCCCCCTAACTCAATTAGCTCTTTTGAGGAGTTTAGTTCTACCTTTTTGCATCAATTTGCAAGTTCTCGGAAATACCAAAAAACGTCCCTGACTTTATTCAGTATAAAGCAGAAAGACAGCGAGGCTCTACGAAGCTATATAAAAAGATTCACAGGTGTTGCTTTAGAAGTACCCTCAGCTACACAGGAGGTACTCTCCAATGCCCTTGTCCAAGGTTTGCAGGATGGGGAATTCTTTAGGTCGTTGGCTAAGAAATCAACCAGAAGTTTTGATGACCTGTTAGCCCGAGCTGAAAAATATATTAACATAGAAGAAGCTCAGCGAATGAAAAGAGACGAGGGAGAAAGAAAGAGAGAGAGAAGAGAGCTAGGCAAAGAAGGAGGAGGTTTTGTCAGAAAACTAAAGATGGAAGAACGACCTCTTTTGCCTATTCCGGGGGAACCTAGCAATACACTCCCCTGGTTGCCCTAAGGGCACATATCCTGATGGCTATTGCGAAACATAAGGGCTTAAAATGGCCATATAATCACTCAGCAGCTCCAACTAAGCCCAAGTCGAATCTATTCTGCGCATTCCATAATGAATATGGGCATAATATAGAGGAATGTCGACATCTGAAAGACGAAATAGAGAGGATGATAAGAAAGGGATGGCTGGACGACTGGGTAAAGGAAGAAGAGGAGAAGGAAATGATTGAACGTAAAAAAGCCCGGCCGACCTGGATAGAAAGAGATACTAGAGAAGGGAAAGCTGGAGCTGCCCCTGGAGAAAATCACTACCATGCTCCGAGGGGTTTCATCCAAATGATTCTAGGAGGTCCTACAGATGGAGACTCCAACCGAGCTAGGAAGGCGTACGCCCAATCTACATCAGGAGGATCAAAAGAAGAGGTCCATAAAATTAACGAAGGACCGGTGATCCAATTTGGGCCCCATGATATGGAAGGATTGCAGGCACCACATAATGATGCACTAGTCATCACGGCAACCGTAGCTAACTTTGACGTAGCCAGAATAATGGTAGACACGGGTAGCTCAGTTGACGTCTTATTCTATGAGGCGTATAAGAAGATGAATCTAGATATAACATTGCAGCCAGTAGATACAACCCTGTTCGATTTTGGCGGAGGAGTAGTAGATCCAATGGGTCAGGTCGTCCTACCGATATCCTTAGGTATTGAACCCATGCGTAAGACTAGGATGGTTAAATTTTGGTAGTTGACTCCTTTTCTGCTTATAACATCATCCTGGGAAGACCTTCGCTCAACACCTTCCAGGCAGTGGTGTCCACTTTTCACATGAAGTTGAAATTTCCTGTGGATAATGGGATATAAGAGGTAGAAGGAGATCAGTGCTCGGCTAGGAGGTGCTATGTGGAAGCTGTTAGAAAGGCTGAGCAGAAAAAAACTAAAAGAGAACAAAGTATAGAAGGGGAACCCCCACTGAAAGTCATGAAAAGAAGTGAGGCAGAAAGGCCTTCGGATGAACAAGAACATGTAATGCCAAATGAGGAATTAATCAATATAGAGTTAATACGGGGGATGGGACCAAAACTACTAGGATTGGCACGCAGTTAAGTCAGGAATTGACAGATGGCATGACTCAGTTCTTGAGAAACAACATCGATATCTTTGCATGGAATGTACGGGACCTGGAAGGAATTGATCCAGGTGTGGCAGTACATCACCTCAATGTTGACCAACGTACAAACCTGTCAAACAGAAAAAGAGGCATTTTGGGCCTGAAAAAGACAAGGTTATCCAGAAAGAGGTAGAGAAATTACTGGAGGCAGGACACATCAGAGAAATCCAATTTCCAGAATGGTTGTCAAACGTCGTCTTGGTCCCAAAAATAGAAGAAAAGTGGAGAATGTGCATTGATTTTCGAGATTTGAACAAAGCATGTCCTAAAGATCATTACCCGTTACCACGAATAGACCAGTTGGTTGACTCTACCTCGGGTTGTGAGCTGTTAAGTATGATGGATGCTTCGCAGGGGTACCATCAGATCATGTTAGCACCTGAAGATCATAAAAAAGTAAGCTTTATAACTTCCACAGGGACTTATTGTTATGTGGTTATGCCTTTTGGACTAAAAAATGCAGGAGCTACATACCAAAGGCTAGTCGATAGAATGTTCAAAGAACAGCTCGGGCGGAACATGGAGGTATACGTGGATGACATGCTGGTAAAGAGTACAAAGGCTGAAGCTCATATTGCTGACTTAACAGAAGCTTTTAGAGTCCTTAGGAGGTATGGTATGAAACTCAACCCTTCTAAGTGTGCTTTTGGGGTTAGGTCTGGCAAATTTTTGTTATATGGTGCGAGAGGGGTATAGAGGTGAATTGAAAAGTAAAAGCAGTGCAGAATATGGCTCCTCCAAACAATATTAACAAGGTGCAACAGCTCACGGGAAGGATAGCAGCTCTAAGTCGATTCATATCTAGATCAGCAGAGAGAAGCTTACCTTTCTTCAAAATCCTGAGAAAGGCTGACAAGTTTGAATGGACAGAGAATGTCAGAGGGCTTTTGATGAATTAAAAAACTTTTTAGCCAAGTTGCCTTTGTTGACCAAACCTGTGCAAGGTGAAACATTATATGTGTATCTGTCAGTAGGGACGTCGGCCGTTAGCTCGGTATTGTTAAGAGAAGAAGGAGCTAAGCAGAAACCCATCTACTATGTTAGTAAATTATTGAGGGGGACGGAAATTAAATATCCTGAGATAGAAAAAGGAGGGTTAGCCCTAATAACGACTGCCAGACGACTTCGGCCATACTTCTTATCGCATAAGATAGTGATTCGGACTAACCTACCATTGAGACAGGTGCTAGCTAAACCAGAAACTTCAGGAAGGATGGTGAAATGGGCAGTAGAGATGAGCGAGTATGACATAGATTATCAGCCAAGGGTGGTTGTCAAGGCGCAAGCCTTGGCAGATTTTTGCAGGAAATGACACCTACAGATGAATCCCTGAAACATGGTTGCTGCATGTGGATGGCTCAGCTACCATATCCGGTTGCGGGGCAGGCATTGTGTTAACCAGTCCAAAGGGGGAAGAGCTGGAATTTGCAGTAAGATTTGAGTTCAAAACATCCAATAATGAAGCTGAATATGAGGCATTGGTGAGAGGATTGAAGATGGCTCTAGAGTTGGGTGTCAGACAGTTAAGTGTCTTTTCTGATTCCAGATTGGTCATGCAACAGGTTAGGGGAGAATTTGTAGCCAAGGAGGAAAGAATGAGGAATTATGTGGAGCAGGTATCCCATCTAAAAGAGCAGTTTACAAAAATTGATCTAAATCATATACCGCGGGCTGAGAATGTTAAGGCTGATTATCTTTCTAAAATTGCAAGTGCTACCACTGATTGCAAGACCAGGAAAATCACATTGTTAACAGCCTATCAGCACAGTATGGTAATAGAGATAGCCTCTATGGAAGAGAAAGATGACTGGAGGACCAACATCCTGAAATATCTGCGAGAGGGAAAACTGCCACAAAATAAAAGAGATACTGTTCGATTCCAGGTACGAGCTACTAGATTTTGTCTAATTGATGGTGTGTTATATAAGCGAGCTTATTCTACACCATACTTAAGATGTTTATCACAAGAGGAAGGAGCCTATGTATTGCGAGAAATTCATGAGGGAGGATGTGGAAGCCATGGTGGAGGTCGGGCTCTGGCTTGTAAAACGGCAAGAGCTGGATATTTCTGGCCTTCATTGAAAGAGGATGCGCAACATCTGGTTAGAACGTGTGAAAAATGCCAGAAGCACGCCTCATTGATACATAAACCAGCAGAAGAGCTGAAGGTCATGAGCTCACCTTGTCCCTTTTCTAAATGGGGGATTGATATTGTCGGACCTTTTCCCCTAGCGATAGGACAAAGGAAATTCTTAATAGTGGCAGTAGATTATTTCAGTAAATGGATAGAAGCTGAGCCTGTGGCTAAGATCACAGAGTCACAGGTCATGAAATTTCTGTGGGGAAGCATAGTATGTAGGTATGGGGTTCCGCGCGACCTGATATCAGATAATGGAACTCAGTTTCAGGGGAAAAAGATCCAGAGCTGGTGCGCTGAGATGAAGATCAAGCAACACTTCACTTCGGTGGCTCATCCTCAAGCCAATGGACAAGTGGAGGTAACCAACCGAATAATACTGCAAGGAATCAAAACCAGACTAGACAGATCTGGTGGAGGTTGGGTGGATGAACTAGATTCGATATTATGGGCATATCGAACGACGCCAAGGACTACAACTGGAGAAACTCCGTTCAACTTAGTATATGGAGCAGAGGCTGTTATACCAGCCGAAATCGGAATGGAAACTCACCGAATCCAGAGCTATGATGAAAAGGGAAAATAATAACTCATCAGAGAAGCATTAGATTGGATTGATGAGAAAAGAGAGAAAGCATACCTCCGTATGGAGGCATACAAAAGCAGAATTCGAGCTGGGTACTCCCGAAGGTCAAAATAAAAAATTTTCAGGTCGGGGATCTGGTACTACGGCGAGCAGATGCTTTGAAACAAACTGGCAAGTTGGAAGCAAATTGGGAAGGCCTTACAAGGTAACTCGAGTGATAGCTGGAGGTGCTTATGAGTTAGAAGATATGAGAGGAAACAAAATACCGAGACCATGGAATATTTGCCATTTGAAGAAGTTATATATGTAATCTTGAGTTTTTCTTACGAAAGAAATAAAATGAATTTATCTGACATGTTCTGAATTGATTCAAGAAAAAATCCTAAGGCAAGGCCAGTTGAACTGGACCTACCTGGGTTCCTTGGAGGGTTCGCAGAGACCGACCTCCTTGAGGAAAGACTCAAGAAAAATCCTAAGGTAAGGCCAGTTGAACTGGACCTACCTGAGTTCCTTGGAGGGTTCGCAGAGACCGACCTCCTCGGGAAAGACTCAAGAAAAAATTCTAAGGCAAGACCAGTTGAACTGGACCTACCTGGGTTCCTTGGAGGGTTCGCAGAGACCGACCTCCTTGGGGAAAAGACTCAAGAAAAAATCCTAAGGCAAGGCCAGTTGAACTGGACCTACCTGGGTTCCTTGGAGGGTTCGCAGAGACCGACCTCCTTGGGGAAAGACTCAAGAAAAATCCTAAGGCAAGGCCAGTTGAACTGGACCTACCTGAGTTCCTTGGAGGGTTCGCAGAGACCGACCTCCTTGGGGAAAGACTCAAGAAAAAATTCTAAGGCAAGGCCAGTTGAACTGGACCTACCTGGGTTCCTTGGAGGGTTCGCAGAGACTGACCTCCTTGGAGAATGACTCAAGAAAAATCCCAAGGCAAGGCCAGTTGAACTGGACCTACCTGGGTTCCTTGGAGGGTTCATAGAGACCGACCTCCTTGGGGAATGATTTAATAATATATATATATATATATGGTTAAGAAATATAGCTCGATTGTGAAGCTTAGAAGGTGCGTCATAAATATTGTAAGGAATATTACTAAGAAAATTGCAAACACGGGAAAAATAAAGACAAGCAACAACAATAAAGATAAAATATTATTATAAATCGTTGCAAAAATATACAGAGCCTATTCTACTCCATAATCGGAAACACTGAGGGGTTCTATAACAGCACCCTCATCATCTAAATTCCCAGAAGGGGAAGAACTGTCATCCTCGATATGGGTGACAAACTCGGGAGTCGATCTGGAGGAGCAACAGTTGGAGGAAGAGCAAGAGATGGAGGGGCAGAATGATCTCCCGAAACTGCAGGCGCAACTGATGGCTGTGAAGGACCAGCTACGTCAACAACAGGAGCAAACCTATTGTCAAGAGGGGGAACACTTTCGACAGCACGATCTAGGTCTGGATCTGAACCAGTATACCCCAACTCCTTGACTTGGCCAAGGCAGTGCGTGAACCCATGGATTAAATAATTCAAAGCCCCAGAGGTCAGGTGATCAAGGAATTCTAGGGATTGCAGGAATTTGGCTTTCTCCTGAGCCCACTCCGCTCGACCTGCTATAACTCCCGCAGCATGACCTTCAGCTCGAGAGATAGAAGCCTCCTCAATGGCCTTTAGCATTTGATTTTTGGTGGTTCTATCTTGTTCCACCACGGTTATCCTCTCCTCCAAAGAAGCGTGTTTACCCCGAGCTACCTCGAGGTCTGCTTCCAACTTATGGGTGCGGGCTTGGGAGCGTTGCAGTTGTTGCTGCGTGTCCTCCAGCTGTTGCCTAAGCTCCTCTTCCTCCGAAGAGGGTAATCCAGACCGCAGATCGGCCATTAAGGAGCTCAAGTACAGTATAGCCTAGAAATAGAGGATGTTAAGCAGGTTGTTGATTGTTAGAATTAAGTGATGGATGTTAAGAAGGGAGCATTACCTTGGAAGCATGATCGGCAAGGTTGCCTACTCTAGCTTCATAATCCATGGACCCTAAGAGGCGCTGGTCCACGGAGTTGGGTATGCCCTGAAGCCACTCAGCACAGAGTTTTCCATTCCGAGTGTCCAGTACCGAGCTGCTTGTGAAAAAAAAACATTCAGAGAAGCAGGGGCATTGAGACGAGGACGCTGGGACGGACCTGAACTACCACCGCTTGCAGAAGCTGGGCGTTTCTCCCTACTTCGGGAAGAAGGGGGTAGGCCGCGGTAGATGGAGAGGCAGATAGGGATGGTGAAGGAACGGCGGATGGAGCTCGGGTTGTGGGCACAGGTTGATGATCCATAGGTGCACTAGTCAGGGGAACTCGGGATTGACCTTCAGGCTGCCCTGACCCTCCTGCGGCTTTCAAAGCTCGGTAGGCTGCCATGATACGGGACTCCATCAGTTGCTCTGCACAAAAGATAATATTATTAGGATTGTAACAAATATGAAGTCAAGCCAATAGTTAAACAAAATGATACCTATAGGTTGAGGGAGTGGAATAGCTTTGGGGCTCAGTTGAAAATGGTGAAGTAAAGGCCAGGAATCAGCTAATAACCCTACGTGGTAGGGACTGTGATTTAGTCGACGAGCTAATGCCTGGGCGCCGAGTCCAGGGCGGGCGCGCGACCTTGGTGAGGTAAGTCGGTGATCCAATGTGTAGGAAAATTCCAAGGATCAGGAGATGAAATGTAAAAATACTTTTTTTTCCAACCCTTAAGAGAGCTGGGTTTTCCTTGTAGAAATTTAGCTGCTCCCCGGGAAGTGAAATAAAATAAGCCTGGGGAAGCAGTTTTGGCATGAAAGAAAGCTCGCCATAATTTATGGGTTGGTTCATACCCAAAGTAGCTAACTACCATCTAAAAACCGACCATGAGTCGGAAGGAGTTAGGGACTAGCTGCATCAGGGGAATACCAAAACTTTTAGAAATGCGGGAGAATAGGTCGGGAATGGGAAACCTAAGTCCGGCCTCTAGTTGATCTACAAAGAAAGTGACATAGCCAGGAGGGGGGCATGAGGCCTGTCGCGAGGACCTGGCAGGACCACATTAATCCTAAAGTTTGCTAGGCTCATTTCAGATAGGGTAGTGGCATGAGTCATATAGGCCGGGTGATTAGCTGGATCAGCCATCTTAAGTTCAGTTGGGTGATGGGTAGACAGTTCAAGGGCTAGTTCACGTACGGATACTCCAGGAGGAAGAAAAGGGGGAATAAATGACAGAGGTTCTGGAGAGGCAGTAGAAGTGGACATAAAAAAATGCCAAACCAAATATGCATGAAAAATAAAGATAAATGAGGGGCAAAAATCAGAAGACTTACTTGGTTTGTTGAAAGAAGAGAAGAAGGAAGTTGCCGGAAAAATAACAGAGGATGATCACTGGAGAAGCAAAATAGTGGAGAGAAAGAGGAGAAAAAATGAAGGGAGAAGCCTTTTTATAGGGAGACGGCATTCGAACGGGCAGGAGGAGCCTTAGCCTCAGATGATGAAAAGGGAACACGTATAGGGCTGGATGAGAATAGTCAGTTGATAGGACTAGCATTTAAGTTGCAGTAATGGGCGCGAAAACCAAAGGGGTGGAATTCGAAAAAAGGCTAACGTCAGCCCTAGTAGTCAAGATATTTTCGTACTCTGTCTGTCCTGTAAAAGCTGCAGGGCAGGCAGAGTAGGGGGACTAGCTGATGTGGTATAGGTCGGGACTGACTCACGTGGCTCAGGTCATAAGTATGAAACTGGTGCGACCTATGTATGACCCATGGACCTGCACAGCTCGGATTACGGGGATGGGAGCTAGATGGACAAAAGTCAGGACGAGTTCAAGAGTTGGCCGACCTCCAGGTCGGGTTAGTTCAAGGGATTGACTGACCTACAGGTCGGGCGAGTTCAAGGAGTTGACTGACCTACAGGTCGGGTAAGTTTAAGGAGGTTACTGACCTCCAGGTCGGGCAAGTTCACGAAAATAATGAAGATGAAACGGTTGCGGTTAGAAAGCGACAGAGAATCTTTTAGGAGGGTAAATAAGAGAATATGGGCACCATACAGTAATCTGTTATAACAGATTGAGGTTTGAAATCTCTCTTCTACCTTATTTGGCACCTATAAATAAGAAAATACAAAGCATGACACATGTTACATTTTTTATCAAGAATACACATATCTATCTGTTTTTCATCCTCTCTCAGAAAGCTGCCACTGACTTGAGCGTCATAGTTCTTACGTCGGATCACGCCGGCGTTTTGTGCAGGTATTCCAGCCGGAGAAGGAGAGCAGAAGCAGTGAATTAGGATTTGGTGTGCACCTCCTCCAATTGGTGCATTACACAATTATTAGCATATATTTTATTTTGTTTTTACTTATTTATCATTTTAATGTTCTAGATAGGAATTTTGAAACTGAAGAAGTTAAATAAGAGGCCAATTAAAACTTATTTCACATGAAGATTTTCCTCTTTACCTTCATTTCCATAGTCCATCTTGCAATTGGCCAAAATGAGTGCCTGCCCACAAGATGCGGGCCTTCGGGACCCGTCGTCCGGTTCCCTTTCCGGCTAAAAGATCATCAACCAGAGCATTGTGGATACCCGGGGTTTGAACTATCTTGCACTGAAAGTGGCAGCATGGAGTTTGATCTCCAATTTCCAGTAACAGCATCAACCAACAATATCATGCTTCCTTTACAGGCGACCGTCTCAGTCTGGGATATTGATTACAAAGCACAAAAGATGCTAGCCAACAATGCTGTGGCACGATCCTGTCTCCCGGAGAAGCTTACTACATTGAACACTTCAGCCTCCCCATTTGAGGTAGAAGCATTAGGATATAGTCAGGGATACACTTTGTTCAATTGTTCCAACACAAGAGATTACGGGGAGCAAATTACTTGCCTTAGTAGCCACAGTTACCAAGTCATTGCCTTTGCTTCCATCTATGAGATCACAGCCTTGCCACCATACTCATCTTGTTTCAAGATGTATAACATATCATATGTTCCAGACAATACATTTACAGGGAGAAATGATGAATATGGCACTCGTTTTTATCTTGCTTGGCGCAAACCATCTTGTGGAAACTGTGAAGCAGAAGGAAAGTATTGTAGGTTGAGAAATAGTGGTAATGCGGAAGAAACTGAATGCTTCAGTCCTGAAAAATCTAAACATGGTACAGGTACCTTTTTTAGTATTCCAATCTACTTTAAACTTGTTTTTTTTTTCTTTCACCAAACTAATAATATAAATTATAGGGAAAGAAACAAGTTACTTAGACAAATCTTTGTGGATGAGCAAGAACTTTAAAATCATATGAGCTAACAGACGTGGCCATTACAGGTGCATCAAGGAGCCATAAACCACTTATTGCAGGTAAAGTTATCAGTCTTCTTTCTTCACTCTGGTTTAAAGATAACTTTTGACAGGAGTGTCTGGCTTACAGGTATATCAGCAGGAACAGTACTCCTTTTGTTTGTTATGATTGCGTCGTATTTCATCCTTGGGTTGATGAAAAGAAAGAAAGAATATCACAAAAGGATAGAAATTTTTTTAGAGAACCACAAGGATATGAGGCCTAGAAGATACTCTTACGCAGATATTAAGAGAAGTACAAATAATTTCAAGGAAAAAACTCGGCCAAGGATCACATGGAACACTGCATAAAGGGATGTTCGTTGATGAAACTCCTGTTGCTGTGAAGATGCTCAACAGTTCTGAACAAAAGTTGAGGAGTTCATTAGTGAAGTGGACAGAATAGGTCGAATGCAACATGTGAACATCCTTCAATTAATCGGATATTGTGTAGATGGATACAAAAGTGCTCTTGTCTATGAGTTCTTACCAAGTGGGACACTTGAAAAGTTTATATCTTCAGAAAACCAAAGCCTCACACTTGGCTGGGAGAAGCTACATCAAATTGCTTTAGGCATAGCCAAAGGAATTGATTATGTTCACCAAGAATGCACCCAAAAAATCCTTATTTTGGACATTAATCCTCAGAACATCTTGCTAGACCACAACTTCAATCCCAAAATCTTTGTGTTTTCAATGGATGGTGCTCAAGGGGCAACAGAATATATTGCTCCCGAATTATTCTTGAGTACCTTTGACATCGTGTCACAGAAAGCAGATGCTTATAGCTTCGGCATGTTATTGCTGGACATTGTAGGCAGAAGAAGAAATTTTCATGTTGGAGAAAAGGGAAGCAGTGAAGTTTACTTCCCAGAATGGATCCACAATGAGCTGGAGAACAGAGAAGGACAAGCTATCCAAATAGAGGAAGAAGAAGAAAATGAGAGAGTTAAGAAACTTTCAATTGTTGGCTTATGGTGCGTTCAGTGGTTTCCATCTGATCGTCCATCCATGAAAGCTGTGATTCAAATGCTTGAGGGAGACAACATGCCCGTTATGCCACCAAATCCTTTCGCCTCTTTTAATCTCAACACAAAAAAATGAACTGCATGTTAAAACACTTTCAGCAGAAAACTTAGAGTTAAGCCTGATTGTTCAACATCTACCAAATTTTCGACTGGATATTAGTGGGCATGTTTTTACTGTGACCTTTTTTATCTTCGAATGTTACCTCCAGAAGATTTGTTTACATTCAGAAGGTATTCATACTCTAAGTGATAATAAATGTTATTATTTTCAGATTTCGGTCTGCAGATATTCATGACCTGTTCCGTTGATAATGCTCTGAATAAGCTGAACCACATTAAGATGGAGAATCTGATAATGGAAAGTGGCCTAAGAAGTGTAGATTGCTAATCAAATATTCTAGGTAAGAGCATTTTTTTCACAGGTTTCTCTTGAATGCAACTGAGGCCAAGTCTTTGAAGAGTTATATGTTTCTAAAAATCTTTGGATTAAATATCAGGACTACAGATCCTATGATGCAAAGAAGATATTCTAAAGGAGGACAGTCAATCATATTGACCTTTCTTCACCAAAACAAAATTGAGTGGATCATTCTGATTTGCTTCCTTCATGGTCATTTATCTGGCTTCACTATTTACTCAAATGTAACCTCTGGACAGACTAAATTCCTAAATCATCGAGAGAAATAGACAGATCTTAACAAGGAGCATCATATGAAAAGACAGATAAGATTTCAATTAGCAGTTCACATGATCTTTAACGAAAAGAACAGGTATATGATGACATGAAGTTAACAAAGAAAATTTCTTTATAATTAAATTTTTATAAATTGTGAAACTCGACCACTTTACAACTGTGTACTCGTGATATAATACTTAGGAGCATGGCAATTTAATTCCAATACAATTAAAAAACAAGGGTAACAATAAATTAAGAATTTACACTTCCTACCTTGTACTAAAGGGCTGATAGCATAATGCTTAACTATCAAGTAAATCCTAACTGATATAATCTACAAAAATATAGGTTAGACTGATGGAGTTTTACTTATTCCATGATCCTCTGCTATCTCACGTGGCGCCAGGAAAGGCTTTGGAGGCATCAGCAGTTCAGAATCACCTTCAAGCATCTCAACTACTTTGTTCATGGAAGGCCGATCAGAAGGCTTCATCTGTATACACCACAATGCCACTATGATAATCTTCTTTACCATCTTCCTTTCTTCCTCTGTGGCATCCTTTATCTCTATTTCCTTTCCGGCATAAAATTGGTCATACACCCAGGAAGGGAAGTAAATTTGGCCTACGTCGTCAGCAAAGGGGTTCATATTTTTCCTTCTACTTGCCATTTCCATTAACAGCATTCCAAAACTATAAACATCAGCCTTGTAGGAGACTCCTCCAATATTCTTGTAGAACATCTCCGGGGCCATGTAACCCATTGTCCCTCTTGCAGCTGTCAGATTGATAACACTATCATCAGTCGGATACAGTTTTGCAAGCCCAAAATCAGAGATTTTTGGATTGAAATGCTCATCAAGCAAAATGTTGTGAGGCTTGATGTCAAAATGCAAAATTTGCATGTCACAACCCCGGTGTAGATAGTCGATTCCACGAGCCACTCCAAGTGCAATTTCAAACATTTTCTCATACCTCAAGGCAAGGGCCCCTAATCCTTGTTGGCTAAAAATGTATCTGTCTAGAGAACCATTTGGCAGAAATTCGTATACCAAAGCACACTTTGAACCTTCCACGCAGAAACCGATGAGTTGCACCACATTGACATGGTGAATCCGCCCAATTGTGCCAACTTCACTGATAAATTCTTGTTCACTAGCCATAGATTGTCCCATCATCTTTACTGCAACATAAGGACCACTTCGAAGCTTTCCTTTGTATACAGTTCCATACCCCCTTCACCCAATCTCTGGTTGAAATTGTTTGTCATTTTCTTGATCTCAGAGTAAGTGTATTTTATTGGCGTGAGGTTATTCTGACCTTGTAAAAACTCTTCAATGGTTTCATCCATTGATAAATGCCGCCTTCTACATTTATACACCACTAGCCCGACCAGGAATGGGAATCCACAAACAAATCTCAGAGCCAAAATTGCACCTGTATAATCATGAGCAAAATAATTATCAGCTAAAAGTATCATTGTATCAGACCATGCAAGGTAAGAAACTCCCTGGCATCGCCAAATTAGCAGTGTTCTAATATCAAGAGAGTTGAAATTACAAAGAACTCCATTTTCTTTGCCAAAGGTGGTTCTGACAAGTAAAACGGCTTCTTAACTCGGAAACAGGAACATTGAAAAGATACAATCAAACATTGCTTAGAAACAATCTAATTTCAATGGACCAATCCCCATCCCGATATTGGAAAGTGAAAAAGGTTCTGAATCTTACCAACTGCAATCCCACCATAAAATCCAATAATAACTGTCAAAAAAGCAAAGGCAGAAATTAGAGAATAGTAGCAATATGTTAAAACTTTAAAGGAAAAGCTCACAAAGACAATGAATGTAGATTTGAAAAGATTAAGCACTCACTTCCCCAGAACTCAAATTGACCTGCATTGTTCAAATAAAAGCAGTGTTAGCAAACTAAAGTGATCAATCAAAAAGACAAGCACGTATCACTAGAGGTGGACAGATAACCAGGTAACACATTGAAAACTGAATTAATACACAATTAATTTAGACGCAAGACCGAACAAAATAGTTTCAGACAATTTCTTAGTAGCTGAAAGTACTAGACATGGGAAAAAAATTGAAGAAACAGCACTTGCTCCATGGATACTTCTAGATAATGCACGATTATAATTTGACCATGTAGTCCTTATTTCCTTTTTCAATAAATCCCAAAAATCTACCGATCAAGATAAAGATGAGAATCTCTTCAGCTTCATCTGATTCTACTTTATCATTACTAAGTTCAGAATCATCAACAAAGTTTGCAGCCAAAGAAACACCAACTTTAGGTAATTTTAACCACTAGACCATGATATGTCTGATCTCCAATCCATAATGCAGCACAGCTCATGTCCCAAAATACTCAAGAAAGATATCAATTGTGTACAATATTTCTAATTAATGTTTCCGTTTCAATCCAATTATTACAAACACAAGGGCATACAAATTCAAATAGATAAGCATAATTACATCAAGCATTTGGACAATGATTTTCAATATATAAATTCAAGATCAAGTATATAGAATATGTTACTTACATTTAAAACCAAGTTTTGAGATTGGTGTGTCCTCCCTGCAATAGTGTTTGCAACTGATTTGATTCCCCTCTAAGCTGCAATATCCATAGGTCCTCTCACATTCTCCACAAAGAACACGAAACCATGAAAGCTCGAACCCATAAGCCAACCCATCATAAATGCTTGCCAAAGAAGAGTTATCCCTCATGGGCCTTCGGGCCGAGGCCTGATCCACCCTATCAACTGTACAGGACTCCTCCAAATCCGATACTTGAGTACGTTCTCCAACCATAACATAACTATAAATTTCTGAAGAATTGGAGAAAATGCTGCTCCTGTTACCACAAAAAGCAGCTTCCACATATTTCGAAGAATTCATAGGAGCCAGACAGTGGATAAACACTACCGGTACATTCCAATCAAAGAAGTTATTAAAAATGGTGCTAGGCCAATCATCATATCCATTGGAATAAATTGGACAAGAAGAAAGATTCTCCCTGTTTATGCTAGGATCAACTAGCCTTACCGAGAAGTCGGCATAGTTGATTTCTTGCACATAATACTTTCTTGATCTTACACTTAGAATGGCCTGATTGTTCTGGCAGTCTAGCTCAAAGCTGGGGTCGTTGTACCCACAGGATCTGGGGTCGCTTTTCAATCTAAAAGGGAAGCTTATGTTTCTGATATTCCCACAAGATGAAGAAGGGCAGGATGAAGTGGGACTATTATTCTGGGCTGTGGAATTAACTGTAAAGAAAAGCAGGAGAATCAGGATTCTTGAAATTGCATACAAGAGTCTCTTTTCTGTCATGCTTAGGAATCTGGTAGAGGCAATATTGTCTGGTTTTCTAATGATATTACCAGTTTTTCTATAAGGACTGGAAAGAAGAAGAATAAGATCAATATATATATATATATATGACCTTTCAAAAATGCTCTCACTTAATTTGATTTTCTTTGGGTTGGCAAGTTCAGTGCTATTTTGACATTCAAAATCCAGTTGGGGTGTACTGGAAATAAAGAAACGGTCAACCCATCTTTTTCAGTCAACTTCGCGTTTTTGGATAAATTCTTGCTGAAAAACAGGTAAATATTAATTATGAAAGTTCAAGTACTGAAAACAAGTGGAGAAAGTTGGAGACTGTGACCTCTGATCTGGTACATCATGCAGGAATCCTACTGCCGGTGTTCATAGACCCATCCAATCGGATCTTAGATGCCTTTTTGTAAGATAAGAAGGTAAAACTAAAAAAAAAAATGTATATTTGTTATAAAGGAAGATATGTTTTCATTGATTTGTTTTCTTTTTCTCTTCTTTCATTACATCCTTAGTCCAAAGTGTACGAAGCACAATAGTTTTAGCTTGATGTATGTTGGTCTTCATACACCGCATGTAGCAGAACCCTCAGCGGATTAGATTTTTCCAAGTTAGAGAGAAGAGTGGTCCTAACTTTACTCATCTTTCATAGTCTGTTTGAAAGTCAAGATTGGCTTATCAGAAAAAAAAATAAAAAAAATTAAGAGAGAGTAGGCTCAGAAAATTCTATGCCAGCCCGTGTTCATCTTCATCTGTCTACAAAATAAAAATACGCGCTTTTATGGGTCCTAATATTCAATATTTCCAACTTGGACCCAAAAAACGAAAAACCTGCAACTATAATTAACTACCATTTCATATTTCTGAGCACATCTCGTCTGTTTTTTTGCATCCTGAATTTGTAGCAAAAATTTAGATAAATTCTAATCGAAAGACAGAAAGAAACGGAAAAAAACAAGCTGTGGATCCTTACAGCATGTCTATTTTCTTGATTTTGTTGATTTGCTCAGTACATTTCCAAGAACCAAGATTTGCAGCAGGGCAAGATGAATGCCAGCCCACAAGCTGCCATGCGTCAGGCCCGATTATCCGCTTCCCTTTCCGGTTAAGAGGCCGCCAGCCCGAACACTGCGGCTATCCGGGTTTTGATCTTTCATGCAATTCCAACAACAGCACAGAATTTGAGTTCCAATTCCCGGTTCGGGCCTCCGCCAGAAACATTGTCCTCCCAATATCAGCAAAAGCTACAGTTCAAGAAATTGACTACAAAACTCAGGTGATTCGGGTCAGTGTTCTTAACGGGTCATGCCTCCCAAACCGGGTTCCCGAAGTCAACTCCTCTGCCTCTCCTTTTGAAATGTATTATAGGTACAACTGGCAAAGCGGATTTACATTTTTCAATTGCTCTGGAAAGCCCGATTCAACATACTCTTCAGACCCGATCACTTGTCTTGATCATGGGGGTTCCAAATTTATGCATATCGATCGTATTATTCGGTTACAGATTTGTCTTTGTCAAGTTGCATGAAGATGTACAATATTTCTGATATTTCAGAGGTGATCTTCAACGGGCCGAGAGAATATTCTGTTGATGACACTCAGTTGCATTGGCCCGAACCACTTTGTGGGAGTTGTGAAGCAAATGGAATGTATTGTAGGTTGAAGAGTAATGGGACAAATAATGAAACTGAATGCTTTGACATACCCAAAGAACCTGAACAGAAGAAAAAGGGTAACCTTCATAATTTATTTATTTTAAATGTTTGTCGATGTTGTTTTGATTTCTGCAGTTCAGATTAGGCCCTTTTATTGTGCTTCTGTACATTGTAGTATTTGGATTGCTGCTCCTTATTATAGGTGTTTTTATAGTGCTATTGCTTTTGTGCATCAAGAATTTGAGCTGTTTATTGTTAGCTATGGAACCTAACATAGAGTGATTTTATAAAAGCATTATGATTTGGAGGAAAGTGAGACAATTGAACTTTTGAGTTTTAGCAGCAATTGTTATTGATCTGATGGGCTCACAAATCTATTGCTTTTTTCTCACAGGTGACTCGAAAAATGTAGTTTTTGCAGTTGTGGTAGTTGGTGTTTTCCTAATGGCACTAGCGTTCGCTGCACTGTTTCATGTCTACAGCGTGAAGAAGAGAAAACGAAAGAACGACAGAAGGATTGAACAGTTTTTGGAGGATTATAAAGCTCTTAGGCCAACAAGATACACTTACTCAGATGTTAAGAGAATAACGGATGGGTTTAAGCACAAATTGGGCCAGGGAGGTTATGGGACAGTGTTCAAAGGGAAGCTCTCGACTGACATTCCTGTAGCGGTTAAGGTCCTAAATAACATCAAAGGAAATGGTGAGGAGTTCCTCAATGAAGTGGGAACGATTGGCAAAATCCACCATGTGAATGTGGTTCGTTTAGTTGGGTATTGTGCGGATGGATACAGGCGTGCTTTAGTATATGAGTTCTTGGAAAATGATTCACTCGAAAAGTACATTTCATCAGGCAAGCAGAGTAGCACAGTCGGTTGGGAGAAGCTGCACAAGATTGCTTTAGGTATAGCCAAAGGCATTGATTATCTTCACCAAGGCTGCAACCAAAGGATCCTTCATTTTGATATTAAACCTCATAACATCTTGCTAGACCATAATCTCAACCCGAAGGTTGCTGATTTTGGTTTAGCAAAATTGTGTTCCAAGGAGCAAAGTGTTGTCACCATGACTGCTGCCCGAGGGACAATAGGTTATATTGCACCTGAGGTTTTCTCTAGGAACTTTGGGAAAGTGTCATATAAATCGGATATTTATAGCTTTGGGATGCTGTTGCTGGATATGGTTGGTGGAAGGAAGAATTTCCATGCCAGAGCACAAGACAGCAGCCAAGTTTACTTTCCTGAATGGATGTACAATCAGCTGGAAAAAGGAGAAGATATAGCAATCCAAATTGAGAAAGAGGATGAAAGTAACATAGTGAAAAGGCTAATAATCGTCGGGCTTTGGTGCATCCAGTGGTACCCAGCTGACAGGCCTTCCACGAAAGTCGTGATTCAGATGCTAGAAGGGGAAAACATGCCCATCATGCCACCAAATCCTTTTGCTGCTTCAAAATCTGTAAACACGAATTCAACTTCCAGTGGAAGCCTATTTTACAGCACTCAAACAAGCATGAGTACTAGTAATTGAGTATAAGTTAATATCTTATTGAATTGTAAAAATTTGCGAAAGTATGTGCTTATTATACTGGATTTTGTGCTCATTCTATATGTCACACCATTAGATTTTACACTGTTTCATTACAAAGAACCCTTGATGCTTAGTCAGAGAACTGAAACTTTGGTATGGGAGAATTGTAGTTTAACATTAATGAAAGAAAAAGAAGTCAATATTTACATCTTACTTGTCTCACAGGATGTTCATTCTATCTTTTTTGTCCCTCAAAAGGCAGTTACCAGTGAGGGGATAAGAAGAATACATGAAAACGTTTTACATAACAGAGTTCTTTTCTTGTTTTTCTCCAACTTTGTAAACCGTGTGGCTAACAGGAGACCAAACCTTAACTAACCAAAACTTTAGAAATTCCCAATTTCTGTCACAATTCACCCAGTACTAAAATCCAAAACAAACAAGAATTAAGAAGGCTGTGTTAAAGGAGAAGACTTGGGAGAATTCCTGCAAACCGGGCACGAAGAGTTTAGCCGGAGCCATTCATCTATACATTCTGCATGGAAGCAATGCTGACACTCAGGTATACTTCTCAAAGTCTCTTTAGGCATGTACTCCGATAAACAGATTGAGCAAATGCTGTCGCCGGGCTTAGGCAACCGACGGCTCTCCCCTAGGATTGTTTTCGGGTACGACTCAATAGTTGGACCGTCGAGGCCTGATATGGTGGTGGTGGGCTGTGGCGCCACCACCACTGAAAACTCCATAATGGGGTGGTGCCGCCTGCTGCAGAGTTTCAGGCGGCTGCAAAGGAAACAGACAAAGCCCATCAGGCAGAGGAATGCTGGCACCCCTGCACCCACAATTATGGCGTATCGCGCACTTCTTGGCAGCCCTGGAAGTTTAGGTTTACAGTTTCATTAATACCATGCCTTTAAATCTTGAGTTCCAAAAAAATAAAATATTGAGCATTCAAATTTGTAAGTACAAAAATCTCTCATTCAAATTTGTTATGTTAACAAAATCAAATTGAAATTATAAATTGAGCATTTTGCCCTCAACATAAAATATTGAAAAAATGATCAAATTATTAATTTATTAAGTGACAATTCTGCTCCCTGATATTTTGGCAATGCTTATACATTTGTGAGAGGTGTATCTTTCATTGTTTATATAGTTGAAGTGACATCTTTATAATATATTCATAATTAAATATTATTGTCCTAAGAATGCAAAAGATCTTAAATTCAAATGTTATTTCCCCTACCCCATCTAACAATTTTATAGAAAGTGTACATTTTTTAAATTAAACTCTACTCAGACCCCAATTTTTATTATTTTAAGTGAACTTAAAGATATTGAATCTTATAAAACCCTAAATCAAATCTCTCTCTTCCTCGGCCGCCCCCGCCACCCATCCCCTCTTTCCCACACTCTTGTCCAATTTCCTCTGTCCCTCGTTGTCTCTCCTATTGCTACCTTATCCTCCATTTCTCCCTACTTGCAGCCATCCTCTCCCTCTCTCCTCTCTCCTCTCTCCTCTCTCCTCTCTCCATTGTCACTCTCCAGACGAAAAGAAAAGTAATGTTCGGGAAAAGTCCTCTCTCCTCTCTCCTCTCTCCTCTCTCCATTGTCACTCTCCAGACGAAAAGAAAAGTAATGTTCGGGAAAAGAATTGAGAGAGAAAAAAAAAAAAAAAAAAAGGCAAGTAAAGACAAAAAAATAATAAAAGGGGAAAAAAAGAAATACATTGACAATTTTTTTTATCATTTCTAATTATTTTTCGAAGGGGACACCTCATTTTGATATTTTAATATTGCCACAGTACTTAAACAAGTCATTTTTTCTTTAACAAATGAAATAATAAATTTTAGTCTACCCTGTATCGTGGAGGGCCAAAAACAAAAACAAAATAATAATAATAATAATAATAATAAAGTTACAAAAAGAAGCCATCAACAGTTAATTTCTTGACATAAAACGATTAATTTTTTTTTCATCTAACGTTGTTTTTTTACATCCCCATGTATACAATCATTACATTTACACCTTCCTCTAAGTTTCAAATTTTACCAAAATTATTTTGATCAGTAAAATATAAGAATAGTTTAGGAGTGAATTACTAAACTTTTTTGCTAATGTCATAATTTTTGGTCCAAAATCCTAATACTAGGGGAAGTTTTTGGTAAACATAATAAACTTATAGAGTAGATCTTATCTTACAATTAAAATATGGGAATGAGTTGATAATTTAATTATTTTATAAGAATGATAAGTGTAATTAACCCTGAAAGAAAATCATGACAGCAATATACAAGAAAGCTTAGAGCATTTGCAGCCCTCAAACCATTTAAAAAGATCTTTTTGGAAAAAAGTCAGAATTAACATTGATTTCAAACCCATGTATCCAATCATTTCCATGCCTTCTTTGACCTTCTCTTCTTGATTGTTGCCATTTCTTTAATGGCCATAGCTCACTCATGCTTTGATTATATAACAAGAAAAGGACTAAAAGAGACTGGATTGCCACTATTCCCATTTCCACTTATTGCTTTATTAGTCTTTATCCTAGCCTTTGTCCTCTCTCCAATCCTTGCTTTAATTAGTATTGCTTTATAGTGTAAGGAAATAATTTTTTTTACTTGAAATAGTAAGTTAAGAAATTTAGCTAATTCTTACCAGAAGATCTTGAAATGTAAATAATAACATTGCCCCTTAAGAAATAAATTGATATCTTTAATTGTTTAGGAACTTAAATAGTAAAGAATTTTAACAATTTAAGGGCTAAAATAAAGATTAGGATTCAAAAACAAATCAAACTATTCGATACTCAACTCGAGATTGATTTCGTTAAAACTTGATTCGTTAAATATAACAAACCAAGTTTGACATATTTTCTCAATCGGTAGGGCTTGAGGTTTGGCTCGGCCTACACTCGATTAATAAAATAAAGTAATAAAATATGTGTAAAAAAATCAAACTACTAGAACTCGATTCATAATCAATTAAACTAAATCTTGTTAAAGTTCGATTCGATTCACAATCAAATCAAACTCATATATTTTTTTTAAAATTTTGATAAAATTTCAAACAAGTTTGAACATTAATGCAATCCACTCGACTCGATTTATTTACACCTCTAATTAAGAGTTGTTGGATTTAAATCTTATTTATTTTAGTAGTAGTTTCTTTAATTAAGATATATGTTTTGGTTTAAATTGGCCGATTATATTTAGTTAATTTTTAATATCTTGATATAATAAATTATGTAATAATTATTTCTCTCTGAAAAAGGGGGGCTAAAAGAATTATTTTAGTAATTCAGTTGTCCAAATAATAACTTAAAAATATTTCAGTTAAATCTTACCATAAGATCCAATGAAATGTAAATTATAACATAGCTCCTTATATTGGTCATTATTATTATATATGTAAAGGTGAAATGACTTTAGAATATTTTTATTTTTCCTAATTGAAATTCCCCATGGATAACAATTTGACATAGTCTAAAGCTTCTTCTTATCTTATCACTAGTCCATTACCGCTCGGCATTGACGTGTGATAAAATACTATTCTTGAGTGGTCCTTCGCCCCATTAAACTCCCAATAGGTCCCAATCCCATCATTAAGTCAATGGTAGTTAGGTGCATTACTCCATCACAGAAAGAAATAATTGTTTGTAATATTTTTACCTTTCCTTTGAACCAAGACACAAAGTTTTAGAAGATAACAAAACATAAAAAAATAAAATAAAAAAATAAATATTTTTACTAAAAGTAGTATTTAAAATTTGAATGATTTTAGATTATTATTTTAAATGTATACAGTAAATTTTCAATAAATTAATATTTTAATAAATAAAATATTATTCGCGTTACAAAATAAAATATGAACTTTTAGTATTAAAAGGAGTGAAATATAAGATATTAAAGTAATAGCGTATGAATCGTTAATTTAGAAGTACAATATTCAAATATTTTGTCAAATACAATCCTAAAAAATTGGAATATTGATTCATGAAAATTAAATCTCAAGAATTTATTTGTTAAAATTAGTTGTGTTTAAATTCATAATTGTCAAACAAACTACGTTTGAACAACATTAACCTATTAGCTTAACACCAAATAGTCAGATTAAGGACGCAGCTAAGGGAGCTGAGAGAGACAGAGCCCGTGCCAAGTCTATATAAACAAAAATATGTATATGTATATATAAAATTTATTAAATTTTAAAATTTTATTTTTATAAAAATAATAAAATTATTTGATATGATTAAAAATATGTATTTGTTCTTTGTCTTAAAAAAACAATTAATTTGCTATAATGATAGAATTTTTGACTCTTATCTCCAAGCAAGTCCAGTTCTTGATGGAAGTGATACAGCCAAAGAATATTAGAAATCAGAAGATGAAGAAAGGTGAGATGACTTACCATGGCGAGCAACATTTCTGCACTCAATCACGGTACTATTAGCGCTCCTGAACCCGCACCGCCCCCCGCGGGACTCGCACCGCCCGCAGCGCGGCGAGGCCCAGGTGAGCCGGATATCATCGCTGAGACCCGATGTCATAACAGGCTCAAAAAACTCCCACTGAACCGGCACCGCCACCGTAGCCATCAAACTACACTTAGACGCCAAGAATCTGATGGCCCTTTCATCAGAAGAAGCCAAAACTGTGTAATTCTCCCCACTCAAACACCCTATGGGATCAAACTTATACTTGCTGTAATCAAACGTGCAGTTAAAAAGCGTGAAATCTTGGAAAAAAAACCCATTAAATGGCGACCCGGAAAAGTTCATGTCAAGGAGGCGTTTGGGGAGGCAGTTGTCGGGGTCGTTAAGCCATATGTTTTGCTTGGCGTAGTCTATGGCCTGGACAGTGAATCTGCCGGCGTTGGGAAGATTGATAAGTGTTTGATTAAATGCGTCGCAGAAGAGGTCGAAGCCTGGATAGCCACAGGAGTTCGGCTGGAGGTTTTGGAGGCGAAATGGGAAGCGGATTATGGGTTCGGTACGACGGCAGAAGGAGTTGGAACAGAGTTCTGAGGCTGAAACTGGTTTAAAGAGAAAATTCAAGAATAAGCAGCAGAAGAAGATCAAGAAAAGAAAGCAGATAGGTTTGCCAATGTCCATTGGAGTTGGTGGGGTGGTCTTTGAATTGTAAAACCCTTTTAAACATGGAAAATGAAGTGTGATTAACAAGGGAAGTGGGTTATGATTTCTGGTTTCTGGATTGGAATTAAGAATTCACCATGTTGGTGGTGTACTGATGTTAGGTTGAAGAATTTGAGCCATTTAAAAAGATGGAGTTTTTGGATTGTATATTGGTGTGGAAATGGTTGCTAATTGGCAAGTCAACGCATGGAGCCATGGATGATGAAGTGTGAGATATTTATATGTTATCAAATTTCTTGTAAACTTTTGAGTTATTTTTTGTAATTTCCAGTGAAATATGGATATCAGACCTTTTCAAATTTAACAGGACTCAATACAATGATATGTCTGTTATTCCATGTATATAGAAAGTACACCATTGTAAGAACATGTACTTTAAGGTTATGGACAACGTGTGATTGGGGACAATGACTTCAAGGGCTGGTGTAATTCGTGGGAGGTTTTAGTGCATGGTGAATTTTATGTGAGGCTCATCATATGGAAATAGTCACGACTGTTTTAAATTGAAATCCTAAGATCTCTTAACAATAATCCGCTTCCGCCTCAAGGTAAAAATGCCAGCATGCAACTAGGATTTCAAATAAAATCCCAGCATGCAACTAGAATTTCAAATTTTCTGATGTTAAGACTATTAGAATTTGATTTATATTTTACAAGTGAATCTCAAATATTCTAACTTTATTTCATTGGGATGATAATTTATTTTCCTATTTTTACAAGCTAAAATAGTCTGTTGGTAAGTTTTTTATATCTACAATCTTGTTCATAAGTTCGAGTTATCCGAAGGAAAATTGAAAACCAACAAGGATCTTATTTTTTAAAAAAAATTCAAAATCAATTCAAAAAAAAATAAAAGGGACAATTTTAGTTTGTTAAAAGCCAAAAGAAGAAATAACATGTTTTATCCCAAATTTATTGTTTCTAAATCCTAAAAGTTGCTAAATTCCACAGAATGATAATTGTTTTCCAAAGTATTCTCCTTTTTGAAATAATGAATAACATTTTATTTCTCAACTCTCGTTGCTACTTTGTTCTCGATCGAATATCCCCTATAATGTTTGACTCTCATTTTTCAACTCCTATTTATTTCTCTCTTCTTTTGGGATTTGAGGCAAGTCCCAATAACCCAACTACTGGCCCAGTCAACTTCTTGAATCAAAACCATGGACCAATTCATTTCAATGATTTTAAGCCTTTGTTTCAAACTAAATATTTCAAATTTATAATAATAAAATATTAAAATTGTTTGAATATTTTTTTAATACAATAAATTTTAAATCATTACTCTTTTATTTTAAATAATTTTTTGAGTTATTATGATAAATTTTAAATTTATTTTTATACAAATTTAAATCTTTTCTCAAAATACTTTTTTCAAATTCAAATCATTCGTTCCAAATACAATATAAGTGCAACTTTATATGGAAGTTAAAGGCTCTACCCATTCAGGCTTTTAAAGAAGTACCAACAAATGAAACATTACATTGAAATTTAAGAATTGGACCTAGTAGGCATACATATTTACTCTGATTGGACAATTGTTTTGTCAATAGCTAAATTTACATTAAAAAAAATTAAAATGCATTTTTTTTTGTTGACCTTTAATTTTTTTATTTTTTTGGTCTTTTTCTTAACTAAGGGATTTCATGGGCAAAAGCAAGACTCAAAATTCGAAGGTCGCCCTCCCAACGCACAAGCAAAGGACTTTTTCAAAGTAATACACAAAGAAACCCTCTTGGTTTGCTAGATTGTTTTTTAAGTGAAACAATTATATGCAATTACATCAAAATATCAATTATCAATAATTAAATTTCAACTAATAATAACAAACAATAATTAATGACCATTTAAATACTATTATTGAAGCAAACAAATATTTATATTTGGGATTGGAATCCAATATTTTACGACACATTTATTTCATGAACTGACCATTTCAGGACAAGGTCAATTCAGGTAGAATGGGATTCCAACTCAAATGGTTTTTCTCATTACTTTGTTGGGCTACGATCACATATTGAAGCCGAGTTGAATATTAATTTTTATTCATTTATTTGGTTCACTTAATTATACAGGTAAACTGAAATAATTTTTTGCTTGTTATGACTATTATACCATTATCTGTACTAACAATTAGAATACATAAACACATATTTAAGAAAATATAGAAAGTTATGAAAGACAGGAACTAACATAATCATTATTTTATTATAGTACGAAAACACGTACGTGCATTTATATATGATTTTAAATGTAAAATAAAATATTAAGGTACAGAATAATTATGCATGTGTATATAATATACATAAATACAAATATGCTTATACTATATCTATATCTTTAAATAAATATATTTACAATATATATGAATATGCACATATTTATTTATATATAAATAAATTATAAATATATTAATTACAATATGTATGCTACAAATATCTAGTCAGGAAGGGATCTGGTCGAATTCATGTAAAAGAGATTTTCAAAACCATGAACAATATATATAGATGTGTGTGTGTGTGTGTGTGTGACACACATACTTTTATAAATGTGTATTTATGTTGCTATTTTTAATTAATAAGAATCATAATTAAAGATTTTGGGAGAGATTTTGAGGATGTTGGAGCTTTTTTTCAGTCATGATTGTCAATTAATCCGACTTAAGTGGAATGATCATTCTTCATGGTTAAATAAAGAATGAATTTTTCCACTTTTAAAGAAAATACTCTGTACTTAAACTCTTCAATCCCACGTCTATTACAGTGGCTCTAATTATAAGCTAAAGTTATTTAAAAACTTATAAGGTCAAAAATATTTAGTAATTTTTTTTAAATAACCTATAACATAAAAAAAAACTGTTTGAAAGCATATAATTTCTTAAAAAAATATATCCATCTTAATTTATTTTTAAAATAAAATTTTATTTTAATAAATTTATTCAATTTTGATATTTTTAATTACAAAATTACAATTACTAATATTTTAAAAAATTTATAATTTTATTTTATCCAAATACTTCAATAATTTATTTTTAAAATAAAATTTACCTATTTTATAAATTTTTAAAATATTTTATAAAATATGCAAGATATTTTAAATTTAGCCAAACAGTCTCAACGCAAAAAGTGTGATTAAATAAGTGATTTTTTTTTTCTTCTAAATTTCCAGACGTAATATTTAGATATCCATTTCAACACTTGCGCTAGAGAAAAGGGGATACTTGTTTTTACATCTTAGCTTTTACTAGAGATAATAGAAAAAAATAGTTAAGCAATCTTTGGTCTTATTGTGGAAGCGAGTTTTCACTCCTCCAAAATGAAAATCATCAAATATGAAAAATATATAAAATCCAAAATATATTTTTTTCTTTCCCAAAAATATTTGTAAAATCTCAAATCATTACTAAACACACATATATATATATTTCAATCATTATATATATATATAAATATATCTTTATACATATAAATATATATATATATATTTTTCAATCTTCATCTTTATATAATAACAATACATAAAAATTAAAAAAAAAATGATATAAATGTAACACCTCCCCTACGGGACAACAACTTACGTGAAAAGAATTTTATATTTAAAAATCTCACCGTCCTGCAACAAAACTAAACATTATATTATTTGCACACAATCTCCAATACATTTTTCCCTAAACACTTACAACACCAAATATAGCCTTATTCTTTAAAAAAAAAAAAAAAAGCATGAAGAAAATGTTTGCGAAAATATTATTAGATATAATATTCCTTCCATATCATTATTTTAGTCCAATTAACTAAGAGTGTAAAAAAAAATATTTTAGGAATCAGGTGCAAAACCCTATAAAAATAAAATAAAATATAAGATTAAGGAATTATTTTGTGTTGAATTTATGAAAAATTTCCTTCATTTTGAATAGGAAGGAAGCACTTATTACTAAAAATCTAAAACTTCAAATATTTGGTAAATAAAATGTATTAATATATAGCCAAAAGATTTTGAAGTTGATGCTTATTTGCCCTAATAAAAAAACTTTCCATGCCTTTTCTATTATTCTTAAAAATTTAATTTTTCTATTACAAATTTGTGTTTTCATATATAAAACATTTATTTTATATAAAAATTTAATACTATTATATTCACATGAGATGCAATTATAATATTAATTACAAAATATATCATGAAATTCAAATAGAGAAATTTAAAACACAAAATGTATCACGAAAATAAGATTGAGGATTCCTTTCATATTTTTCTTTTTTCTCAACGAAATCTCTCGTCCAAAAAGATGTAACTATAATTTAGCAGTAAAATCAAACGTATTAACCATAGAACGATGATCAGATCACAGGGCATAACCCCAAATCGATTGCATTTTTCCCCATTTATTCTAATTTCTAACCACCAAACAGAAAGGAAAAAAGAAAAAAACAAGAGTAATCCTAAAATTATCGAAAACTCAAAAATCATAGCACCGACCGTTCTTCTCCCAATCGCCGTAGCGAGTCGGCTCCGGCCCGCGGGGGCCGCCGATTTCACCTGTTACCTTGTTTACAGACTCATCCCCGCCGTCATTTTCTTCATCTTTGGAAGCGTGTTCCTCCTCATGCTCGATTTCGTTATGGATCTTCTCTTTATCTTCGGAAATCGGCAACTCCTTTGTTTCTGGTTGCTGATTTTGCAAGAGCTGAGCAGTCGTGCCGATAAGTCGGCGACTCGCCAAGTAAAAGAACTCGGATCTGGCGATAGGTGATGAGAATAGACGGTTCAGATTGCTCGCCATATTTGTTATTCTCCAGAAGGTTCTCTTCTTTCGACGATGCTAAAACTACAAAATTGAAGAATGAAATGAAGGGGGAAAGTGGGTAGAGAAAGAAGAGAGCGCGTGAGATTTGATTAAATGAGACGGCGGCTCCGCCAGCTTATGCGGTGAAAGAACGACGACGTGTTGGAAATAAGAGAAGACACGCTTGCCAGAGAATAGCCCAAGTGAATTGGTCGCAACTGGGCCGGCCCAAATTCCTCCATTGGATTTCTTTTTTTTTAATACGATATTGATATTTTAAAAACTCATTTTAGCTAATTTGTTGCTTTTAACATATACAAATTTAATTTGTATATTAATGATTCAAGAAATATAAAATAAAAAATATTAATCTATTTAAACTCAATTAGTGTTTAACTTTGATAAAGCTTGTTTGGTATTTTATTTATCTTTGCAGTGACAAACTATTAAACATATTTCAAACTCGTACAATTATAAATTTGAGAGCTTGTCAAAACAAATACACATACATTGGTCAACCTATATAATTCAGAGGCATTTTGGAAAATTGAATCATGCTAATATTTGATATTTGTACCGTTTGCGAATACTCTTTTAATAGGTATCCAATGCTCTAAAAATGTGTTGCTTGATAATAATTATCGTGACCCCTAAAAGAGTAGGCTAGTTAGATCAAATGCAACTCATCATTTAAAACAACTATGGTCGTGCTATTATAATTTCATATTTTTGAGATGTTGCATTCAGTAAATAATATGTTGGATGAATAATAATAAGTGTTTAATTTCTTATAAAATAAAGTATTTATTCATTATTCAAACAATTATGGTTTTTATTTATAAGGTATGAGACTTATTATTTATCGAAAATATGAACTTTTAAAATTAGGTAGCTAATTTTTAAAAGTGAATTCTACATAATGTTTGTATCGAAATATATTAGAGCATACACTATCTGTTCGAATTACAATTGAATGGCGATGGAGATGATGCCGACATTACAGTGTTCGTTCGGAACTAATTAATAGAGCTAGTGCACAAACTGCCGTCATAAACGCGATGATTATAAAGCGTGTTGAGTGTAGTATATATATTACTTATAATTTCATACTTTTGGACGCCATTTAGTCTCCATTGAAAGGGTTTTAGAAAATGTAACATTGTTTACTCAATTATGACACTATAAACTTTAAAATTTGATTTTCTTTCTTTTACACAAAATTATTTATTATAAATTATATGATTAAATATACTTTATTCCAGCAATATTGATTTTTCATTGATGGTCCTCTATTAATAAAATATTCAAATATCTTCATAAAATAATAAAATTTATATTGATGGACAAAAATACCCTTAAGTTAAATAAAAAGTTAAATTCACTTTTCCCCATCTCTTATTAACTATATAATATTTTTTCCCCTAACACTAACTTTATTAAATAAATTAATCTTTAATAAAATCAAAAATAAATAAGTGGCAAAATATAATAAGACATATTAATTTAAAAAAAATATATCACATAAACTTATACAACTACCATTTATTTATATATTTCTTTAACGAGTAAGAATTAAAATTAGATAATTGATAATATTTAATGGTATAAATAATTTTATTATTTAAGGTAGGCATTTAAAGGTCAAATATATTAATGAATCTAATTTAAAGGTATACTAATTTATAAGTGTGAAAAAAAAGCAAATTAGAAATTTAAAAATAAAAAATCTCATAAAGTATAATAATTCAATTAAGAAATTTTGAGTGAAAAAATTTAAATAAAGAATTGGATGGAATCAATATATAAAACATGGTTTGCAGTATCTTGAGAATTCTAGAGATGTGTAGAAGTATATAAAAAAATATAAAAAATGGTAGAGCGTCTTCTAAGAAGGTAAGAAATGTTGTATATTGAGAAATTTATTCCTTTACAAATATCTAGAAGTATATACTAAAAATATTTTGGAGAGCTCTAGATAGTCTCTCTTTACTGTTGATTGTTTTTTAATCACCTTTCTAGTATAAATAGATTGTAGGACTTCATTTGTAACCAATCAAATCTGAGAAAAAGTTTAAATATAATAGAATAGGATAATTGGTGAGAAAATTAGAGAAATATCATAAATTCACTTATATAAAATTAATTTTATTTAGAAATTCAAAGTATCCCAAAACAATTTAGTACAAACAATTTAGACTACCAACTTTTGAAAAAGGATTGACATGAAAAAAGAAACTTTTGGTAAAATATAATATTAATATGATTTTTATCGCACCGGATATTTTTTGTGACCAAAGAGGAAGTTCAGCAGCAAGATAATTTTTCCAGCCGAAAAAGCCCCGACATTTTTTCCAAGAAAAGATAAATATCTTTTTTAGCCAACAAATGAGTCAATAATGCTTAATTGACTGAAGAGAAGTTGTATTTTTACTTTATGGCGGGGTATGGAAATTGAAGCGGTCTCAATTTTGGTCCAAAATTTTGAAGGGAATAAATAATTGCACAATAATTAGATGCAAATTGGAAGTGGATGTCCTGGTGAGGTAAATGTCGGAAGAGGTTGTCTTGGTAAGGCAAATTCCGATAGCGTGTTGGACAGCTAAATGGTGAAACTAAATCTTTTTGCATGAGTGTTGGAGATGAGAGTCATTCTTTTCACAATTTGAAGTGTTAGGGTAAATCTTATTGTATGCATGTGAAGCTAAATCTTCTTGGAAGTGTTAGGGTAAATCTTATTGTATGCATGTGAAGCTAAATCTTCTTGGATATACATTGGGATAATAGCATTCTCTTTATTTTTTTCACAGTTTGAGGGGTAGATTGATTTAAGCTAAATCTTCTTGGATATACATTGGGATAATAGCATTCTCTTTATTTTTTTCACAATTTGAGTGGTAGATTGATTTCAGCTAAATCTTCTTGCATATGTATGAGTGTCGGAAATGAGAGAATTCTCTTTGTTTTTTCATAATTTGAGTGGTAAGAGTGTAAGGTTGGACTAGAGTGTAAGGATGCTTATTTCTAATTTTTTCTTCATAAATTATGTAAAAATGTGTTTCTAACTTTTGTAAGATTTTTTGGAATGAGAGAATAATTTGGAAATGTAGTGAATTTAAATGAATTTTATCTGAAGAAATAATCAAATGGTTTATAGAGTCCATCATTTTTGCTTCGAAAATGCATCAGGTGGTGCAAATCTGCTAATTGTAAAGAGAAACTATGTCTTAGGTTTCAAGTTAGGATTGCTACTAGAATTGATATATATTCAATTTCTCTTAAAAAAATAAAAAATAGAAAATACTGTAGGCAATTGAAATCACATTCTTGGCCCTCAAATGCCAGGATTCCATTGAAATCACATTCTTGGCCCTGCTGTTGTCATGATTCCAAGACAATTGAAGGCAAGTGCACCTTTCCACCGCCACAAGCTCAATCCATGGAGAAAGATGGAAGCAAATAAGGCTTGGAAAATGACTGAAATTTTCAAAGTAATGTGTCTGTTTTTGGAAGATTTAGCCTGATTTTGGTGTTTTTCTGATGGTGTTGGAGGGGTGTTCTTACAACTCAACATACTCTCTTATAACTTTATCAACCTACCTTATGCAACTTTGAAGAAGTTCAAAACTTTTATTGTAGTTTTTTCATCATAGCTTTTCTCTTAGATGGTTTTATTACAAGGAAATAACTCTCTTATACTTGGAATGATTTCCGCATTACGTTATTGAAACCCAGAAGCTGAAGCAAGAAGTGTTGATGGATATTTTTGGAAAATTTGTCTGAATTAAGTGCTCAAAACCAAAAAATCTAAAGGTACTTGGGTTAGATGAAGCCTATTCACAAGCCCAAAAAAGCAACTTATGTATCCAAATAAAGTTCTTCAAACAAAAATGCTTTCATCACCTGTGATTATTGCCAAGGTTGGAACGCCAGAAGGCATTTGAGTGACCAGATTTATCAAACTACACAGATCTTATTTGGTTTATTATTAAACAAACACTATATACAAATCTAGTGCAGCATTTGATCGAGAAAGGAGATTATTACAGGTATGAAGAAACAAACTAGTTTGCAGCTTATTGAGTAGATCCCGCCTAAGCCTCAATTAGCACAACACCAACTAACATTACCATAGTATCATCTTTTCTAACCTCATCAGGTCTAAGAACTAGAGTCCAACGTTTATTCTTGGTCATAATAGAAACAGTCATTGCTTCTTGGAACTTTCTATTTCTTCGGTCTTGGCAAATCTTCCACGGATTCTTGGTTGGCTGTCAGCCAAAGCCTTCCTGCAAGCATACTGAAATGAAAAATAATATTAGTCTAGTCCCTTTGTCTCACTCGGATATGCAGTTTGTTCAGTGCGCAAGCAAACGTGTAGTTTTCCTTTCTTCTTCTTCTTCTTCTTCTCTTTTCTTATTTTTTTGTGATGGCACGTCTTAAGGAAAAAGCGACAACTTGAGCGAAATTTACAGTCATTTGAGAAGTAGGGTGCATAGAAAATTAACTCGTGTTCTACGTTTCAGGTCAACTTGAAGTAGCATCAATATAGAGCCATTGGTACAATTTGTAATGGAAGATGTATTGGGAAATTGAAAAAAGATTTCTCACCTTGATTTTTCTGCCAAAATTTCTCTTTGACTTCTTACTCCAGTATCTGGAGAGCTTTTCCCTGCGATCTTCAGAAGTGCAGCTGCTGATAATTTTAGGTTGCCCCATCGAGGGTTGTACGAGACTTATATCACCATTACCAAGAGTCTGTCATAAAAACTGAGTGTCAATGACCCTGCCCAATCCTGTCGAAGAGTCCAGAAACATCTAAACATTTCTCAGTTCGTAGACCTTGTCATGGAACCAATAAATGCTTATGGCTCAGTTAGGAGCACATGTAAAAGAGAACTTCATTCGCCAGAAGTTGATACATATTTGTTTCAAGCTACAAGTTAAGATGTACTCGAACAAATTTTTTTAGATATCGGATTTTGAGGCCACATTTCTCCAGGTCTTTACCCTCCGATAATGTTATATTAAGATTTTAACTTAGGTTCTATACCATGCAGCTGCAGTATGAATGATATACATGTAATCTAACTAAGTAGTATGAGATGTGTGATGTACATGTATCTAACTCACTAGTATGAGGAAGGCATCAACCTTTAAAAAAAAAAACAAAATCAGTAGTAGAAGGGGGTAAAGGAAGAATGGGAGAACAAAAATATGTGTGAATTAGATAGAAGAGTTGACCTTTATGTCTCCTTCACTAAATGCTCTTCGCATCCCATAAACAGCCCCAAAGTCCAAAACAGGAAAATCCAGAAATTTTGGCCTCAGTGGAGCCTCATGCACACCGTCCATTGACCTTAAACAACTTGAACTAATACTTTTCTGGAATGGACTCTCAGCAAGCAACTTCTCATCAACAATAACTATTTCATCTGTCTTTACAGTAGGAGTTTTGATACTGAGGACTTCAGAGAGTGGCGTTTCGTTCCCTTCCTTTGCCAAAAGATCCTTCCTGCATTCGTAGAAAAGCTCGCTGAGGAGTTGTCCACTCTCAATAGATGATTCAATATCAGACATTGTCAACGACTGGGGAGAGAAGACATCTTCTCCACAAGAAATCATAGAAATGGCAGCCGTCATTGGATCAAGGTCCATCAATGGTTCTCCAACTACTGGTTCGGGCGCCTTGAAGAGATCACCTTCTATCCCAAGGTTGTAATCAGATATAGTAGATGTTTGAATGAAGCCGCCTGGTATGCCCTATATTAAAATTCAGAAACAGAAATATTTTATGTGGCATGAGAAATCATGTTTACAAATCTTTATTGAAAAGATTATTAATAACACTGCAATACTGTGAAAAAAAATTCAGAAACAGAAAAGTTTTCTGTGGCATGAGAAATCATGTTTACCAATCTTTATTGAAAAGATTATTAATGACACTGCAATAATGTAAAATATGTTGACAACTTTTTCTCACGTGTCTAAAGATGCCAGATAAACATGAACACCATTTTCGTACAACATTTATTTGTAAGATTTAAATATTTCAAAATGCAGAATGATAAATAGGCTCAAATATAACTCAAAAGCATGCATGAGGTTATGGAATTGTTAAAGATTGTGTGAAAAATGTTCAAAAAATTGCAATATTTGTTCAAATGTCTACAGGAACAACAAAAAGTGTTTGGGTGTGCCAGTTTTCCTCGGTGCTTTAAGAAACATTTAAAATGAGAAATTGTGAGTTACATTAACACATCTGGTAGAGAAACTTAGCCAATTACATGATGGTTAATATGTAGCAGTAGAACCTTAAAAAATAAACAAAGAAGTCCAAAACACAAAGATATGAGAATTTAGACCCACTTGTTAAATCCCATGTTAGGACAACTATGCTCTAGAAGTTGGGGCCAAGCCGGTATCTAGAGAAATACAAGTTATGGTAGGATAGTTCAGATCTTCCAAGAAATACTGAGTACATATCACATAATCCAAAGCTTAGCTAGTAAACCAGGCTGGTTTTCCAGATAATTCACCTTTACTCCATTCCAGACAAAAGGAGGAAGCAGGAAACATAAATTAAGTTATTGGCCACCATACATTGTCACCCACTTTATATTTTAAACAATGCCTCATCAAAACTAACACCAATGATTGAAGTGTCCAAAAAATCTGCAGTTGCCAATTCCTTGGAAATCAGGCCTAAATTTTCAATCAGAAACATTCCACACTCATATACAGTACCCTAGCTAAGATGCTAATGCTTTAAAGCTATTAACCCTTGAAGTGCTTAGAAGCTCAAATCCTCTAGCACATGAAAAACAAAGGAGATTTAGATTAACCCTTTTAAGGTAAACAAAAACGCATTTCACTGAAACAGAAATCCCACTGTAAAACAAAAATCCTTTAGAATAACAACCATTAAAGGGTAGCTTAGCTTTAGCTTTTCTCCCACTTTTAAATCTTTAATCAGCGTACTGCTTTGGTGAAAAGGTGAAAATCCTCAACAAGTTGACATCAGAAGATCGAAAACTTCCAAAAAAAAAGGAATTATTGAAAACAGATAAAATGGCAACGTGGGAAATTAACTCATAGCCTATTTATATTTTCTGCAATGGAAGAAGCAAAGGATGAGTGAAGAAGACGGAACTAATGATTGTGATATCATTTTCCAATGTTCTTTTTTTCTTCCATAAATAGAACTCAAAGTGCTTTCCATTTATGCTTTGTTTGATGCATATATAAAAGAGAACACCAAAGACAAATCGAATCTTTGAAACAAAGAAATCAATTTCCCTTTTTCTTCTTCAACTAAGTCAACTTTTGCAGCAGTCAAATGGGAATTGTTGTATTTTCTTCATCTCCCAGAAAATGTTCAGAATTAAAATTCGAAAGAAACTCAAAAAAGAATCTTGAAAATGGCCATTAAATTTCCTCCATTTTTTTTTAAACAATCAAAAAGTAATTCAGAAAATAAAAATGAAACCCACAAATATACTGACCGACCTTCAAAAACCTGAACTTGAAAAACTGAAATCCACCTCCACCATCCCCACCCCACCAAATAAAAAAGGAAAGCAAAAGATCAGAGGACCCAAAATAAACATCCTTAAATACAGAGACGAAAAAGGGGGAAAGCTCAAAACTTTGCATTCTGATTTTGACCAAAAAAGAAATGCTGATCAAGATAACAATAAACCAAAAGATTATTTACCAATGAAGCATTGGGCTTCTGTGACCAGCAAAACTCATCAAACTGCTGAACTTCTGGAGGGAAGTTCTGGAAGTATGGGAACATTAGCCCAGTTTCTGCATACATTTACTCCACTTCTTGTTTTTCTTTCTCAATATATCGCTTAAAGAGAAGAGAGAAGAAAGAGAGCGAAACACAACACTCTGTGTATCTAATTGTATGTATAGATAGGAGGTGGAGTGCTTTAATGGAGGAGAGGCCTTTTTATAGGTGTCAAACAGAGCCAAAAAAACAGAGCAGCAGCAGAAGCAGCTGCAGAAACAGCCGTAATGAAGAGAGAGAAATAGAGTTGAAAGGAATCTGATTTTGGTGGCTTCTTGGGCTTGGACTTCATTTAGGGGAGAGAATTTTGTCGGTAAAAAAAGAGTTAAAAGATATTTATATGCAAGGCAAACTGTAAATAGTTATGTAAGAACCTATTTTTTGATAAATAAAATATCTGGGTTCTTGTTATTGGGTCATTATCTAGGATTAGTCCAATTAAAAGGGTTAGATTAAATATTAAAAATCTCATATAATTGTGTAAATTTAAAAAGGGGTGTAATTTTGAAGTTCAATTATTTTTTATAATAAAACGATCAAATATATTAACATTTTTTTATCATACATCAATCCATAACTTATAGGCATTAACTATTAACAATAAATGAATATTCTCTTATTTAATGAAGTTAGAACTAACAAATTTAAGATTTTTAAGATCACAACTTGACTATTGAATCGAGTTTCATCTGACTAAATATTTAATCACATTTAAGAGTCATAATATGGTATGTAAAATGTTGGATGTGTCAATCATGCATGAACGTGGTGTTAAAGTGTAATTAATACAATGAAAATGTGATAGTGGAATCAGATTTCATACTATGATCTTGGCTCGCTAATTTGACATAGAATTGATGGAATTTGTTTTTCTGCAATTCACATAGACTCAGCACTCTACTGTTTCAATATGATATGACACTTTAAGTTTGATCGAGAAAAAGAAAATCAAAATTTAAATATTATTAAAAAATTATCTTTAAAAAATTAGTAGTATTATATTATTATTTTAATGAATAAATATTTTTTAAAAAATAAAATCTTAATTTATAACGATATAAAAAAAATATGAGTTATAAGTTTGGGACATAATCAATTTTATAAAAAAAAAAAAAATAGAGATACAATCTTAAAATCCGACTTCTTCCCAAATTCAAAATCAAGATTATTAAAGTTTGAAGCGTGTAATTGATTTACGCTAATTGAAATCATGAGGTTTACTGTAAGCCTCAAAAAGTTGAAGCACGCATCAAACAAATCAAATCAAGATTCTAAGATTTTTTTTTATATATAAAAAAAAATTAGTTAGTGAATGTGCTGCTAGTTTTAACCATATAAATAGATTTGAATAGATTATTAATTTTTATTTTTAAATTCAATTCAATTCAAATATGATGTATTTATTTTTTATTAAAAAAAATATTATATATATTTATATAATATTTTTTAAAAAAATATTTATTTTTTTAAATTTAATAATATTATTTTTAAAATTATAATTTTTAATATTTTAAAATTTTTAAAATGAGTCGGCGAATCTAACAACAGAATTTAAATTTGAAACGGGTTTGAGTTTGAACAGTTGAAAAGCTTATGGAATCAAATCTCAAATTAGAAAATTTTGTAACCCAAACACAATCTATTGACATTGCTAAAAAAAATTCTTCTCTTTTTTTTTTTTCGAAAAAAATAAAACCTCAGTGCACAATTTCCCTGTTCCTAGATGGGGCGAGTGAAAGTGACATTTTAAGTAAAGAAGAAAATTTGAAACGGACAAAATGCAAAAAGGGGGATCAAATGTCTCCTGTTTCCTATCATGCCAGATTATTTAATCATTTTTAACTTATATCTTAATGTAGGATTGCATAATATACAGATGAAGCCACCAAATTACTGAGTGCGACTTCTGATTAAAGTGATTATTGTACTGCACGCGCTTAGTTGTTATCTGATGCTTCGCGCGCACGTGGGATTGGGAAAATGCCTAACTGAGGTCAATGAGGATTGAGGGCTCTATTTGACTATTGGCCGATTCTAATGTGCGTTTTGATACGATCATAATGTCTTGCTCCATTAATCATAAGATATATATATATATATATCTTTGTGATTGATTTCTCGCTTTTTGATAAGTAATTATTGACATGATGAGTTTAAACTGTTCGCTTTGTGGAAGGATCGAGTTTAAGCACATGAGACGCAGGTAAGAATTTTCCCAAATATACATTATTAATAGATAAATAAATGACATGATTCTAATATAGGTTTTTTTTTGCTATATGCTATTATATTTAGTGTTTCAGTATATATATAAATATATATATTTCTAGTTAATTTGATTATTCTTTTATGAATTTGAAAACTAGTAAATAGTTTAGTTAATTTACTTTTAAAAAATTATGATTATTGTTAGATAACATAATAAATATTATGGTTTAAATGTCTCATGTTACACTCTTAATCTCTTTTTTTTTTCTTTTAAGAGGGTGTTTGACTGAATTATAAGTTTTTTTAAATATTTTTTAATATGATTTAAATTTTATAATGGGTCGTCGATTATTTAGTAAAAAGTTTAAGAAAAAATTTATGTGATCTTATTTATTCAAATATTTTAAACATTTATTTTCAAAACTATATTTATCAAATACTACAATTATAAAAGAAAAAAAAAAGTACTATATTTATTTTTTACCTAAGTTATTGACTGAAAATTAGTAAACTTAATAAATGGTAGATAACATTTTTATATACTGATGTATGCTTTTATATATTGAGATTGCCATATCATGCTCAACCAAAACACGACACATTCCAATAATGGCTTTCTCCAAGTGGTGAGCCATAATAAGGTTAGTACAATTTGGCTAGATTTGGCTTCTTTTGGACAAGTTGAGAACATGTTTTATGTTCAATCTCTTTCATTGATTGTTTGTGCCTTAAATTCAGCTTGGGTTTTTTTTTTTTTTTTTAATTTGTATTTAATTTTATATTCTATATTATTAATATATATTAAGTGCATATGATTCACAATATATTTTTCTAAAAAAAATATTGTATATACATAAATAAATCATGTTTGAAGGCTTATTTGTGATTAGGATGCTCCTTGAAGTCTTTAGTGAATAAAAGAATAATGTTGATATATTTGTATAGATTCAAAGCCAAACACTTTTTGAGTTTTAAGTCAACTTAATTCTAGCAAAAGAACTAAATAGAATGATGCTAATGTACTTATCAAATTTTTAGTCCTCAAATTTTTACATAAATAGTGAACCCTCATGGTTTAAATAAAGGTTTATAAGTGGAAAGATATGATATAAACCATTGAGTTGGTTGGTGAAAATTCTTCACGATCGCACTAGGGTTTGTATTTATCAATGAATAATTATCACACATGTTTTTTTCTAATTGGCTAAACGTTCAAGGATTATAGAAATATACTATTGATGTGGACTAATGGTAAGATAAATTAGTAGTGATTTTCTGTTCGGAAAAGACCCTTGCTTCGTCGTGTTTAAGCCAAAAGAATGTGTAATTTAGAAGAATTATGATATTTGTCTTTTTTTTTTGTTTTTTCCTTTATTCTTCTAAAAAATGAATAAATAAATAAATTATAGGAGATCAATAATTAATTAAGAGGGTATTTGCCTGAACTTATAAAGTCATCAAAACATAATAATTTATAAATTTTCAAAAAGTGTTTTCGCAGTTTTTTTATAAAATAATTTATAAAATTAAAAAAAAAATATTTGAGAACTTATAAATTTCTAAAAAAGAGTACATCAACCCCAACTTATTTTTAAATTAAAATTTTATTTTAATAATTTTTTTTAATTTTAATAATTTTAATTACAAAATTCTCATTACTAACATTTTAAAAACTCTATAATCTTATTTTACTCAAACACTTCAACAACTAATTTTTAAATTAAGATCTAACATCTCATAAGTTTTAAAATATTTTATAAAATATATAAATTTATAATATATTTTAAATAAGATTAGCAAAACACCAACTACGTAGTATAGTTGAGTGGCATAGGCAATAAAAAATGCCAATAACTAGTGATTTACTAATATGTGAGAACCCAAAATTTGAAGTCAAATTTACATTGGGTGGTTTAAAAGGGTGCTTGTGGCCATCCTAAATTCATGAGTTGTGGATGCCAAAAATTGCCCATTTTCTCTTTCTAAAGACCCAAATTAAATTTAAGGAATAGTGATGCCACGTGGTGTCTTGCTTTCCCTTTTGCTAAGTTTTGCTAGTTTTAATTGTGTTTCTTGAATTTTTGCCAACGTTAATCTATTGTTTTATAATTTAATAATATTTTTTTTAAATACAAACTCTAAAACATGAGAAAGGAGCTATCTTATTTATAAAAGTTGAGGTCAAATATTACCATTTTTAATGAATATTGATTATTTGAATAAATTAATTATTCTACGCAAAAAATACACAAAATTATACACACATCGACAGTAATATTACATCTGCTTGAGTAACAAAATTGACTTTTACTTACATACTTATTCAACTTGAAATGTTTTAATTTTTTATTTGGGATATTACAAAAAATGCCCCATTTCCTAGAATATAATTTCTTTTTTCAAAGTAATTTTACATAATTGGCTAAATAACAATTCTTATCTATTTTTTTCTAAGACAAAACTATACAAGTACAACAAAAATCTCTCTCTCTCTCACACACACAGATATATATATATATATATATTATTTAAAAAAATTACAAAGATATAGATCTTACTTGCTCCAAAAGATGGGACCAAGGAATCTTCCAATTGGCCAGATTATTTATTCTCCATGCATTGAGCCCCATGGCTGCAAGATGCAAATTACTTTAGAAAAATATACATATTTAAATAATGTAATTTAAATATGAAACTTAAATGTTGATCCTTTTCCCAATCTCAGTGAGAATAAAGTATCCAATCCAGTAATTAGGTGATTTTTGCAATTAAGGAAAGGCCAGAAACTTATGGATTAAACTTCTTTAAGTGATGAAGCTTTTGCTAATTAAAGTGACAATGCTTTTTTTTCAACTTTGCATACACACAACTTTGGGAATCCTTAATGAACTAAAAAGCGTGTCTTAAGCAGTACGTTTTTTGGCAAAAGATTCACTTGTCAAGTCCATAATTTTGCCGGCATGAAAATCAAATTCTCCTTTTCTTCCTCACCAAACCTCTATTAAAGGTTAATGAATGCTACTCTCATTGGGCAACAAGAATAATTAAAGATTAACAACCAATGAACATTTTCTTTTTGTGCCCAAAAGTAAATATATAAATAGACTACCAATCATGCAGAGACAAGAACCCAAGGACCCGATCCTGCAAACTCTTGCTTGAATCGGGTCTATGATTTAAGAAATAATAAAAATTCTTAATCCTTGATATCTCGATTTGACTCAGATCTAGATATTGAGTGAAAAAACTCAAGTATTAAACCACTGAGTCAACTAAAGATAATAGAAGAGAATGTAAGAATAATATAAGAACAGAAAAAGAAAAGTAAAAAATAAAAAGTGACCAATTAAATAAATGGTTGCTTGATGGTGTTGAGTGTCTTTTTAACAGTAAAAATCAATAGAATTTTGACCTTGTTGCTCACTGGAGTAACTTGAAAACTTTCATCATGAATAAAAGAATCCCACTAATCAAATGATCCCACTTAAGTGAATTATAAAAAAATAATCTCGTGGTCAAATAGTTTACAATGTAAAAGTTATGTGGGAATATGGGTTTTGGAATTGGGCTGTAAAGTATGGCAAAAATAGAATTTCAACTAAGCTTTAATAGAAGTGGAGTATATGCCCACTTTTGAGTGATTGAGTGATGTCTAGGTGATGTGCATTTTGGAATGACAGTAGTACTTAAACCTTAAATTCCCAAAATTAGGAATTACATTAGAGGAAAAGAAAAAGAAAATATGAAATAATGAGGAAAGCTACATACTTAAATTACAAATTTATGACGAACCCTTTTGGCATGTGACTCATTTTGTCGTTCTCCATAATTTGTTTTATGCAATTACCAAAAAAGAAAAAAAAAAAAAAACAAGTGGCAAGTTCTCATTATATTGTATTATTATTGATTTTGACATTTTGATACTGTAAAGTCGTTAATTCTTCAATGTGCAGCACAAGAGGGGTTCAATTTATATTATAAATTCAAATAAAAGTCTTCTGTGATTAAATTAAATTTTGAGTAAGAGAAAGAACTCAACAGCTAGACTCAACCTATAATACGAATCTCAATAAAAATCTTCCCACGATTAAATCATACCTTAATTAAGAAAAAAAAAAAAAAAGAAGAGAGCCCTCAAGGGAGAAATGAAGGGTATTTGTCGGGAGCAAGAAGGGGAAATGCTGTCTTATTGTAGTGGTCCTTTTCTTATAAAATAATTATTGTGCCTTATGAAAATTACAGGGTACATCAATAAAAAAAAAAAAAAATTGTCTCAACAGGTAGGTCCGCAGCCATTTTCCAATATCTAATAATTAGTTCAAAAAAAAAATAATAATAATAAAAATGCATTTGCAACAAGCTACTGATTAGATATTTGATCCACCAACATTATTCAATATTCATCAATCAAACATGAGTATGAGAGGTGGTGCTACAATTGCCCACCACATGAATTCATGACATTTATGAAGGATAGAAATCTGTAAATGTGCCGTGGTCACTTTGGTCACTATTTTGATTAAAACAAGAAACCATGACAACAAAAGCAACCAAGTTTATTTTGATGTCAAATGTATGTATGAAAATTTGTATAGATGGCCAGCAAGAGTCCTCACTGATTGACTTAAAAATCAACTTCTCTCACAATTGTTTTTGAGTGCACAAAGAAGAAAAGGACAAAATTCTATCAATGTTGATGAAGCGAATTCAGTCACAATTTTTTGTCTAAGTTGTGTCCCAATGAGTGATCATTTTGGTCATCCCACTTACAAGTGTTGGCTTGCTATCATCCTTCATGTCCAGTTTTCACATTGAAATGTGCTGAACTCAATGAATTCATGCATCAAGAATTCCTTTCCTTAGTTCTAAATCAAGAACTTTGGGAACTTTTTGACAACCCCATAAAGCTTCTGGAGAGAGAGAGATTAAATATAAAATATTTTGATCCTATAATGAAATGAATTTATCTTTAGTTGTTCAAAAAAATAACTTTTATATCGTTTAGTATCTAGGTAGATAGATTTAATAAATATGAAAAAGATAAATAACAGGAAAAATGGCTGGAGTGGATTGTCTCATAGTGCACTCATTTATATGGGACCATTTTTTGGCCCTAACAAGGCCAAAAAACTTCATGGCACTTATTTGTAATTTTTTGGATGCAAAAGAACAAAGGTGATGGATGATAGAGTGGGGCTTTAACTAATAGAGAATGACAAATGTGAAAATAACTAGCAATTCTAACCAAGTTGTGCAAACACAAACTATTTCACATAAATTGTGGAACAAAGGAAAGAATTGTTAGGTTGTCCTAATTTAAGACTCGTAAAAACTAATTAATTTGAGGTGATTTTCCTTTTACCCTTTTAACAGGTTAAATTTTTGGATGAAGTCGATTATTCAATATTGGACCAGAGTTAAAGTAAAGAATTTGAATTTTAAGCATGTCCTGATAATTACTTTTGTGGAAATTTGACGTAATTGACGTTAGAAAATGAGTATTAAATTATTAAATCTCATTGTTTAGTAATATTTTAAATTTTTAAATGAGATGGCAAGAAAGACTATTGAACAAGGAGTGTAAAAATAGAGGTAAAAGTGGATGTGGTCTCACTCATTGTAGAGACAATCTAGAAAAAAATGAGGCCCTCATTAGACACTCTTGTTTTGTGGGATATCCCCTTTTCTATGGAGGACCATACACAAGAATGATGCTAAAGTTCCAATTTCCAAATGCCAATTTCATTATTATAATAATTGAAAGGAGACAAAAGAATTAATATTTTATATAACAAGAAGTGCAATATGGCTACCAAATCTTTTCTTTTGCCCCTCTTCATTTTCTCCATCTCTTGGTCAAAATTTGCTATATTAAAAGGAAAAAAGAGAGCATCATATTTATATAGCAAAATAACATTGTTAGCAAATATTAGCTCAAAATCTTTTGGTATCATCCACCTTGAAACTTATTTTATTTTATATTCGATGCCCACTTAATGCTAGACCCATTGTTTGATGTCAAAACCTAATGAAGCCCTCAAACTCAACTTCTTTTTTATTGAATTTTTTTTGGGTAAAAAAACTCAACTTCTTTTTTTTTTAATTATCATTTATCAAATCATAAATTTTTTAGCATTTAACTCTTCTTAATCCTATTAATAAACCCAATAAGAAATTGTGCTCTAATAGCACTTTAGACACCACAATAATATAGAATGTTCCAATTACACTATAGCATATATTTTCTGAATATTGAGAAATTATGAAAATCACACACACACACACACACGCACATATATATATATATATATATATATATATATGTGTGTAATATTTTGTGGTTATAATTAAAAATCAATCTGGGGATCTTGGATCCCAAGTTATTCCTTAATCACCTGATTAAACATACCTGAGAGCTCAATCACTCTTAATCCTTATCTAATGGATTATTCTTTAAGTCCGATGAATGTGACATTAATAATAAAAGACAAAGGTCGATGAACCCATCATTAATTATATGTGTGTAATATAGTGACACATGTATGGTGCTACCAGTTAAGTCTATTAGCAAACTTAGTTAATTTCCTTAAGCTCACGATTGTTATTTTTATTTTCAAAATTTGAATTTGTTCGATTTTTTTTCCTTAAAACTTGGGCTTGATAAGATTAATTTTATTTTATGTTTAATATTTCCAGTTTTGTCGATTAAAAAAAATTAAGTAACCTGATAACTAATGAAAGCAACAGATAAAATCAAACAATATAATTCAAAAGAAGCAACTTATTTGAAAGCATGGAATATGCTATCAACAAGATTTATTGGAGAATCTTGTAATTTTCATTCATTAATTTGTTGGTGATGATAAATCAATAATGATAGTCCTAAAGTTTTGTCTACTCCTCTTTTTTTCTTTTGAAAAAATATTAAAAATTACTTAAAATAAATCTTTATATCAACAAAATCCATAAAATAAATTTTCAGTCCAAAAAACTCATTACAAAATTAATTGTAGTATAAAACTTTTACAAAACTTAATTTTGTAAATTTTGAAAATTTAAACTTTTTGTTTAGTTCATTCTGTTTTAAAAATTAAAAATGTATCTACTATAATATATGTATTCAAGAATTCATCAATACAATTTACCAATTTGAACAACCTAAAGACAAAAAATTTATTAGGAAAAATCAATTTATTATTTATTTTATGTGAAAACTGAAAATTCATGAGATTTGAAAAGTGATATTTTTACATCATTACCCTTAAAGTAGTAGCCAATGCTTAATAGCATCACATCATCATCTTATGTGAAACAATAATTTTGAAAAAAAAAAAAGATTATTTTAATTTTAAAAAATCTTGAGTATTATTTTACCAAATTTTAAAAAAATAAAAAATAACAGCAATAAATTTAGAACAAAGACTTATCGATCGGGTGGGGGGTGCCTTTGAACCATAAAATTGGACCAAAAAACTTACAAAATTGGGTGCATGCAATAATTTTCAGAAAACAATCAAACGAAATTCTTCTCTCCACAGCCGTTGAATTCAAATTGTGAGTACATAAAATTTGCACATTGTTTGTGGAAGGGGACCATAAACAAATGATCAATCCCAAACTATTACAAATGTTGGGGCTTTTTTGAATAAAACCCATTTTGTGAAAAGTCCTTTTCACACAAGTGGACAAATATAGGAAGAGCTACAAAGGCTCCACATTACTTTTTTGGGAAAGCAACTTTGAAAATGATTTCTTTTGGCATTTTTAGGTAAATTATAGTGTAGGAATTGAACTCAAATTTTCAAATAAATATGGACCAAAGTCTTGTTTGATTTTAAGAAAGTGATGGCTCAGAGAGCAAAAGTTTTAAAGCAAGGACTATAAGGACATAGTTTGATTTAGATAAAAAAAAAATTAGTAAATCAAAGAAATTAATTTGCTGACGCTTATACTTCATTTAACTGTTCGGTAAAGTTCAAAATAATTGATAATGAAAAAGAAATTAAATTTTGAATTAATTTTACAAAAAAACAAATATAAAATTAATGAATAAGGAAAAACTAAAAATCTCATTAGCACATGTAATTAAAATTGGTTTTACAAATGACCATTAATCAAAAAAATAATATGAACAAAAAAAACCTAATTATATATTATACAGCACATAAACTGACCCGATCACTCTCTAATTTCCAATTGATAAATTTTTACTCAAAAATTGACCGATTTATTCATCAATAATTTTCTTGGCATATTTGCGATGTTTTCGGGATCATTGGCTTATTCCAGATTTTCCCTTGAAAAAAAATATCCTCCACTCCAGGTTTTCACTTCTTGAAGAAAATTATAGTTCAGATATCGGTCTCTCTTATAGGCCCTCATTGTACCTGCAATCTGGACTGCCATTCATGGATGGCCGTCAACATGAAGAATACATTGGGCTTTATGAGAGCCCGAATCAATGAAATCGACAACAAACGTGGGCCAGGCCAGCAAATGAATACCTCAATTTGCTTCAGAAGCTGGTAGCTCTTCTCGCACCCTCACGGCCCCAAGTTTTAACCAAGGATATATTCAAAGTCTGATTGGGAAATCCAGAAACAAGCATAGACCACAGATTCGATCCAATTATACATAATTACTTATAATTAAACTAAGATTTATGAGACATTTTTTGGTAAATCCCGAATAAATATTTGCCAGAAACAAAATCAACTCGATAAGCTCACAAACATCACATCCTATCCAAAAATGTCACTCTCTTACAAACTAAAAGTCAAGTGATTTTTTTCATTGCTGGTCATCCAGAGTACTGAATCCAACCTGATTACTTAATCCACAAGAAACACCCATTTAATAATGCCCGTTACATTATAGTTATTAACTCTCAACAGTCGAGACACGATACACTTATATCATTTAATTTGACGAGGTTTGACAATTCATATAGCTCATGTTGGTTAACAAATCTTAAGAGGAGAAACCCCTTGTCCAGGCAAATGAGCCCCTCAAAATGAAGACCAAGAGAATTCAAGCAAGAAGCAACTTAAGGAACTACCGTTATCCAATTTGCTTCGATCTTGCCTATGTATTCTATTAAGAAGTCTGAAGGAAGGTTGATTCTCTAGTTGATTTTCGCCCTTGAAAAGTCCATTTCAGGATGCTGCACAGTTATACAAATTTTGATCAGTAAATAAGTTGAGACAAATAGAAGGTACGGGCCATGGGGAAAGACATGGGCCAATGATAGATCATTCAGCATTTACCTCAGCCATGAATTTCTTCAATATCTCTTGCTTCTGCATCTCATCACTAGTTGGAAGACCCATCTGTTTCTGTCGTTGGTCAAACTGAGGGGCATTTTACATCACAAGAAAAAAGTTGACTGTTAAAGAAGTGTAGAGAAAACAATTACAGAGGATGAGTGATAAACCAAGCAGCAGCATATAGGCAGGAACCTGCCATAACTCCAAACACCAAGAAGAATCTAAAAGAAAACTTCAGGCCAAAAATATTGTTGAATGAAGGACACAAGACCCTCAAATGGCCAGATGATGATCTCCAAGCAGCAGTGGTAACAGGGCTACAAAACCTACTCAAATGAAGTTCAGTTGATTCCTCCAGGTCCCACCATGTCCCACCCACAGAAAGTTAAAATTGATGTGAGGTTTAACACTTTGTAACTTGAGGTCTTGACATATTTGAAGTCCATTAGAAGTTGAATTAGGGAAATATACCAGTGTCTACTCTATAGGAGAAGATGCTCTTTGTCCAGGTAAAACTGAACAGAGTATCAGATGACTTAACAGTATTTAAATGATATTTGCACCAAAATGACATCAAAGAAGGCCAAGATAGATACGCAACTCCAACATGTTGTAGTTAACACACTTTGAGAACTATATCAGGCAGCAACCTCACATGTTGAACGAACATAGATTTAGATAAATGGGCCATTAAAGCATATTAAACAAATATACCGCAGTTATTACAAGCTTACCATCATTTTTTCAACAGTTGAACGTGTTTCAGGGTCCAGATCAGACAATTTACTGTTTTCAGGTTCTACTTTCTGGGTGTCAACCTCCGGCTCACCCTTCACCAAGTACTTCCACCATTCCATCTGGTTTTGTTTTGTCAGGAGAATGGAGATAGATTTCTGGTCCTCTGCAAGAAGTTAAATTTATTAGCTGGGTAATGTTTCATGAACTCAAATACATTATGCATTTACATTCAAACAAGTAGACAAATATACAAACAGATATAACTGACGACAATAGATGACAGATAACCACAGAAAAAATCAGGCTTTTTTTCCCCCTTCAGTAATGCCTACCTAAGCTCCAGAAGCAGTCGTCAACCTTAACAGGCTGGAAAAGTTCCCCCTGCAATTACATAAAATGCAACTGAGCACTTGAACAAAAAAAAACAGTGCTTGATAATTGTGCAAATACATCAACCATAATCGAGTACTTTAACACAAAGTAGTAGTATGACAAAAGGATTAAGAAACAAAGAACAGCAGGTCAGACTTACATCAATAACTGGTGGCTGACCCTTTAGCCCAACTTTAAGATGATTCTTCTTTATTTCACAAGAGATGAATCTTGACTTTGTTCCAGGAGGAACAGGAACAGTGATGTTAACCTCTTGTAAAGATTGACCCCAAGAGTAATTATCCATATCAAGGCCATTGCCTTTGTTAGGAGCTGGTCAGAGATAAATAAGATTAAGCTGTTAGCAATCAAAACAACAGTATCCTTCAAAAAACCTCAGAAGAATGGAACAGTATTATTAAGAATATGTCTAAATCAGATATCCTCACATAAATGTATATTTTACGTGAAATAGCAATTGTATCATGTAAGTTTTGAGGTTCCAATAATTTTGTAAAACTTCAAAAAAAAAAAAAAAAAAAAGGAAGAAATTAGTGCTGATTGATATGCAGATCCAAAAAATTCAAATAAAGATATAACTACAACTACTAATATCCATTTTCCTTCTGTTTTTCAGATAATTGACAATCAGCACAGTTAAAACTTCAGGTACCATCTCAAACTTCAGTTCAACTTCAAAGTCAAAATGTTAAAGTGTTCACTTTTCCTCTTCTTGATGGAAAGTTTACATGCACAGCTCTGAAAGGAAGAGATTCTATGGAGGGACAAAGCTGCAAAACCAGTTTTCATCCCTAAATAGACCTCTGGACAAACTTATGATGAAAATTATCTATTTCTCTGTCATAAGAGATATGCCCTGTTCCACTTTCTGTCCAGAGAAACAATACATAATTCTGGATACCCAGCTGAATAACGTCTACTTCCAATGCCTTCTGCTATCATACATTTGAATTAGCATGGTATTAAATTCATTACGTGATAGGTAGGGACTACGTAGACTGGGTGTTGGCATTTTCTTCTTTTATCACCCCAGTGCAGAGGCAAACAAACCTAAAAATAGATCAAGATTCTGAGTGATACAAATCGAACTATATCACATGAATCATATAAGTCGCAAACCTCCAGATAGAAGCTAACATGAACCTGATGAAATCATATCATACAAGAACTTAACCCTTTTGGAAACAACACGAATATCAGCACCACTACCATACAAGTAGCACAACCCAAAATACATATAATAAAATGTTACCCGTAGAATTAAATAAACAACACAAGAACACTAATTTATGTATCAAAGTTTCAGGTTAAAAAAAAAAGATTACCTCGACGCCCATTCTTCTCTTCTTCCACTTTACTCCCACTTTCTTTCTCCTCCTTAACAACCTCCTCCTTCTTCACTTCTTCCTTTTTAACCGAGGGCGGGGCAACCTCTTCCTTAATCTTCTTCTCTGCCTTACCACTTCCTTCGATTTTCACTTCTTTCGTCCTCTTTTCCTCCGCCTCCACTTTATCCTTCACCATTCTCACCACCGCATTCACATCCTTCACCAGGTAATCGCTCTTGAACAGATCGCTCTCCTTCGCAACGAACTCAAAAACCTTCTCCAGAAACCCTAAAGGATCCGACGGATCGAGAGCGGCGTTAAACGGCTTCCTCGCTGAACTCGCCGATGATGTCGGCTTCTTCTGGTCTTCTTCTTCGTACTCCGAAAGTATCGCCATGAGGTATTGATTCGAGATTGGACTGAATTCAAGTTTTAGGGTTTCAATCAACTTCAGTTTTGGGGGTTTTGGAAAATTTGAGTGAATAATTTAGAAGACTTAAGAATGTTCTGGAAGACCTTATTTTAGGGGAAATTGTAAAACGGTCACTGAGGTTTCTTACAATTATAGTAGTACACAAATTGAGGTTTTGTCACTAACTATAATTCATATTAATGATGCTTTTCAAAACATTTAAATCTTCACAATCTGACAATTTATATTTTGATATACATGTAATAATAATAAAGTTTTTATTGGTTCAACATTAATTATAAAATCCCTAATTATCATATAATAATTAAAGAAAGTGCTTAGAATTCAAAAATGTGTGTAATTACAATTAATTAAATAATAATCAATTAACATGTCACTTATTATTCTCGTTCTCGAACCACTGTAGATTTTTTCCGAAAATTGAGGTACATGTGGTTAAAGCAAAATTCCCTTCGTAATAAAATTCATTAAAGAATAATATTGGTATTTTCTATTGTTAGCATCAAAAGTTTACCATTAAAAAATATAGTCTATAACTATTAGTAAATATGTAATTTTAGTTTTTTAAACTTTTGACGGTACAAAGCGAGATGATCGGACATAAAGTGATTATGCGCACATTAATATCATAAGCTGAATTGATTAATTTTTGTTTAATTATATTATTTTAAGCAAAGAATGATACTAACAATAAATACTCAAAAAAAAAACATTCTAAAATTGTTCTTTAATCATTCTGAAAGACAATGCAATTTCTATGTTTCCCCAAAAAGTTATGTACTGTCCTGTTGCATTTGCTCTATACAACTCTAATTGATCTTCCAGGAAGTTTCCACCTTTTTTATTGACTTTATTTCCATTTGTTAAATAGTCCAACAAATGATAGGAGTATTAGAGAGGTTTTAAATTCTAGAAATTATAACTTATTGCAAGTTCCATATATTTCAATATAAAAGATGTTGTATTTAAAACTTCGCAACATCCATTGACTTTATATCTTCACCTCTACGTGAATAAAACTACTCTTTCAATTAGTAGCAACTTGGTTTTAATTTTTTGCTGAAGTTTAACTTTTTTTAATGTTGTCTCTCTGCATATATACATATACATCTTTTACTTATAATGAGAAGTAAACTGATGAATACTAATAGCATCAAGAATTCTCTTCCTGGAGGGAGCTTTTGATCTTTGAGGTAATTTTATGGGCTTGAGAAATTAAGTTCTTGATTAGTGTGAAGCATTTGCATGAACTCTGCAACTTCTTCGTTTTTGTGATGGAAAGAATTTGTGGGCTAAATTCCAGCTTTTGACTTTCTGTGGCTGTGTTTGTCAATTGATTTCATGTCATTTGGGTTTGTGGTCATAAATTCAATCCACACACAACCAAAAATCCCTTATTTAGTCTGTGTGTTGGAGTTATTAAGATTTTTGTCATGAATAAAATCCAGAGGCTTGTTACAATTTTTTTTCTTTGTTTCGACGAAGGTTGACTCGACCAGCAATTTATAGCACATTTCACTGGCCAATGCCTATTCTTACCCTTGTTTTTGGATTGCCAAACAAGATGGATCTTGAAGAAAAACTAGGCCTGGAAGAGTGTAAAGGCTGAGTCAACTGATCTCTGTGTGTGTGTGTGTGTGAAGACGGTTAAACCAGGCCTCAATCAGGCCAACTTGCAGAAATGCAGGTTCTGAATGATCAGACAAATAGGAGGAAAATTAGGCCAACTTTATATACAGCAGTTATTTTTCTACGGATTTTTCCATAGATTACAACCTGTTTTCTTGTAGTATACCTGCTGTTAACCAAGTGCAAGATCTTTAGAGAATGTGGTTTCTGTAATCTGTGTAGTTTGCATCAGCACAATGGCCTCTGAGAGGGAGATTTTCAGCCTCACGGGACCGTCATTTCTGACTGCTGTTGATTGGTGAGAGATCACATTCTATTCTATGAAATGCCTAAGCAGATTTAACTTTGTTTCTTGAAAGCACAAGTCACCTGTTATGGTGGTGTCTGAAGGACAATCTTTATGGTTATAATATTCATAGGAACAACTCACACCACAGACGGTCCATTGCTGCCAGCTTAGTTCAGGGAGTTTACACACTGGAACGTGACCGACGACAAAATCGCCAAGGCCCTCAAGCTCTGGCTCCTCCATGGTGGCAATTTTTCAATTTCAGGTTGAACCAGGTACTTGTGGACAGCCATGATCTGTCATACTTTGGCGCCATTTACGAGTTCAGCTTCCCGTATCCCTATCACAACTATTATGGCCAAAGGCCTCCACAGTATGTCATTGCCTTCCGGGGCACCATCAACAAGCCTGGCAACAGGGAACAGGATTTCAAGCTGAATCTTCATTGCATCATCAACAATCTTCATAACAGTACCCGTTTTCACATCGGATTAGAATCAGCCCGCGAGATGGTCTACAAAGTCGGCCCTGAAAATGTCTGGTTAGCCGGACATTCCCTAGGATCATCGATAGCATTGCTTGTAGGAAGGCACATGGTTAAGCACACAGGGATTCATCTTGAAACCTACCTCTTTAATCCTCCATTCACTTCTCCCCCCATCGAACGGATAAAAAATGACAAGCTGAAGCTCAGTTTGAGGCTTGCAAACAGTGTCCTCACTGCTGGCCTGGCTGCTGCTGTCAATGGTGGTGGCCAAAGCCCCAAGTCTCAAGAAAATGACCCGTTTATCGTGTTATCTTCGTGGGTTCCATACTTATTTCTCAATCCATGTGATCCCATTTGTTCGGAATATGCTGGTTATTTCCAGCATAGGGAGGATATGGAATCAATTGGTGCTGGAAAAATTGGCAGGCTTGCCACAAAGCATTCTATAGGGAGCATTGTGTCAGCTGCTAGAGGAAAGGATTCTGAAGCAGTACATCTTATTCCTTCTGCATATCTGACTATTAACTCGAGCCCTTCTCAGAGTTTCAAGGAAGCTCATGGGATTCATCAATGGTGGAGGCAAGATTTGCAGTTCAAGTACAAACTGTACCAGTACAGGTAAAAATCTTGTTTGCTCATTACTGTTTTGTGGTTCAAGACTGAAGACTTTAAACTTGTTTGATTTTGTTTCACCTGCATCATTGGTTACTTTCATCACTTTTTTCTACAACTTAGTACCTTGAAGATATATTGTGTTAAGGTTTTTAGTTTTTTTCTTCATTGAATTTGTTCATTTCCATCTGATGGTGTCATTGTGCTAATTGCCTTTGTTGCTTTGAGGTGATATGTTTATATATATATATATATATATATATACAATTAATTGTTTTCTAGAACCATAAGGTTTTTATTTTATATTTTTAATAAAAAACTCACATTTCCCAATAAAATATTTCATCACAATAGAATAACTAGGGTAGTAATTATGCTCAATTTGGTAGATTTGGATTCTATTGACGTAACGTGATTTTATTGAATCTAAAAACCCAACTTGAGTTTTCATTAAGTTAAAAATGTTTTTAAGTTTACATATACTAATTAAATTTAAATCAAACTTCGATTGCTCACAACTCTTCACAATTTTATTTCGTTCACAACTTTCGAATAATTTAAAAATATTTTAAAAAGAGAATAATGCTCAATATCAATCTAGATTCTGAATTTTGAAAATCTAACACAGCATCAATTATTCAACAATCACAAATAAACCATAAGATATCTTTTTTAGGGTGAAATAATAAAAAGAAAATAACAGATTACCTTCTTTTATCTTTTTATTTTAAGGGATGGGGTTAGGTTGGCTTCAGTTGACGGCCCACAAAAGTTTCTTTTTTTTGTGTGTGTTTTTTGGGCTGCAAGAGTTCACCAAGGTCCAACCCTACCCACCCTATTTTTATTGGATCAAACCTGTCAACCCAAATTGCCACTTACAATTATTACCAGTACAAATTTCATTACTTCTCACAAGAAGATTACGAGATCGACCATTGCAACAGACGAACATGGATCTCATTGCACATCTTGGGTGGATTATTTTTACCATAAAAGGCTAATAAGGGTTTTGAGTTTAATTTTTTTGGACACGATCAGTCCCTATCGAATAATTTTATTTTTGTAATATACATATGAAAAAAATAGGTGTGTATTACATATATATTGACTTATAAAACATAAATATAATACTCTTATGTAAAATTAATAAATGATTTGTGCTCCCTCCCTCTCTCTCTCTCTCTCTCTCTATATATATATATATATAAGTAAAATGTTTGACATTGTAACTATTCAAAAGTTAAAACATCCACACATAATTATGCAAATAAATATTTTTTTGATAGTAATATTATTTTATGTTATCCAAAATTATGATGGTATTATTTTATTTTATTTTTAAATTATGAAAGGAATTTAATAGGTCGAAAGTTTTGATAATGCTAGACGTTATCATCCCTAGAAAACCATATATGGGTCTGATCAGGGGAATAAAAATCTAAAATGGCTTTTCATGGACATTAAAAAAATATTAGTATAACAATTGGCTTCATATATGATAAACGAAGTATACAGATCCTCACCATTGTATATATAATGATTGTAATATTTACAAAATTATTTTAAAATATAATTTACTATTATAACATGGCAAATGGTTCTGAGTCGTCCATTTTCAGCATAACCAATTTGAGAAATGTCATTCTCAAACTGAATTATATGATGCGCGCACAATTTAATCTTACCTTAAAAAAAAAAAAGAAAAAAAATCTCTTTCCCTTGTTCCCGTACGAAAATATAAATTATTATTAGGGAGAAGCGTGTTGTCTATGAATTGCAGGAAGCTATTATTATTCACTGTGACTGAATAGCGTTATTGTTATAGTCTTGAGATGACTGCGAGTTTGAAATTTGATTGAAGTCGTGTATTTTATGTGCATTTTCTTCCACAGAAATATTGGAGGACTCATCTTATAATTGAGCCAATAATGCTCTTTATGTTGACTATGAATTGATTTTTGGTGTGGGGAATTGTACGGTGGTTCATCAAGCAAACACGTTTGTTTCATAATTGGCCATTGTCCACCAAATTAATAAAGTTTTCGTCTTTGACATTCATGTTTTCTGAAATTTAAATTGCATACATAATACTCATAATCTAATGTATATAATTATATGTATTTATATAGTATGAAATAAAGAGAAAAAATAATTCATCATCTAAACTACATAATTTTTTTATTTTACCATCTATAATTATGTTATGTCGGATTCCATTATATGTCACGCAAATAGTTTTTATAAGGGCAATTTCATCAAATTCGGTGTAAGCTACATTTTTTGTTGTAAATACATGTGAGATGCACGTGTGATTAAAAATTTCCAATATTATAGTTGGGGTTTTGTTATCTCAAACTAATCTGATAAACTCTCCAAAAAATCTTTAAAAATCTTGAATTTCTTGAAATCCAAATTATTTCAGAAATTACAAATTAACTTCAGAATTTTTTTAAAAAAGCACAAATATTAAAAAACGACATATTAAAAGGAAATATTCATTCTTTTTTCTTGAGAAATCAAGAAATTAAACCAAAACATCCATTCTCAATTTTACAAAGGCAAAAATGAATGGAAAAATACATAAAATAAAAAACTCACAGGAATTAAGGTTTTGTAAAATTCTCAAAAGAGAAATTGCTCACGAGCTGCATACCTAATTCCTGTATTGAGGTCAATTCATGAAGTCTTTTCTATTGTATTTTTGGCATAACATCAGATTTCATTCATGGCAAACTCTGTCAAGTGGATTAAATAGAGGCAAAATGAGAAGAAATATGTTACTTTCAAGCCTAATAAGGCTAGATGGGGTAGATGACCAAACCACCCATAAAAAATAATCTAAAATGATGAAATTGCCTTTATAAAAACTTCGTGCATGGTATCTTATGGAATCCCGACAAAATATTCAGTATCTTATGGAATCCCGATAAAATATTCAGTATCTTATAGAATCCCGACAAAATATTTAGGCGCAATTAGGTTATAGATGGTAAAATGTGTAGTTTGGATAGTAAAATATTAATAAAAAAATTAAATAATATTATATTAAAACACACATGGTTCGGATGACAAAATACTTTTCACCATAAAATAATGAATAACTTTCTAAAAGTTATGTGGGAGTTATTTTTCAAAATATAAAAACATTAAAAAGAGTATGTAAGACCAAAATTCAAATATTGGTACCCTCGTCGATATTATAAAGAGTATGAATAAAATTCTATATATGATATATAAATAAACCATAGTTTAAAACTTTATAAAATAATAAGTAGATTTTGCCACGCATAATATTTCAAATGAAGTGAGAAACTTCTTAGGTCATCTTTTTGGAAATGTAAATAGTATTGATCAACTTTTATAAATAATTCCAAAAAAATCAGTTGATATTTAATTTCTATACTGTTTCTATTATTGATTATTTTCTGTACATATTTTGTTGATTTTTTCAATCTAAGATGTTAAAAAAAATCAGAAATTGGTGAAGCAAAAACCAATATACAACAGTTCACTAGACCCTATTTCATAGATCAATTGACACCAAATAATTCTTGAATAATGATGTTTTGGACCCTTATATGAAAGGCTAACAAACCATGTTATTAGCTAAGGGGGTTGTTAAGTTCTTGACTAGAAATGTACACATGCACATTAATTGCAAATTGGATTTGGACCTACTACACATCCCCACTTGGCCCTTTTAACTTTTTTCATTAATTTGAAATCCACTTTTGAGTTTTCATGTAACATTTGGAAAACAAATTCCTATTATAGTATTTGATGACAATGTAGATAGTTATTGTCAAATTATTTTTGGGCCTCTTGATTAACTAGAATTCTTGTTTTCTTTGTTTAATTGATTATTTGATGGGAAAAAAAAAAAAAAAAGGAGTTAGAAATAGTAGGCTTTGTTTGGTTCTTGATTTTTGGATGATAGAAAAATCCAAATTTGAACACTCAAAAATGAATTTGCAAATCTAATATTTTGATATCAATAACATCACATCGACTCCATTTGAAATCGTACATAATATCAAATATAACATAATTTCGAAATAAAACAAAATACATTTAACATAATTCATCTTTTAAAAACAACTCATCCAAACCATTAGGGGAATCTTCTCAACATATTTTTCAATGATTTTTTTTTTAAATAATTTTAAAAATCGGATAAATACTTATGACGAAATTTAGACTCAATGCTTTTCTCCCTTGTGTCCCTTTATAATATAGGGTGCGTCGCTTGAGTTGCACGTGCTACAGAACCTCCATCATGTCGGGGAACCAAATAGGACATAATATATTTTTTATTTGATATGAAACACTTAAAATTGATTTGGATCTTGATTATAATGGAGAAAATTATTAGCGTTGATTGAGTAAGAAATGATGATCTTTGATATTTGATTAGACAAGCAACAATGATTATAGTGGTAAAGTAGAAAAGTTAATATTTTTTACCTAAATAATGGCAATATAAAATACTAATGCAAAAAGTGAATAATGATATATGAAGCCAGAACCACAAATTTGATTTAACCACTTATAAGGAAAATTACAGTCAAATTTGATCTAACTAATCCAACCAATTATGTGGCCCTTGTGATTATTTATTCTCATAAATTTATTATATGATAAGTATAAATTTATTTGTTCGAATTATTCGATTTTGATCAAATTTGATAAGAATGACAATGGAGTGACTTTAAATTTAAACCCGCTCTATTTGAAACGAGTTTTTTTATAAATGGATTTAGAAATGATCTTAATTTTTTTATTTTCGAATTCGTCCCATTTAATTTTATTTATTTTATTTTATTTTTAGTTTATATATATTTATGTAATAAATTTTTTAGTGGTATTATTTTAAAAATATTTTTTAATATATTTGTATTAAAACTTCTCTACTGTATATCATAAGGTTTAAAATGTACAATTCCGACAAAGACTCGAAGAATGATCAAATCTACTAGGGGTACTAAAAATATAGCAAAATTAATTCACCTCTCTCACTTCATATCATTGGTCATATGCTTGATTTAAAGTCGCTCTTTTGACACCTGTACCCATCAAATTTGTTGCCTTTTAGTATGATGCTAAAAAGTACCCATCCCAAGTTGAGTCATTTTACATAAATTTAAGGATAAGGTTGTACAATTTAATCTAGTTGTCGTCCCTAGTGCAATATTTTTTTTCAAGAAAAGCGACAATTATAATATTACATTTGGATTAATAATTAACTTAATATATTTATTAACAATTAATAAATTATTATAAAATAGTAAAATAACAAATTTTTATAAACGAGTGACATACAATTCACATAAGTGAGATATATTTCATAAAATTCTTATCGACAATTAACGTACTTACACTAAATAATGAGATTAATGCCACGTTGTAAGAACCTATTTTATACTAACGTTACATAATTTTTACTATTGGGTGTGAAAATATTTTATGTAGGTAAGTGATTGCTAGAACTTAGAATATATCAACAACAAAATAAACAAAATTGAATCAATGAGAGAGATCCCTAGATTTTGGATTCAAATACGATAATAATTATGAATATTTATCTACTTTAATAGGAGTTGATTAATTAATTAACCATGTCTTCAATCTTCATCACTTATAATTTAAATTTTATGGCTGGCCTCTAAATATTACCTATATAACCAAATTAAATATTTTTTTCTTTCCATATGACGCATTTAATGTGATCAACAACATAAATGCTTTAGCATAATTAATTTACTGCATGGGCTACTGATAAAATTGTATCAAATTTAGGAAGCATGCATAATAAATACTTATATAAATATAAAATTAGATGTACACAAATATACGAAGAAATATTTATGCTAAAATTTAAATATTGTGTTTTCTGTTTGTCTATCTATATCTTTTTATCAAGGATAATAATATGCCTATTACAAGTCTAGCAAATCGGGTCAAATTGAACAACTAGCATTAGTATTAATTATTTTAAGAGATTGAAATAAATTGATTTGAAATTATTCTTTAATCAAATTAAATAAGAGTCGAATATAATTAATTTGATATTTTAATTATAAGTATTAATTACGTATGTCTGTCAGCATGCAATAGTATCCTTACTCTTTTCTGTCAGTAATTTATTTTTTGAATTTATGACCTGATTATGAGCCTTGTAAATAAGATTCATTGTGTAAGTATTATATTTTTTATAAAATAAGATATTTAATTAATTTTAAAAAATCAAATTATGATGCAAAAAGCTATATACAGCTGTTGTGATAATAGACTGAGAGTCACCGGTCACCGCATGTCAATGTCATGTACGTTTGACTTAATATACGTACTTAATAATTAAATGATTGATGGAATTTTTAGGTGGATCGGTTGTAATATTTTCAACATATTTGATATAATTATATTAAAAGATGAATGTTGAAAAATATCAATCTTTTAAAAATATTTTCAACATGTTTGACTAATTTATACTTAATTCACTGTAATATGACCCAATTAATTGCTAGGAAAGTTTGAGAATATTACACCCTAGAGAAGTCCTTTTTTTAAAGATATTTTTGTACTTTTATTTACAAACGTGTTTGTTTTGCTCATTTTTTTAAAAATAATTTTTGAAATTATTTTAAAAAAATAACGTATTTTCATATATTTTCATAGCATACATCCTATCCTATCTTTAGAAGGCCATGTCCCATTTTCAGAAAATAATCTTTATCTTACATTTAAAAATAAATAAATAAAACATATTTTTTTGAAATAAAATACCAAATCAACCTATCAACTCAATTAATTATACTTTGCAACTCACTAATCCAAATATACCACATTCCCCCAAAAATTCCCAAAATACTCTCCAAAAATATTTTTATAAATAAAATTGAGATATGAATTCAAAAATGGCATAACGTGCATAAATATTTAAAACATTAATTTAGATGCATAAGAAATTTATGAGGTGTTCCAAAAATAAAAGTGACTTGCCAACTAAGTTACACTCTAATATTGCATGTGTTCACCTTCTTTTAAATATTGCTTCCCATATTAATTTATAAAAAAAACAATTAATTAAATGTCACTAATTATTCTGAAGCACCATATTAGCCAGACAATTATTTTCAAGTAGAGGGCGACATGTTTCATAAAGTTCATACCCTATTTTAAATAAATTAATAATTCAATTAGACCAAAGTATGATCAACATCACATAAAAGTGAACCTTATTTATTTGTTTCAAAGCTTTATTAATTGAGGTTTGAACTTTTGATGCACTTAATTATTTCTTACCTCTGGAGGAGCTTAAGATTAAAAAGTCATTAACTTATTGTAAATTATCAAATTATGACAAACACTAAGTTTTACTGGCCAACCTTCTACTTTTTTTATCACCTACCCCCTCTTGATTTGATAAGTTATACGTTTGCTGCGGTAAATATCACAGTAAAAAAAAATTAGAGTTGAAAATAGGTTGAGTTCGGTGTAAATTTATTTGAACTCGAGATTTAATATACTAAGATTTTTAATGATCAAAATCGATTGGTAGATTACCCACTAGATTCATTTTATAATTTAAAAAAATATAAAAAATTATACTTTTGAAAATAATATTATTAAAACTTTTTAAAAAATTATTTTTCTAAAAAAATTCATATAAATATATAGAATACTTTTTTAAAAAATAAAAAATCAAATGAATTGGGTTTGAGTCAGGTTGGATTTGAAAATAAAAATTTCAAAATCCAATCCAAATTCATTTATACTGTTAAAATTTATTTCAAATGTAGCATGTCCGAGTTTAAACACATCCTATTGTTATAAAAAAAAATTATGTTTTATCGTCCAACTTTTTAATTTTTTAACTCCTCCTGTTAATTTGATAAGATTAACATTTCATATGATAATTATTAATTATTTAAATCCAACAAACTGCATTTATTATACTCATTTCTAACCAAGATTTAAAAAAAATTATAAATTTAGAGATGATAGATATTATATATCGTTTACTATATAATTATTTTCTTTGATGTGGTCTACATGGATAATATAAACTGGGTACAAACTGAAAAGATGCCATATTTTGTCAGAAAACTTTGATATGATTGATGGATTTAATTAATGGACTTTTTCTTAGTCCATTTTTTGACCATTTTCTTACTGTCTTTTTGGCATTTTCTAATAACTTGATGATATGGATTTACTATATCCACTTTATGGGTTTCAGTGTACCAACTTTTGTTATAGAAAATACAAATTACACTATAGATGGAACTTAGTCATGAATTTTCAGTCCAAAAGCTGGGGCTATGTTTGGTTTTTGTTTCATTGATTTTAGGATTCTTAGAAAATAAAAATTAAATATTAACATTGATACCTTCAAAACATATTTCTATCTTTTTTTTAAATATTATAAAAAAAATTATTCATTGTTAAGTTACATATACATATCTTTTTATACATATTAAAATCATCATATCAATAAAAATATGTATATTTATATCATCTAATCATTATATTAAATTAAATATAATAGTATAAAATAATAATGTGACACTTCTGATCCACAAAACTTTACAAGATATAATATTTACAATATGGACTGTCTCTCTTACTAATAAAATTGTTAAACCAAACATACCACACAAAGTTATAATTTCCCATATAGTTTCACACAGTTAATCTTCTCAATTATATTTCATGAAAGCAGTGAAATTGAAAGCCTTTGAGCTCGTTTTTGTGTCATTTCAAACTCGTTTTCATGTTTTAATATTTTCAAGATTAAAAATATTTTCACTAGAATTTTATATAAAAATAAAAAATATTTGAATTAGATATAATTTTTATGTTGCCCATGTCAGATAAAAAATTAAAATATATTTATTTTATGATATTTTCTGCATAAAACAACGTGAAATATTAATAAGTTAGACAATAAATTTTAAAAATAAAATAGAATAATATTTATGATAAAAACAGGTGAAATAAATATATTTTTAAAATTTCATATAACAAAAAGTAAAAGGATATCATTTGAAATTGAAATTAAATGGGGCTTCAACTTAGCAACTTATGCAAAAGCCATGTTGCTCTTTTACTACAGTGACCACTAAAACAAGTGCTCCTGTAACTAAATGATGTGACCTCACACAAATAATTATATTAATCAGGCTAAGCAAAGAATCTTCAAACTTATTGCTTTCTTAAGCTACTCAAATTAATTAGTTAGCAAGATTAAGTTTGTTTCCCATAATACACAAACTAACCATAAACTTTTTGGTCCAAACACCAAAGCATTTAATAGTCAACTAAATATCCAATCTCTCTTTTTTTTTTTTTTTATTGTAGAAATTATCACTCAACACCATTTAGATTTTTGGAGTTTTTGGCTTTAATTGTGATATTACCTATTCTCTCCTTCCTTTAGATAAAAAATATATACTATTATATATAAACACAACTACTATTTTATTTGTATCTATTCTATTGTATTTAATCTTTATTATAAAAATAAAATTTTATTGTTGTACACGACTGTTTTAATACTTTAATTTAATTTAAAATTACTTGATTGTTGATCAACGTATATTTTGAATTACAATATATAATAAAATATAAATTATAATAGATGATTGAAAACTCAGAAACATAAATACGTGGTCTTACTTAAGATCCTAACCCACGTAACAACTTGTTGCTTGGAAGGGACCTATATGTAAAACCCCACAAGCCCTTAATATTCAAGATCTAAGTATACTTTTTCTCCCACAAATTAAAACCTGAAATTCAGTGCTAAAGAAAGAAACAAAGGGAAAAAGTTAAAAAGAAACTAAAAAGAAAATATAGAGACTTCACAATCTATTACACTGCTCTCCAGTAGCAGTTGCTCCTAAGTAGAGGCCAGCTAATCCCCTCGACATCGACCTCGCACCAACCACCCCACCCCAAAACACACGTCTGGGAGAAACACTATACTATGATGAATGTTGTCTTATACTAGTCATCTAAAAGGCAGGGTGAGGCGGCTGCTATTTAAGTTTTATGTGCTATGTTTAAACTGAATCATATATAGTTAATCGTGGATTATTGTCAGAAGTGGATTATGCACTTGTGACTTTCATCTAGAAGGTCATAAATCAGACTAAATAGGCTATAATCTTTTTTGGACATTGGTCTAAAAATTTAGACCTAATTTTGACAAAATTTTAGAAAACTACTAATGCTTTAAATAGGAACATGTCTAAGTTAGAATTTCCGAGAAAACTACTAATTATGCTCTATTTAATGATTATGATGATTTTTTGATTAGCATATGAGTGTAGTATACTTGATTGTTCAAAAATAATTTTTGAATGAATAAAAGATTAAATCAAAAAGTGAGCAATTTGAAATAATATAAATTATTGAATTGAAAATAATCGGGAAGATGAAAATACATCTTTCCCACATTTAAAATTAGAAAAAACTTTATTGTAGTTTGACACTTTAGTTTGGTCCACAAATGTTAACAATAGTGATTGGAATTGAAAACCTACATTTTAGTAGGTTTGGGTGTGATATTGAATCCGGAATTGGGATTGTATACTGCTACACGTGGAACAACAATTGATAAATTAAAATATGCCACGTGTCAACATGACTGTCCAATTAGCATTGATTGTATTAAGAGCGCAACCATCCCAACCTAAGGTGAGATTGTGTACTACTCAATATGTGACACGTGGCACAACAACTAATGAACCACAATGCGACATGTGTTGACGTGCCCTTTTGATTGTACAATCTTTCATTCATCATGCACAAAACTTTTATGTTGTTGAGGTTTGTATTTTAAGAGTAATTGTTGAAAATCATTCATATGCGAGATAATTTTATTTTAAAAAATATAAAAAATTATCTTACTTGGAATACGATTATCGAAAATCCATCATGTGCGAAAATTTTCATCTAAAGAAAAAAAAAAATAAAGAGTCTAACTCTTTTATTTCGATTAAAAAATAGTTCATCATGTCAGAATATTTCATCTTAAAAAGAAAAAATCTTAACTATTTTGTGCCGATTAAAAGTTCAATTAAAATTTTACAACAAGCTAAAACTATATCTTCTGCTTATCAAACAGTACCAATCTATCATACCAAGTCAAATTTCAGGCCCTCCATAATCATACACTACTATATCTATAATTTTCTTGTGAAAAGTAACAAATTATACCAAAGGCCTATCATTTGCTGGTAAAAAGGGTCTAAACTTAAATTATCCAGGAAAACTACTCATGGCATTAGAATATATATATACTCACCAAAATGTATGACAAAAAGGGATATAAAGCACCCCAGAGAATCATACTCCTATACATTCATCCACCCCAAAACACACGCACACACATTTCATAGCACGTATATATATATACATACATATCATCCCACACCTCAGTCTTCCATAGCTAGACAAGCAAGCCATATTTTTCTTCCTTCTACTTTTGTTTCCCTTTGTCTCTATATCACCTAGTCTTAAGGCAATGGAATATGGCAGGCTCGGAAAAGCCGAGCCTGGTGGCTCCTCAACCCGAAGCTTAACCACCGACCCCACTCCCACATCAAAAAAACCCAAAGTCAAGCTTCTGCTTATCGTAGCCGCCACACTCATGGTGGCGTTCGCCATCTCCGCCGCGGTTGTGGTGGTCATCCGAAACAAAGCGAATTCCGTCGAGCTGGAGAATCGACGGCCATCTCAAGCCATGTCCCGAGCATGTAGCCGGACTCGGTATCCAACTCTCTGTGTCAACTCGCTCCTCGACTTCCCCGGCGCGGTCACCGCCTCCGACAAAGACCTCGTCCACATTTCCGTTAACATGACTCTCCAGAAAATTGGCCGAGCACTGTATTTCGCCTCCGAGATCACCAATCTTGATATGGATCCTCATGTCAGGTTTGTTGGAACTAATTTCAAACTTTTATTACCTGGAATTTCTAAACACAATTTCGTCTACAAAATGTACCGTAAGTTTTTTTTTTTTTTTTTTAAACTGTGCCACTACCTCAGGTCGGCATACGAGGACTGCCTAGAGCTCCTCGACGACTCGGTGGATCTCCTCTCTCGCTCGCTCACCTCAGTCGTGCCCGGCGGCGAACCCTCCGGATCAACTCAGGACGTGTTAACCTGGCTCAGCGCCGCGTTAACTAACCAGGACACCTGCACCGAAGGCTTCGATGAATTGAACGGCTACGTGAAGAGTCAAATGTCCGATAGGCTAAAGGATTTGTCCGAGCTCGTGAGCAATTGTCTCGCTATATACGCCGCCGCCTCCGCCTCCGACGATTTCTCCGGTATCCCCATACAGAATCGCCGCCGGCGATTGTTGAGCAACGAAAAAGAGCACGAGCAATTTCCGATATGGTTATCCCGGAGAGAACGAATGCTGCTGGATATGCCGGTGTCGGCGATTAATGCCGATATAATCGTGTCGCAAGACGGCAACGGGACGTGCAAAACGATCACGGAGGCGATCAAGAAGGCGCCCGAGCACAGCAATCGGCGATTCATCATCTACGTGAGGGCAGGAAGGTAAGTTCACGTGTAGTTTAAAATAGTTTGGTAAAAGTACTACTGTTCTTTTTGGTTGGTTTAGCTTTTTAATTGCTTTTTCATAATTATTTAAATGACTTCAATGTCCCTGTCATAGTGTTTTCGTAGTTACTTGTCAAAGTGAGTTATTATTATTTTTGTGCTTTTGATAGTTCAATCATGATGTTAACTATAGTAACATTAATCATAATTATGTGAGATTAAAACATTTTAAAAAATTTAAATTATTATATTCTGTTGGTCCCCATGATTAAAGAAGGTTTTATTCTCTAATACACGGATCCGAACAATATTAGATTTGTTTTAAAATAATAAATAAAGAGATAATTTTCAATTATATAAAGAATAATTTTATTATAACAAAATTTTAAATATTAATAAATTCATATATAATATATACAAATTTACATAAACTTGAAGGGGGAGGGCTGCATGAGGTTACGTGCAATTTAATTCGAATAGAAAGTTAATTTTGATATTCTGGAGTTAAATGTTTTATATGGAAGAAGTTACACATAGAGTTTAATAAAATATATTTTCGTATTACTTACAAAAAAAAAAGAATATATCATCATATAAATTTAATAATTAATATGACTTGATAATTTGCGCAGAGTGGATTTTACATAAAAGAAAAAAAAAAATTGTTTGAAATGCTTCAATTTTGTTATAGGTATGAGGAGAATAACTTGAAGTTGGGAAGGAAGAAGACATATATAATGTTTATAGGAGATGGCAAGGGCAAGACGGTCATTTCAGGCGGAAAAAGCATACAAGATAACTTGACAACATTCCATACCGCATCCTTTGGTAAAATTCCTTTTCTTCCCCTTTTTTGCCTTTTCACTATTTACCTTTTTCTCCCCATTAGTCTCATTATTCTTATTCGTGGCCTGAAAACAACGGGCAGTTTGGCATTGCATGTAGTTGAACATGCACGTGGCTGTCATACCGACTTATTAACGCTGTCTGGGGCACACATTTTCACTTTCCCTTTGTGTTTATATTCTTAACAAGTCATGAGTTGACGGTTTGGTCCTTGTACACGCGTTTTCATTTTAATATTATGGTTTATATTTAACAATCATATGTTAAGATAATTATATTGTTATGGGTGATTGGTCATCATTCATGTCAATTAATTGTAAAACAAATACAAATTCACTTATTCCAATTAAGTTTAATGAGATACGAATAAAGTAGTATGTTGGTAAATATTTTATATTTACGATGTAGTTGGTCGTAAGTTCGAATCACTTGAAAGAAAAGTTGATAACCAACCAATATACTCATTTATTTGAAATAAAAACAATAAGAAAAATTATTTGTTTTAGGCTATATAATGGTCCTTAAATACTAGTATAGAAATTATAACGTCATCCTCGTTTTATATGATTCATTATCCAAACATAGCATTAGCGTTGTACCATGATTTATTTCAATCTCCAAACGGCATATAGTCAGTCGATCATTAGTGTTGATGCTACTTTTAACATAGGATGCCAAGTAAAAATGTGGGTTGATATTACTTTGATACAAATCTTTCTCAAACTTTCACTAAAGATGCTTTTTAAGATCTTTTAGTTCAACTTTCCCTCCCTTTCTTGCTCATCTTTTAACAAATATCACATGTATTTATACTTACTATAATTGGCATACAGCTGCAACTGGGGCTGGTTTCATTGCCAGGGACATAACATTCGAAAACTGGGCCGGACCAAGCAAACATCAAGCGGTGGCCCTCCGCATCGGCGCTGATCACGCGGTGGTGTACAGATGCAACATCATTGGATATCAAGACACATTGTACACACACTCGCAAAGACAATTTTATCGCGAGTGCGACATCTATGGCACGGTGGACTTCATATTTGGGAATGCGGCTGTCGTGTTCCAAAACTGTACTATTCATACCCGAAAACCAATGCAACTTCAAAAGAATACCATCACTGCCCAAAATCGCAAGGACCCTAATCAGAACACGGGTATGTCGATCCACGCATGTTGGATTGTGGCAGAACCCGATCTTGAGCTAGTGAAAGGCGCCTACCCGACGTACCTAGGGCGGCCGTGGAAGTTGTACTCGCGGACGGTGTACATGCTTTCTTACTTGGGTGATCACATTCACCCTAGGGGGTGGCTAGAGTGGAATACAACGTTTGCACTAGACACATTGTATTATGGGGAGTACATGAACTATGGACCCGGTGCGGCATTAGGGCAGCGCGTGAAGTGGCCTGGGTATCGTGTGATCACATCCACGGAGGAGGCTAGTAAGTTCACGGTGGCGAAGTTCATCTACGGGTCATCGTGGTTGCCCTCCACCGGCGTAGCTTTCTTGGCGGGGCTCTCAACTTGAATCACACTTTATCATAAGGTCTGTGTTTTTTATCATCCATCCCATATTCAATAGACCCTAATTGTTACACTTGATTTATCCAAAAATTTGATAACTTGAGAGTTACCAAAGTTGTGGTTTTGAAGTACTATGTATTAATATGATGTAGTAAAGTTGAATGAAATAAAAAGGTGGAATATTAAGAAGGATTGGGCAAGAATAGTACTGGACCTAAATCGTTGACTTCTAAAATTAGTGCACTGTTGTCTGAAATTCGAAGCATAGGCTCAAAGCTGTTTCTGTCGGTTGGGATTTAAATCCTCACAATAAATTCTTAATTAGACCAACTAATCGTGTGACCCACATCAGATGTGCAATGAATCAGTGACCATGTGAATCAATTGACTCAGTTGGCTGGATAATGATATAATTGCAATGAACCATTATATGCTTTTTAGCATTATTAACTAGATTAAATGAGCTCCATTGATTTGATTTGGCACTCCATTCAATTTTCTCGTATTAAATGCTAAAAAGTACAAAAAGGTAACTTTTGGAGTGCAAGAATTAACACTTATTTATTAAACTTGCATAGAATTCCACTTCAACCATTGAAGATGGCACCTAGGTTTGGAGCCTTTGTTTCTCTTCAACTATGCGTAAGAGTTAAGTTTTATTACATGGAAGATCCACAGTTTAATAAGACTGAACTTTTGGATACAAGGTGTATTTAAGTTGAAAGAAAAATCAAAGAAATGGGATCATCATCCACACATCTGGTGTGTTATCCCCCAGGTGTAATGATTCTAATCAAAGAGTGAGCACCCAAAATTTTATCTTCGTGAACATCTAACAGCTTCACCTTTGATATTTAACAAACAACAGCAGCTACAGAAGAAATTATCTACAAACTCCTCTGGATAAAATCCCATATCCTCTCCTCCATGTACATACGATCCTTAAGCCGACGAGGCATGTGGCGTTCATCTGGGAAAATCAACAATTCGTACGGCTTCCCAGCTGCCACGAGCGCATTCACAAGCCTGGCAGTGTGCCTAAAATGCACATTCTCATCAATCATGCCGTGCACAAGCAACAGCTTCCCTTTCATGTTGTCAACGTGATGCATTACAGAACTATGCAAATAGCCTGATTCATTTTCAGAAGGTAAACCCATATACTTTTCAGTATAAAAAGTATCATATCCATCCCATGATGTGACTGGAGCACCAGAAACCGCACATTTGAAAACTTCAGGAAACCTTGCGAGGGTCATAGCCGAGAGATATCCACCATAACTCCATCCGTACAATCCAATGTGAGCAGGTTTAGCTAACCCCTGCTTAAAGAGCCATTCAGCTCCAATTAGTTGATCCTCGGCATCAATCTGGCCACAGTTGTACTTGAGGGCACCTTCAAACTTGAGTCCACGTCGAGCAGTTCCTCTGTTATCCATCTGTGACAGGTATAGCAGCCAGGATAAGGAACAAGTTCACTATTTTTCTCACAAAGTGAAAATAATGACGGATAATACAGAATATTGGAAAACCAAGGCTCTCAAAAATTCAAAGCATACTAAACATTATACAAAGAGGTTCAGTATGTCAGCAGTCCGGTGATGGCCGCAATTAGCGTACTCCAAAAGTAGATAAAAAGGGGCAAAGGCACATATTCTACTCAACTGGGTGCACCCGACAAGAATTCAAGCAAAAATATCAGAACTGAATATTCAATGGCGCTTTTAGACTGAAATGAGATAATCTAACCTTCCAGACTAATATGCCTTTACTTCTCAGATATTGAGCTCTCATGTCAACTGTGTTTATCCAAGAATCACACACTAGTTGTACACCAGGACCACCATACACTTGAATCATTGTTTTGTACGGTGGTGGTCCAAATCTTGCTGCATCAGGTTTGTATAGTGCCCCATACAAAGTAGTTCCATCCTTTGCCTCCACCTGAATTATCTCTGGAAACTCAAGCTGGAGTTTCTTAAATCTGGGAATGTAGACTGGCTGCTCATAAAAAGACGTAATCAAGCTTCCATCAACCAAAGAGTTTACAGTAAATTTGGGAGGGGAACCCAAGGAATCATGGATATCTACAAACCTCTGCAAATGATGATCAAGCACAACCACATGTTTTCCCTTTCCATGGGTCAATCTTATGGGAACCTGTAAGGAATGGCCCAAATCTGGGAATAAGTTAGTCCAATAAAGATGAGATTCCAAAGGACCATCTAGAGTCCCAGTAAAATAAACGATGCCAGAAGCCTCATTTACACCGGCAACTTGCTCAACCATCCAATCACCTTGAGTGATCGGTCCCAGACACACTCCATCTAAATCATGCAAATATAAATGTCTGAATCCTGTCTTTTCACTAGCCCAGATAAATCCGGCAGATGATTGATTAGGTACTTTGTCTAATGGAGTGAAGCAATCGTGCAGATTGATCCATGTTTCATGTTCTTCTTCCAAGATGACTTTCCTCTGACCAGTTTTAATATCAAACCTGATGATCTTTAGTTTAGAATGTGTTCTATTGAGAACCTGAGCAGTAAGTATATTCCCACGCATCCAATTGACTCTAGCCAAATATTCCTCATTTTCTGCCTGGACCCCTTCGCCGCAGAGAAGATCCATCCAACTAACTGGTCCTCCAGTGGCAGAAATAACCCCCAAACGAACTTTTACATTTGAACTGCCAGCAAAAGGGTAAGCATGGTCTTCCTGTCCATCTGAACCCACTGAATTTTTGCCTTGATGCATGATCCTAAAGAGGGGCATCTCAGATGAATCAACCTCAGTGAATGCAATAAATTTGCTGTCTAGTGACCACCAGTAGCCATTCTTCCGATCCATTTCCTCCTACAGCCGGAAAATATTAGCATTGTTCAGTTAGCAAATACATATGGACTTTTTGCTCATTATATTGGGGAAAAAAGTTTATTTCTTTCCGACAAGGTCACACAAGCAAATGTAAACTAGAATAATAAGCATGTTCTGACAATAACCTCACCTGGGCTATGTACTCAGCAAGTCCGTGCGTCTGAAAAAGCAAAAGAAGACATTAGTCGCTTGTATGCTCTAAAAAACTGAACTTTTCAGTTTAATCAAAGAACCATTGCAAACTGGAGAAACAATTTGGAAGATATACCAAATCATCTGTTGGCAATTCTGGTTGGATCTATATGGAGCTACCAGAACTCCGAAAACCAGGGCTAGGTATGCAAAGATCAACTTACATAACACACATGGCATAATGCAAATATGTTAACAGGGACGTATCTAGCATACAATACAGGAGACAGAAACTAAATCAAACAAAAAAATGGAACCTAATGCTTACTAAAGAATTCTCATTGGCACCCAGAGTTAGCTGCTTTGACATGTTGTACAGAAGGTTTAACACGTGCAGCTCATTGTCCCTCACATAAGCAAGCATGGTGCCATCCGGGGAGACATGTGGGTCAATAATCGGTGAGCAAGAAACACTTGGAAGTTTAAGCTCTGGTTGAACAGCAGTGTCCTGAATATAGATCTGCCCACATGCACCAGCCATAGATTAGTCTATGAAACAATGATAATTGGCAGCTTTTAGTTTTCAGGTCTCATATTACTTCGCAAGACTGCTGAGGACAGAATATCAAGCATACAGCGTAAACTTATACTGACAACTGCACACGGAAACCAGTTAATGCTACTGACATTATTTGATCAGGTCTTGTGAAAATGAACAGCTTTGATAAGAACACGTAAACCACCAAAAGAAAGATAATGGTTCTTCTCAATAAATAAGAATTTCAAAGCTCATAGAATGGGAAGTATTGAAGAGGGTTCGCATTAAGGGCCAGAGGTCTTTTCATTGTACAAATTGTTGACTTACAAGCAGAATTGATTATTCTGTTCCCACCCACAAGCAGAGAGAGATAATTGAGTAAATGCAAAACTGTGAATGTAAGCAGGTAACAACATTTCTCATGGCTTCTAGACATGGACCTCTGGACATCGTCACTACCAGAATCAATGCAAGTTCTAAGAGTGAGTTGAGCACAATAATTTTCCTTTCAAGGTCATAACGTGTGTCTTCAAACAATACAAGGTTTTCTACTCCGGAAATATACCTTGCTACAAGTTCATGCAGCATACAATGCAACAATTTTTTGCAGTCAAAACACCAGCAATGCAATCTTCAGATATTCAATACTCTGTTAGACAACCAAAAGCATCGGTGTCATACTTTCATTAAATTAAAGTCACCTTTCCATAATAATGAAACACTTAAAACAAAAGCAGGTGAGATCTCAGGGAACATACCCCAGCTGGTAGAAGTACCATAACTCTCTTTCTCTTTGAGCTCATCTTCACCCATTCGTAGCGTGTTACCCCTAAGCCACTCTCCCTTGACCTCTCCCTCCTCAACTTCTCTTCAGCAGACAAATTAATCTCGCCAAGCCCACCATCTGGTGGGCTGAAAAACAATTCATGCCTCCCACTCTTAGGATCAAATACAAAAACTTTTCTGTACAAAGTCTGATCAGGACTAAATAAGTACGCTATTAAACTATCGTCGGGGCTAAAACTAAGTGAAGTTGGCACTCCATAACCTGGTAATGGGTACTGCACTATCTCTTCGACAGGGAACATAATGAAATTATCCAGAACATTTGCAGCAGTTGTATCAGTTACAGGCATCTCGTGAAGAAGTGATCTTGAACGTTTCAAATTCTGCTTCTTCTTACTCTTATTAGGTGATTGCATTACAAAAATATTCCGAGATTGAATATGAATAGTTTATGCACCAATGCTCACATACTGAATAATCTGATAAAAAATAGGAGAACATAAATTAATGAAAGTAAATATTAACTGTAAACCAAACGGAAATTAGAACATTTAAGCATCGATACTATTCCTTACAAAAACCAAATATATATATAAACACATGCACATATATATGATCCAAGCCTGAAATTAGAACATTTAAGCATTGATACTATTCCTTACAAAAATCTAATATAGATAAAAATATATGCACATATATATGATCCAAGCCTGAGTAAAAACCAAATTCATCAAAATTCAAATTAATACGAAACCAAAGGAGTGTTGTTAATTCTAACCTTACAATGAATAAAAGGAAACAAAGAAACACAAAAGTATAATGAAAAATCAGATTACTTTTTTCAGGTGGAAAACCAATAAAATCATGATTAAACAAACATTAAGAAAGGGTTAACTTCAACTTAATCAAGCTTTCAAAAAATTAACTTAACTCAACCCGCTTTCTTGAGCTTCCCCCCCCCCCCCCCCCACCTTTTGCAACTGAAAAAGCTAAAGTAATTTTCAAAGTGTAAAAATCAAATCCTTATACCTTGTCAGCAGAGAAACACACACAAAAATGTAAAACCCAGCAAAAGAACAGTGCGAAAATTGTCAACAATTAGCGTGATCCAAAATACTTATAAATGAATAATCATAATTAAGCAATAATTCGTAACAATTGAATTAAAAATAACAACAATGAATTAGGATTTTCAATCTGACCTGGGTTTGATGATCGGGCAATGAAGATAATCGGATTAGAATTCAAGATTCTGATTATTGTTCCTTTTAATCACTGAATTAACCAAGTTTCTAATGGATAATGAGAAGTTATCATCAGATTTATCAGGGAATCGATTCCAGAATTTGGAGAAATTGAAATGGATAATTGAAGTGAGCTTTTAGTGGAGTGTGGCGCGTAGCAGCACAGTCAAAAAGCGCGCGTATAATTTGCAAAACTTTAATTACACAGGGGTTATGAACTTATTAATTGGATCAAATAGGTTTGATTAATTATTGTCGGGAAAAAAGTCAAGTCAATAAATTAATTATTGTTGAACCAAATTCAAATTAAAAAAAAAATAAAATTTATAGTAATTCTAATATTCATTATTTTTTGGAATCATCATAACAAGACTTGTAGTCAATTTTTTCATCACCCAGATTCTAAAAACAATATTTTTATTTTTATTTTTATTTTACATTATAAATAAACATCAAATATATAAAATATTTTATTAAATAAATATTAATTTGTAACTTGAATACATTACAATACACAATGAAATACAAATTAAAATAAGAAATTCAAATTGCAAAATAGAAAATTATTTACCGAAAAGAAAAATAAAAAATTAAAGTGAATTATTGTCACATAATGATTTTTGACAAAAAAAAAAAAAAAAAAGCATTACATGGTTTTGGGTCGTGAATAGGGAGCAACGTCTTGGGTTGGTGTCAATTAGGTCACTATATGTGCCTTTTGTCCTCTATGTAAAAGTTAGTACTATACATCAATATTCCAATCCACAATGCAATCAGCAACAGAACGCGAATGACACGTATCCTAATCCACCGATCATGCGACAAAAACAAGGTTTAAATAAAAAAGATTTAAAATTTTGAAAAAAATAATAATTAAATTTATGTATTACCAAATCTAACTCAAGTCAAGCCTACTATTATCTATATTAATTTAAATTTAAACTTTAACCTTCAAGATCAAACTTAATATTGAATTTTGTAATGTAATTATACTAAACTCTACTTAAAAATTATAAAAAATAAAATTTGTGAGTTTCAAATCAATTTGGGCTCGTTGTTTATTGTGGATTAGTAATTTTCCATCGATAAGCTAATAATGAAGAGCCTATTATCAATTTGAAATGTGACGATGTATTCTATGTTGCCTTCTTTGTCATTCATATTATTAGCTTTTATGAAATTTAGAACTAAGTTTGAGCTTGAATATCTCCGTCTCATTTAAAATAGTACACAAGATTAGAAAGATTATTATAAAAACTAAAAGACAAGGCTATAATGGTATTTTCACCGTCAATGCCTCTAATCATCCTTTCATGGAACAAGATTGATTATAAGAGTTGTGCTATGTTACTCTTATTCATTTTTTTTTATTAAAAACTATTACGGAAAGGAAAAGAATCAAAATAAAGCATAAAGTACCGTCGTTTAAAACAAGAAAAATACTATTACTACATAAAAAACATCGAATCCATGTCCAGTTATTCTATACTAGAGAGGTTGGACAATGGGTTTCTTCTCCACAAAAGGTATTTCAACCACAAAACTACTAGTATAGTGAAATCTAGTTGACCTGGAAACTGGTTGAAATCTTCTAACATAAGACAGATAAATCTTGATTCTATACACTATACCTCCAACACTGGGAAAACCAGGAAGCTTTGACTTTCTCAGAACAGAATTCAGGTCAGACATGGTGGTTCCAACACATCAAAATGAACTAAGATCGTTTCGGTTCTTGCTGTACTTGTTCCTAGTGTTTCCTTATCAAGTTCATTACCCTGGGATGAGTCGCAACGAAAGATACTTTGGCCAAAATTCAGGTTTAAATTTCTGAGTCTTCAACATCAGAACGTACCACAAAACTAGGAAATGCTAGTGTTATATCCCTGAAAAGCCAAAGAAACGATATTTTCAAACGATCCTTGGATAGTCTACCAAATTGCATGTGAACAAGACAAATACATTTTGAACTATTTGTTCAAAACATGTAAATATGTTTAAAAAGAAAACATAGGGATTCTATGGTGCATCTGGGATAAAATGATCAGCTAAACTCAGGTTTGGTTTAAACTGGCAGTATTTCAAGACTGTGATATGCAATGGACTCATGCATCAGACCTACTTCAGATATGGCAGAGTCATATTCTTAATAAGAGATGGATTTTTGGACACAAATTCCTTCCACTCGTCTGGGTCAATCCTTCCATCACCTTTTGTATCCGCCTCACAGAATGTCTGCATCATAAGAAAATAACCGAAGAGAAATGTCAATCTGAGTCTAAGACGGATCTTGAAAATGCAGAATCCATATATAATGGAGCTATGTTTACCTTGTTCACAATCATTTCAACAACATCATCTGAAAGTACCAGTTCTGATTCATGTAGTATTGCCAATACCATCTCTTTCAACTGTCAAATTATACAAAAGGAGGTGTGAGGCAGGTAAACTAAGCGCCTTTATTGCATCTTTTTCACCAGAAATGACCAACAACTTTTAGCATCAATTATATTTCTGGAAAGAAAGGAATAGTTAAAGATTTCTGTTACTTTCAGAGACTGAATCCAGAGATAGAGCAGCTTCAGAAAGATTCTTTAACTAGAGTTACAAAACCGATCCATGAAAAAATGTACTTCAAAATCCAAGGTCTCTGCAATTTTACAGAAGTAATAGAGTCAAGGAAGAGGAACATGAAGCTTACCTCTTCCCTCTCAATATAACCTGTGTGCCGTAGATCGTACAATCTAAATGTAACTGCCAGAAAATGTTTAGTTTCGGATAATGAAAAAACAAATGCCATTTGCAGAGGTAATAACATATGCCATAAACAAAGTATATTTATTCTTACATGCAATTTTGTCTGCAACAGGTGCGTTAGGGTGAAATATACCTAAAGATCGGACAAATTCTCCAAATTCGATCACTCCATTGCGTTTGCAATCAAATAAATCAAATATCTACATGAACAGTTTTCAGGATGTAAATAAATGATAAAACAAGATAGAGATACATAGTCGTCAGCAAGAGGGTACATATATTACAAAATCAAATGTAAAGGTAATGAAGTCGTATAAACCTACCCTGTCTGCAAACAGATTTTTCTTGTTTCTGTTCCTAAAGAGTGCTAGCTGGAATTCTTCCTGATGATGAGTTTGAATAAAAGTTACCATCCAATAAATGGGAAAATTTTCAATTTTCAATTTTCAATCTATCTTCAACTTTTGAAGTATTTTATATTACTAAAAAGATGTATATATGAAAGGCAAACTGTTAAAATGAAAGAGAGCTAAGATGCGTGGACTAGTAATGATACCTTGTGAATGAGCCCATCATCGATTATGGAGCTGCTTATTTTCTTATATAGTACATACAAAGCCTCTACTTCACTCACTGTGACTGCAAGATATCAACAAACCCATCCACCAATTGCAATCAAAACTTATTTCAGACAGCAGAGAGCAAATTCAAGCGGCCAAAAGAGATATATTACATATATCTAGCTTAAACAAATAAACCAGAGTACTTGGATTTCACATGTTCAAAAGAATATACAAATGACTGTGATCTGAGGCATTGGCTGGCCGTAGAAGCTTCCGCAATATAAGACTACTGGCAATTCGATTTTGAATGTTCCAACAAAGTAATCATGTTTGGATATTTAAAACACTCCCCATCCCTTCAGATGAAAAAATGACCAAGTAACAAGAAAATAGAGGCTCATACTCCAATGGTACTGTCTGAAAATGGCTTGATCGCCGCTTTGTAATAATTACTTATGTTTCTGTAAGCCTCTAGAACATGATTAGCATTCAGAAGTCTTTTAATGGCAAATAAGTATGCTATGGTGCATACTCACAAGGGGTCTCAGTAGCAAGAACAGTGGGCTCCTCATAACCAGGGGAACGTCTTGGGGTTTTAGAGTGAAAGCAGCCCATCAGTGCAGGAAACCTAACAGATTTGTACACAATCATATACCTCCGTGCTATTGGAACTCGTGTGATACCCTGCCTGTCAAAATGAACTTCCATAATTAAGTTCATTATACAATGATTGTCCTTAAGTATGCGGAACAAACTTAAACTACGATACCACTATTTTAAACATACATGCGCATAGGTTCTGAAATAACCAGAAGTAAAATGGCTCGTACATAGATAAATCTAACAGCCAAAACACAAAATTCTGCAATTGATCTCATAGAGACATATTGAATTCTGTGAAACACTGTATTCCGTTAAAGTCATATGTACATCTTGGTGGCTTTGCTTACACGTAGAACGTAAATGTCATAAAATTCAGTTGACATTATAATGCCTGATATTGGGGCCTATATTACGGAAATTTTATTAATCAATGGACCTAAATAAACTGAAATAGTAAACACACACATGGAGGGAACCACTTCAGTGTACCTCCAGGGTCCCAGCTAAAGATTTTTTTTTACATGAATTAATATATGTTTGTTTCCAATAGGACACTTTTATCTATTAGCTAATGTTCTCCGCAGAAACTTGAAAGTCCACATATATCAACTTTCTCACAACTAAACAAACAGTTTTGGGCTTGGAGCCTAGAATACGAGAAACCATGAGTTATTGAAGGTGATCCTTACAAGATAATGTTGAAAAAGAGAAACAATGGCAAAGAAGCCAGATAATGTTGGATCTAATAATTGAGCCGGGCATAATTCTCAATTATTTAGCCACACATTATGCTGGGACCAACTTGTTAGCGAGTCATATTCAGATCAACTTAACACACTTCATATTCAAAGGAAAACTACAAATTACCATTGGACTTTTTACTATCCGCCAAAAAAGGCAAAAATCATAAAAAGAATAACAAAATCATGTAATATCAAAAAGAGTATGCATAAGCAAATCTAACCCTTTCTCGTAAGCCTCCATAAATCAGGGGAATAATCGAGATACACAATGTGAAGTTTCAGTAAAAGCCAAGAATCAAGTAAATGATAACTGATTGTGCTCATCATTAAAAATATTTTAAAAATTGGATATTTTAAGCAAAACATGCAGCCAAAGACCAAGAATGGTTATCAAGAAACACAGTACAAAAGAATCAATGTCCAAAAGAAAGGAATTGATATTGGGGCTCCAAATATTACTTCAACGTTTCACTATTCATTATTTTTCCTAGGCAGTGAACAGTGTATGTTGGAACACCTGTAGTATATTTTTGGACTGCTAATATCAACTCCCTGAAATCCTCAACAGCCTAATTCTCATATTTCGATTAATGATTTATTTAGAACTCACAGAGGGGCTGTTTAAAAATATATAAATAAATAAATAAATAAAATCTCAATCTTGATTTTGAACCCGTGTATGGGTGAATGAAGAAATCAAATTGCATTCTGTTCCTGCATTACAGAGACAACCCCTCCACCAAGAAAAAGGTACAAATTTTATGTTCTTCAGTAGGACAACACATCAAATTCACTCATTTTAACAGAAAAAAAACAAACTCAAAAAGCCATGAACCCTTCTCAAGAAACTCATTCTTCTTTTCTCCATCATTTCATGCCAAAGAGTCATTAAGCAAGCAAACCAAAAAGAAGCTCAAACCCATCATGCACAACAGAAACCAGACAAACATTAAAAAATAAAGAGTTATAAAGCATATAATATCACTATAATGCAGAAGAAAACTGCAGCAGAAAAAAAAAAACACTTAAGGAGAGGGAGCTAAGAACTGACCAGTGGGGCTCAGGATCTTGGGAAAACTGCTGCTTTTGATCTTGGTTACACCTAATTTTTTATGCATGTAGTTTGCGATATATATTGACAGAAATTTGACATACAAGATGAATCTTTATTTCTTATCCTATTGTTTTAACTATTGATTTTTTAAATAACAGTAGTAAATTTTCAGATGACAACTGTTACGAAGAATTGTGGGATTTTGAGGTTGCAGGCGTTTACTTTTGGATCCTGTCTCCCTCAACAGGGGTTCCTCTTTGTAATACTCCCGTGTCTGAAAACATCACTTGAGATCATAAACCAATAAAGTCTTTCGCTTTTCATTTGGTACGACGATTTTCGTTCAATAAGTCGACACTACTATTATTATTATTATTATAAACAATCAATTATATTATTTATTTTATAAAACAATATTTTATTTTTCTCAAATATAGTGTTTTATTTACTTTTTGGGTTATTCCAAAAATAAGATTTTATTTCTTAAAATAATTTTTTTTTTCAAATCTATTATGTCAATTAAAGTAATCTTGTAGCACAAGTACATTAACCACTACTCTTAAAAAAGACAATATTGAAAAAATGTATATAAAATTTATATTTAACTTTGCTCCGGGTTAAATTAGATCCTTAATTTTAGGATGAAGGAACTAAAACTAGAAAGGGTCTTTGCTGAGAAAATTAATTAAACTGAAAGAGAGTCATTCTTTCAACTATCTGTAAGATGAATTAATTAAATAAATAGTCTAAGAAAGATTTTCCAAGCTCCAATAGGGAAAGCTAGGGTATATACATTACAATAGATATATCACTCAATTGGGTATTATTTGTTAGTTATGGATATAATAATACCACAAAATAAGATAATAGCATCAATATTTGTAATTTAAAATCCACGACACCACTTAAATAGGATTTTATTCATTCTACACTAGTATAAATTATATTAGATATTTGAATGATAAATAAGTGTTTAATTTTTTTAAAAATTGAATATTTGTTTATTATTCACGTACATAATGTATTATCTATAAAATGTAACTTCTTAATTACCATTTAAATAATAATTAAATGAATTGCATCTCACAAACATATACCCATAATTGATGCAACTTTCCAACTTGAACCAAGTGTAATCTAAGGCATGCCTATTCAAGGAACAAAGGTTCTTATTACATGATAATCATATATTATTTCGTAAAAACACAATTTGGGTAACAAAATAGTAACTTCAATTTTCTCGACAATAATAAATCTTTACAACAGTTCGATATCAGATTGTCGGTCCCAAAAAAACTATATCAGACAAACTATATTTGCATAGTTCAAGATAATATTGATAAAATTAGAACCATTTGGTCACATTGTGGTCACAACACAACACTATATTCCACATACATAATTGTGAAGGTGACAAGTTTGATTTAAAGATATAAAGTCAATGAAATTATTTAGGATTGAAGGTAAAATATCCGAGTTAGGGGGTAGTCAATACTGGCGCCTCTCCTCACTAAATCAAGCTGTGATACATCCAAGTTGTGCAAGGCTGCCCCTGCCGCCCCCACCAACCCCTGGCCCTCCCACATTTTCATATACATAAATGGACAATATATTGGGTACGTGCATTATGTATAAATATTTTATTTTATAAAAAATAAAATTCAAGTACCAAGTGAACAATATATCAAGCGTGGTATTCATATGACATGCTTTTCTTCCTTGAACAATTTGAGTTTTGTAGGAATGCATGATCCATTTGAGCACAAGGAAATAGATAAAGGAAGTAAAGCAAGGAATGTGGAAAATATGTAAGGAAAAAGGAAAAAGAGTTGTTCCGAACCACAATTTAATTGATCCAATCTTTCATATAATTGATAAAGATTTGACAAATGTTCGCCAAAATCAGCACAAAAATCTACATGAAAGATGAACACCTCCACTCCTTTTATTTACGAAGTTAGCTGAGTTAATACGAATGAGATAGTTATGCTTGATTAAGTCAGCACAATATCGTACGTCAAAATATTAAAAAATGCTTAGAGTGTGACAAGGGAAATAGATAAAGGAAGTAAAACAAGGAATGTGGAAAATATGTGAGGAAAAAGAGTTATTTTGAGCCACAATTTACTTGATCCAATCTTTGATAAAGATTGGACATATGTTTGCCAAAATGAGCATAAAAATGTGCACAAAAAGATGAACAAACACCGCCACTCCTTTTATTCACAAAGTTAGTGAGTTAATACAAGCGATATAGTTACATTTAACTAAGTCACATGGGAAGCATGAGAGCATATCTCCAAATATTTAAAAATGCTTAGAGTGTGAACTTACACTAAAATAATTATTGTAACATATTTCAAAATAAATATTTGTCTAGTATAATTTGACCTAATAAACCTAATGCGGTCCTTGAAAATGTTTCATACTTGAAGAAATCTGGTTATTTTATGAACTGTAATTTATTAAATTTTAGTACGAATTTAATAATTTGTAAAGCATTCATTGTAAAACAACGCTCTCATATTTACACCATTGAATGAAAAGAATATGTGATATAGAACATGACATACAACTTACATTAACGTTTATGAAAATCAAACAAAAGACACAATGGATGTGATATCCGAAAAATTAAATTGGAAAAACAAACTTACCAAACTAAACAAAGAATTTAAAAATCAATTCAAACTCAAACCTAGTTCAATATATTTAATAAATATATATATAGATATTTAATGGGCTAATTTACTTCCAATCACGTAATGGGCCATGTGCAAAGTCCAATACCAGGTTCAACCCAGACAAAATGGGCTCCTTAACTGATCATAACACTTGGGTTGAGTTTAAGCCCAGCCCAATCCAGCACATTCCTTTTGTTTTCCTTAAAAGAACTTGGGAAATAATTCAAACTTTTAAACCCCCATTCCCTCCCATTTTCACAGTGTACACTCAGTTAAAAAACCCCACCCCAATGGCCCTCTCCAAACCCACATTTCTCACGCGCCACTCCATTTACTCCAATCCCCGCCCCGCCATTCACACCGGCAATTCATTATGAGAAGAATTTAAATGCAAATGGGGTTTTTGAGTTGCAAGCAGAAATTGGGTACTAGGGAAGAATTTAGAGGGGGAGAGACATACGGAAACTTTGTCGTTTAAGGTTGGGAAGGTTGAGGAATGCAAATGGGGTTTTCGAGTTGTAAGCAGAAATTGGGTACTAGGGAAGATTTTAGATGGGGAGAAGACGTACGGAAACTTTGTCGTTTAAGGTTGGAAGGTTGAGGAAGCAAAGCCGTTCTTCGACTTGATGGTGCCGAGGCTGAGGTTGAATGATGATGCATATAAGTTCATCAAGAACGCATTTATTTGAGGTTGGGTAAAAAGTAGCACGACGAAGTGCTGAAGATTGTAGATGGGATGTTGAGAGAGAGAGATGTTGAAGTTATGCAAATGCCACTGAACCGAAAAAGAGTGAAACAAGAAGATTATCTTGGAGTTAAGAAAGAAAAGAGCCAGTGGCACAAAGAGAACTATGGTACTTATTTGACAATTTAAATTTTTGCAACCAAAGGCAGTTACAAACTATTTGATACACATTAACAACATAGAACACATTCATATCGTGTCTCAAGGATACACTCAACCACGCAAAAACCCAAGCCAAAAGACAAAAGTTGACTCCAAAATTAAATCGCTTAGCTACAAAGATTTGGTATGCACACCCCGGCATCTGGATTCTGTTGTTCCTTCCATATTCTTCCTGTAACTCTGAGCTTAAGCTCCTTCCTGTCGCCCCCAGAGAAGAAAAGTGCCATGTTTCGTTGGATAATAAGACCATCGTGACTATCCCTGACCTTGCGGTGGCTATCACGAATGCTCCGTGGGGTACCCTCCCATATCAGCTTTCTGCCATTTCCTCCTACCTCTAAACTGTAGCTGTAGTTGCGGGCTTCAATTTCATCACCCATAAAACGAAGAAATGCCATGTAAACAGGGGCCATTCCAAGCTGAAATGCTTCGAAGTGAAGGCAGAAATATTGGCCAAAACAATGGAATACCTAGTGCAACAAGAGCTTGAAACAGATTACTGAACAATACAACAGACGAGAGCTATCAAAAAGCAACCAGGAATTATTTGGATGAAAATATCATAAATATCATATATACTATATCAATATCTGTCACAAATTATGTATTGCAACTTAAGAGTGCAGAACCAGAGGCATGAATTAAACTTCAATGCAATACTGTTGTCAGACACAACACATATTCTGTTAAATCAAAATCAAGCAGAAGTCACCAGACCTAACAAATGGAGACATTCCAATAGAATAAGAATAGCTGAGAAGCAGAAAAAGCATAACCCAATAATTAAGCAGATATTGATCAAATCCTAGATGCAACAGTCTATAATTATTAACCATCAAAAATTATCTAAATTAAGATACAAAACCTTAAATTCTCAAATCGAATCAAACACACAGAAGAAGATAATCACAATTACAATGAAGGATACAACATTAATAATGATATTAATGAAAAGAAAATTATAACAATTGTAATTATGCATGATAAACTGTCATCAGCCAAATTGATCCACAATATGTCAATGGTTGAATGAATGCGATGCATGTCAAGCCATTTGATTCATAGGAGAGATTGTCAAACACTTAGATGTATTTGTCAAGCACTTACTCAGGATTTCGTGGGAAATAGTAAGGTACTGTATAAGCCTGATCCTAGTTTGATAATATAACAAAGACGTCGACACCATGACACATGTTAATAGGATTACGTCTCCACTCAACAAAACATTAACCCATGCTTATCAATGGTCGATCTTTCATGAATCGATTTTTTATAAATTACAAAACTCTACACAGTTTTACTTCCCTGTTTAGTGAGCAAAAATGGTTTTCAAAACTATAACAATTAAAACTAGTTAATGCAAAAACTTACAAACTAGGATACTGTAGAAACTTGTTCCGAAACATGCTACATGCGAAAGAAGTAGGTGCAGTTACACATAATTTAGTTCAGTCAAAATCTCAGTGTTTCCAAACTAAGCCAGACCTTTAACAGTAAACAAAGGCTTGACAGCCAACAGTGTGGTATGAAGAAAAATAACAAAATATGCACATCATAGTGTTCTTACAACTGCTGCCCAAACAATAATGAAAGAACACAAGAGAAAATGTTGAACTCACTGTTAACATCCAGGTTGCATTTTCTACTTCACGAGGATTTGACTTAACATAGCGGTGATTGAAGGTACATCCTGTGTGCATGTCCACTTTGTGGTCATCTCTCAAATGGGTAACCAGATAAGGAATGTCCCCGGTAACTGCACACTCCGATCCAGCATATGGACAACTGTATGGTCTGAAGTTGCAAACTGCCTCGTGTTTGAGTTTGCTGTAATACGGAAAAATTTCTGAGCATCCCAAAGAGTAGTACTTGCAGGGCAGCTCTAGTGACTCTGCAACCTTTTCTAATGCTAAGCACCTGATATCCCCAAGCTCTTGTCTGCATGTAGGACAGCGATTATGCACCCTTGTCTTGCAAGTGGAACAGAGAGTGTGCCCATTATGACACTGCAAAAAGGAAAATAATCAATCAGCCATTCTTCATCCTACCGAAGTTAGAAGTAAATATTATTTTCCCAACAGCCAGACACTCTACATATTTCCTTTTACTGTTTTACATGTTCTTTTTCACCACACTTAGCAGGTAAAGTTCCTAACTAGACAAACCACAGAAAGTAACTCAGGCAAAAAAAAAATCAAACACAGATTTTTAAAATATGGGAACTGTGTAAAAGACAAACATTTATTTCGATCCATTCATTGCAAGTGCTATTGCGAAGCCCCATTAGTGGAAAGTATTACTCCTGTGCACCATCAACTCACTTCAGTTAGAAGTTACCGTCCAGAGTATACTTTTAAGACACCAAAATACTTGAGGCTCCTTTCTTACATTTCTGATTCTTTATGGCAAACCAAATACTCACACTTCTGATATTTTCTATCAAAGAAAGCTCCAAATTTGGATTTCCCTGGTAAAGGACACTAATTCAAAAAACATAACGCAGTTTAGTTAAAACTAAGTTTCGTTTTTCACAAAATCAACTATGGTAGCCTGCCAAAGTATTGAAATGAATATTTCGATTCATATCTAAAAAAAAAAAATACATGTTGAATTTGATGAGAAGAGAACTTTCATTCATATTGCGCCAACAATAAATCGATCTTCAATTCCTCGTTACCCTCACAAGATAATACAAGCCACCCCCCCCCCCCCCCAAGGCGGGATGAATGACCAACCACAACACATGCATCGAGGCACATAAATTTAGAGCAACGTACCAGAAACGCAAAAGAAGACAAGAATCTGAAAACAAAAGGATAAGAGATAAATATAGAGCAGACCTGATGGATCGGTGGGTACATGGAATTAGTGCAAACAGGGCATTCCAGCAATTCATGGACGCTGGTGGGGGCAATTCCAGAGGGGACTACACCATGAGGCTTTGAAGAATACTGATGGGGATGAGCATGATGATTGTTGTGAGGATGTGAAGACACTGATGACTGGATCTCTTCATCTTCAATTCCATCTGATGAAGACACACACTCCACAGTTTCCATTTCGATTGCTGCCATTTTTGGGGTAATTGAAATAAGTTCCACTTCCACGAATCCACACGCAATCCCAAGATCCAATCTTTTTCCAAAAATATCAAATGGCCACTTCTGAAAATCTAATCTTTGTCAGAAAAATGGCATGCCCTCTTGTCAAATTTCAATCTTTTGCAATCTGAACATCCAGAAATTTAATCATCATACTCGATTCCCACACAGAAACTTTTGATCTTTGACAGAAATCTGAGATGCCCGCCTATCGTCGGCAGAAAAATGAGATACCTTCTTGCCAAATCTCAATCTTTTGCCATAACCTCAACAGCCCACCTCCAGAAATTTAATCATTCGCATAAACACCTGATTCCAACATAGAAAATTTTGATCTTTGACAGAAATCTGAGATGCCCACTTCCGGAAATCCAACCTTTCATCGATTTAAGGGTCCACTGCGTTCTTGATTCCTCTTTTTTTTTTTTCCCTTCACTTTCTCTTGTTTCTTCTTTTCAGAGGGAAGAAGAAATCAAAAGAATCTAAATGAAAATGGAAGAGAGAACGAGAAACCGATTCAAAAAGAACCAAACAAGAGATCATTCCCTGGAAAGGTGGTTCGTTTCTTCTCTCCCTATCTGGATTACGAGAGGAGAGAGAAACGAGGATCACCGTTGATTTTGAAATAATTGATGTTAGGATGTTGATCCGACGGTTGTAGAAGATGGTATTCTTTTCTTCTTGTTTATAGTATTGCTAATTGCTGGTTGAGATATGAGAAAATAAATAAAGAGAAATTGGGTTTTTGTGTTTTGTTTAGTCTGCCATGAATATTTTGTTTTTGTTTTTGTTTATTTTTTTTTAATTTATTTTTCATTTTTTTACTTAATTATTTTCTATAGAAAATTTGAATTCGGGCATGTTTGTTTATAGTCAAAAAGAAGGAAAAAGAGGGAAATATTATATAATAGGCAATGATCAATAATTAATTTCAATTTTGGTGTACCTTTACTTTATGTGCCAAGAAATGTACAAGAGAAAATATATTGAATTTAATTGATGGATTCAAGTTACTTTTCCATATTAGTTTTACCTTGATTCTTGCACAAACTACATTTCCTAGAAATACAAGTTCTTACTTAAGATTCCAAACGAAATTGTGACTAGCATTAGAAAAACAAAGGATAATTGAAATAGACACAAATAGTAAAGAAGTGGCAAAAAGAACTGGTTTACATTCAATTTTCAATATAATAATAGCAAAAATTCTTAGCATATCTGAAAGAATTTCCAGGACAAATGGATGCTGTAAGAATTATACCATGGCACTCTTCAGAAAATGATACCAGTAGGCAACAGCTAATTCTGGTTGAACTACTAAAGAGACTCAACAATTAACAGCAATATTGTTTGCTGTCTCTATCAGAAAACCTTTTGATAAGCTGGATTTATGTGGAGAGGTATTGTTGAAGGAAGCTTTTTGGATAAAATAATGTTCTTTACGTAAGAAATGAAGGAGCTAACTGTATTCAAAAGTTCAAACCAGAAGAAGAAAATGTTAAAAAAAAATGATGACATGAAAAATAATTGGAGGTTGGACAAGCATCGTTTTCATTCTGACTGCTTCAATGGTTAATGGAGGGAATGCTTTTAACTTGCTTTTTTGCCTTTATAAAAAATTAAGAAAACGCGTAGAAAAATATTGAAAAAGACATGAATAAGAGCATTAAATATGTCGATAAACAAGATTAACGTACGACACACAATGTGAAATTATCTTTAATTTGTATCAAGAAATTGAAGCCTTAAACTCAGAATTAGCAACACTACAACTTTTGTGTACATTCCATGTAACTCTGGCAAGAATGTATACATGTAAATTGCAAAATAACAAATGGTTTTGTTCTTCTTTCCTTTAGTGTTTCTGGGGTGAGGATGTCTAGAGAAGCAGAAGATTCAGATAGCAACAAATTAATTTACAATAGGACTATAAAGTACAACAACTTAGAAACAACTGCGCTTCTATATCTGGTAAATAATGCTCATTTGGATTTATGCTGTACACAAGGAACCATGGACCTCATTTAGAGTTTATAATGCAACAATAGAAGGAAGCTCCTGTTCAACCTCGGGCTCTCCTTCGGACCCTTCTGCAGATGTCTGCAATACAAGAATAAAATATTTAGACAACAGCAAAATAGAAAATTGGGTTGGGGGGGAGGGGGGGCCTTGCCCTGTTGGCCATACCTCTGAATCCTTCAACTCATGTTGTGAAAGATACCGTTCCAATGCCCCTTTACCGTAAAGGATTTTAGCCCCACATCCTCGCCCCTCGGTACCAACAGAGTCCTTATCTACTACAACCGCATCTATTATACCATCACCTATTCTAACATCAGGAATCTGCAAGATTAAGAAAAAAAAGGGGGGGTGGGGGGGTCATATTTCATAACCATGGGAAGAATAAAGTGCAAGAAAAAGCAGAAAAAAGGTGTATGTACAAGTAGGAGCAAGTCCCTGTATCACAGACAGAGATTTGGCAATAACAGTCTATTAAACAAAAAACTTAAACCTTTACATAGAAAATATTTCTCACTTTTGATTATAGAGACCATGAATCGTGCTCATTTCGAGGATACAAAATCAAAATGCTTCCCCAAATTCCCTTTACATTTTCATCTATACTATTATGTTGAGAAGGCACTTCAAGTAACTGTTTTGCTGTAAAATGAGTGCTAAGTACCCTGTTCTGCACAGGGTTCCAGATGGACAGGTTAGACTGCGTTTGAATGGGTTGATGAAAGGTAGGATTGAAATTCAGTTTTTAAATGGGTGGGGGAAATCCCACCTACCTCGTAAGATTTTACAAGTAAAAATGAGTTCTCACAGACAAGTTCAACCCAGTGAACAATATAGACTAACCATTAAATAATGGGGAACCAAACCTTGACTTTTAATGTCATCATGCAATTTGAATCAAAAATGGCACAAGTAATGGATATTCATTAATAACAATTTTAACCAATAGAAAATGGCCTTTAGAATCAAAACCAGTCTGTGCAAACGACACAAGATTCTAAAAGATTACCAAAGAGATGAATCACAAACCTCATACATAGCATCCATCAAAACATTCTCCAACATGGATCGCAAACCACGAGCTCCTGTATTCTTAGTTATTGCTTTTCTAGCAATCAATCTCAAAGCGTCTTCTGTGAAATGCAACTTCACCTAAGAACAAACCAATACATAATACATGTGAGAAATTAACCTTAACCAAAAGAAGACAATGTGTCAGACGAACTCATAAGATTTCCCGTCTTTCCCGCATCCCCTCTTTCTTTTTCTTCACCAACAGCACAACAAACAAGTGGAAAGAGGAAGATTACAGTGCCGTATCTCCGAAGCTAAACACCATGTGGCCAAAAAGAAAAAAAACAAAAACAGAAAGAAAGAAATGAAATGAAAAACCCGCCTTTCTCTTCCCCTTCAACCACAAGATGACAAACAAATGGGAGGAGAAAGTTTACAATGAGCTCATTTTATCTACAAGAAATAACTGTAATGGAAGAGGAATGGGAACTTACTCCATTCATTTGGAACATTTTTTTATACTGCTTCCGTAATGCATTTTTAGGCTCAGTCAAAACCTGGAAAACAAATTCAACAGTGTTGCATAAGTCATTATACTGAGTAAAAACTTCTAAATATATGTGGACAATATTCTCAAACTTGCAGTGAACAAAAAAAAAAAAAAAGAACTTTTTAAGATTGCAATAAAGCTTAGCAAAACAAAAAAGTCAATAATCTAAAAAGGGGGTAGAAAATTAGAAGCTTCACAGCATAATGAAGAGATAAGCAATATAAATTGATAGCGATCAGCAACTAGAACAATCTCTTCTTATTATCTTCACTCAATGGCCAACAACGGCAATATATTTATACTTGTCAATTCAGTAGGAAACAGCAAGACATATAAGACTTGATTCTGTCAAAGCAACGTAATTAGCCACATTTATTATTTCACAAATAAATTGTCACCTGAACAAGCTGATTCTCAGTAAGTGCTGACAAGTTAACAAGTACAGGAAATCGTCCAACAAACTCAGGAATTAACCCATATGCAATAAGATCGCTACTTTCAACCTGAAAAAACATGAATACTGTCATGGAGTTGCCTGTCTCTGGCATGCATTATGGTGATGGAAGGAGAGACTGCACAAGCACACACACTCAACACGTGGGCAATGAGAAACAAGGAGCAGTTATTAAGCTTACAGTTTCCAGCAAAGATGCTGTCACAGCAGCACTTGTAACACCGCGTGTTCTCATGTTTGCACGTACAGGGGCACCAAAGCCAATGGACGAATCATGACGTCTGAAAATAATTGCTCAAAGTTTTAAGTTTCGAAAGAGATACAGAAACTTAGCATAAGTAGGTATATTACCTTTCTGAGATCGTCTTTTCCAAGTCAATGAAAGCACCACCGCATATAAAGAGAATGTCCTTTGTATCAATCTGTAAATAGAATAGTGATTTTCATGATTTCACAAATCAATACACATTTATGCATAATATAAGGAAGCCATTAAAAGAAACATCTCAATCAATGTTGAAGAACAAAGCATAAAGATTCATATGCAACCACAAAGACATACATAGAGAGGCACATAACATGAAAAACACAATCAAGAGTAGATTAATTAAATGAAAATGATGAAAAAATCAGAAAAGATGCTCCATGCTCCAGCAGAGTAGCCAAGGGATGTAATACATTCTGTAGTCTTGTAATTTCCCTATTACAAGCACTCCAGCTCCACAATTGATTAAAGCAAAGCAATAATCAGTCAAACGTCTGTCATTAGGGGAGCCAAGAAAATTTAACACCCAGATAAGAGTCTACCTAAACCAGTTGGCCTGTGCTTATTCGCAAAAGAATAATCTATCAGCATTATAATGCTTATTCCTCAACAATCAGAACATATCATGATCTCTCCCCACGATTTCACCATAAACCACACAGGATGTTAGGACCATCAATAAATAGTTAACCATATTGCAACTCGCATTGTAATGTTATTGAACTTACCTGAATGTTGTCACCTCTAGGATGCTTCCGAGCGCCCTTCTCTGGGACATTGACCACCTGAGGTTGCAACAAGAGACCATCAAAAGACTTGAGATCCACAATCCATCAGATTAAAATTGAATTATTCTGTTGTCGGTGATTCTTTAGAACTTTAGGTACATTCAGGCATAAGATGATGCTACATTCAGTAATTTGACACCTGCCTAAATTATATCTAGCTTATGCTAGCTTTTGTTCAAATAATAGATCTGGCCCGTATACACAAAAATGATGAAGGTGTTCCTGCAACCTGACACACGTAACAGAGATAGGATCTAGAACTATTTACAAAATGCACAAGATTCAATTAAGTGTCAAAGCCACCACTGATAGCACAGAGTAAAAATGATGGTTTCCTGGTGTCAAGCTGGAAAGAGGTTGCCAAAACAAGCAGCTTGCGTATAATTTGGTTTGCCGTCAATGGCAGTAGGGCATCATGTGACACCTAGCAGCTTGAGATTTGGTAACTCAAGGACTTTATGCACAGATCCGCCATTTTTCTAGGTTGCCTAGGCACAATTTGGAAACGCAAGAAAGGAGTTTAGATGTTAAGCTTCAAGCTCATATCTCCCCATAAAACCATAGTTGCTCATATCTACTACGTCAAAAAAACTCAACCTTCGACATGATGCCATCAAGTTCATCTACTTATGTGGATTGCTCGAATAATTAATGTCCAAGTCTTGAGACATTTGTAAATTAGGTATGTTGTTGTGACCTTCCAATTAAAGAACAAAAGAATGGAGAAATGGACATTATCACATCAAGAAGGTGAAGAGAAATAAAGCACTTACATTCCCCTCAAGCATTTTCAACAGTGCTTGCTGCACACCCTCCCCAGACACATCTCTACTAATATTGAGGCTCTCAGCCTGCAGATACAACAGAGAACCTCATTGGGCACCAAGATAGAAATGCATGATTACAGAATCTGTAATGATAATACTGGTTTGACAAATTGTTTGACAGATGTAGTCTAGGAGACACCTTTTTGGTGATCTTGTCAACTTCGTCAATATAAACTATGCCTTGTTGTGCAGCTGCCACATTATAGTCTGCAACCTGAAATGGAAAAGATACTACAATCAATGTCCATTACAAATTTACCCAAAAAAATAAGAAAAAAGAAAGATATTGCAGCCCAAAAGTCTTAGAATCCAAAAGCAAATACAAGAGTTTCAAGAATACCAAAATTAACAACTTGAAACTATCATTTATATCAACTTTATAATTTGCTTAACACAAGTCAGGTAATCCTCTATCGTGATGTAACAGGCTGTCTTGAAATAACCAAACCATGTCACAATATCCATTTTAACCCAGCAATCCCTTTAGTCACATGCATGAAAATTTAGATACAAATGTATTTTAAAATGGGTGAAATCCCAGTTGCCAGACATTGATTTCTATTATATGCAGAACCTCTGCCACATCCTGTATGATAATGAAAAAACTAACGTCAACAATATACAAATATATGAGGAAACCGAGTACAGGAAACCAACAAGCAAAAGCCCCAGATTACAGTATATTTTCAAGGATAGTTTCAACAACACAATAAACAAACAGATAGAGCAGGAATGGTGTTTGTCAAAAGTAAAATCATATTTGAAAGGATATTATTCAGAAAAAATTGACTGAACAAAAAGAACTATGTAGAGCTCACCGTAAGCAGCTTGTATAAAATGGACTCCACATCTTCCCCAACATATCCTGCCTGCAAATAAGATATATATTCATCAGAATAAAGATATGAATAGTTAAGTTTTCAATTTCAGTTAGGTCACATTGTAAAATTTGTGTAAAATTATAATTTCACGACTTATACTTAAAAAACCTTGATAATCAAAAAATAATTTGCAAGTCGTTAAAAGTATATGATGGTTGATGATCTGGGCACTAAAGGCCCAACAGAAAGCACATTGCCACAAATTATTCCGAGAAAAATAAGAAAAAGATCACCCTGCTTCATATAAAATTATGACTTGCCTGAGTAAGTGTAGTGGCGTCAGCGATTACAAAGGGAACATTTACCAACCTCGCCAATGTTTTGGCAAGTAGTGTCTTCCCTGTCCTTAAAATGACATTAAAAGCACACAATGAAACAGTAATATTGGAACAGAAAAGAGATGCGTCTAAAACCAATGCACAAAAGGTAGCTAGTAAACCCTTTTGACAAATGTTATTTACTCCCTCTTAGTTCTAAAAGTGCCCACTAAGAAGACAAATTAGACTTCAAAAACAAGAAAATCGCAACAAATGCTTAAAGGAGGAAGAAAGGATGCCACCAGGATAATCAGAAAATAATTAATCATTATATAATTGTAAAAGCTAAGACAGAACATACCAAGACAACCTGAGAAACCAGGAAAAGGAAAAAGACTCTCGACTCCAAGGACTATAAATTCAATTGCTCACATACGTTATGTGATCTCATATGTTTACATTAGTCTAAAGTCACCATTAAATTATTAAACAAAATAAAGTCGTAGAATCCTAGCATCATTAAAAAAAAAAAACAGCTCTATAGAATGTTGTGCAATATCACAAAATGATCAAGGAGTAAGGTCTCCTGTGCACCTCTGCACACGCATACATATAACACTCAGCAAAGAAAGCATTGAAAAAATTACCTGAACCTGTGGGCCCCATAATAAGAATGTTACTTTTTTCAAGTTCCACGTTCTCATTATCTGTGCCCTCAGCTTTGTCACTATCTGAACTCCCAGCAGGCCTAACTTTCAATGGGCAACATTAACATAGATATTCTTTATGTCAATGCTGAGTTGATGACAAAATAAAAGCAGAAATATTGGACGAAACATTTACATAGGCCAACTGCACAAAGGCAATTTTCCCGAGACTCTCTAAAACTCCAATTATCAGTAATTTAGCTAATGTCTATGGAACAGGAGACACATAAAGCTGTATGTCCACATGAAACTTAGATTCAGAGAGAAGCCATTTTAACACCTATATCATGCATTGCACCATAAACTGCGTAGATGCAGATCAAGTGAATTAGGGGATCCAAGAGCAATCACCTTTGCGAAGAATCATTGTATATTCTCTTGTAATGATTATAAACAGCTACAGAAAGAACCTGCAATCAGCAAATTCGTTATATATAAGTTACATTATCATTTCACATAGACAAAAAACGATATCTTTAATATGATATATACCCCCCAAAACTAAAGCTTTAACACCCCCCTTCCCTTCAATAAGGTAATCAATCAAGCAGTCATCAAATGCAAAAAGATAAACCTTTTTAGCTCTCTCCTGCCCAATCACAAACTTATCAAGTCCTCTACATATCTCCTTTGGGGTCGGGAAATTCAGGCCCAAATTGGATCCGCCCCAACACCCCTCTTTCGAGCCAGAGGCGAACCCGCCACCGGAACCTGCATTCAGCCCGTCCCCATCAGTCACCTGAACAAATTTAACCCCTGGCCTGACCTCAATTCCCTCCCCCCGGGCGGCTGCCAGACCTCAGGAGGGCCCCCCTGAGAGCTAAAATTTCGAACTTTCCTCTCATTGCCAAATAATTTCCGAGAATTATTGCCACCATCGTTATATTCGCCGCGCAGAGAGACGGGATTGAATGGTATGAAATTGGAGGAGGAGCCTGAGAGGAAATTACAATTACTATCAAATACAGAGGTCCGCTGCAAATGGTTGGCCCGACCCGCGTGCATATGGTTTTGAATAAAGTATCTGCACTTGGAGACAGCAGATGAGGCTGCATCTCTCGATGATTTTGACCTTAAAGCAGCTGCCATGGCAGAACCTTAAAGCAAAAAAACAAAAAGAGAGTAAAGAAAAAACTCGGTAAAGAAAGGAACTTTTGAGAGCTAGAGTGAAAATTGGGACATGGATTTGGAGGAAAAGGTGAAAAATGAAATGGGTTTGGCTCAGATTTCTAAAAAAAAATGTGGAACTTTTCCAGGTAAATTAGAGGCAAAAGTTAGGAAAGAAAAAGCAAATTGGAATATTGGCTCGGAAGGAAAAGGCAAGAATAGATTGTTTTTTTTATCAGATTCTCGTAATTTGGGAAATTTCCTAGTTGTAATTTTTGTGTCTTGATTAATAAGGGAAATAGTTTACGAAAAATATATTTTAGAAGTTATATTGGAAAATTGTAAAGAATGAAAATATGTTGGATTTAGATGTGTTGTATATTAGAATGTTCGAAAAAAATATGTAAAAAATTTATTATATTAAGTGTTATATTATATTTTAATGTTATTATATATAAAAACATATAATATATTAATATACATAGTAACAATTATGACTTTTATAAAATATTATGGAAAAAGAGTGAGATGTGTTGCGGTGGGAATAAAACCCAAAAAAACTTCTACAATATTTAGTTTTATTCATGACCAATGAATGAAAATATTTGCTTTAAAATAATACCAGATATTACCTTAGTTATTTAAAATTTAAGATGAAAAATGGATGAGCTTTGTATTAAGTGGAGCTTGATTTTTTAAAATGAAAATTGGCAGTAAAAAGAAGCTATCATTGTTATCATTATTATTACTATTTTCAGATTTTAGGTATCAATACTATTGTAGTCCAGAGAGTAGGGAATAGAGAAATATCTGTATTTAGATAGTGTAGTGACAAAAAAGTTAATGCATAGAAAATTAAATAAAGCAATTTCACGTTTTCTTAGGGGGCAGAAGATGATATAGATGTACCTAGCCTGGACGGTGTCGTTTTTTCCACGATACAGTGACAGTAGCTGGGTATGATTTTTTGCACGAGGTGCCAAAGACAAAAGCAGTAGCAAGAATATCCAAACTGGGGACCTCTAAGAATGGATGGCCAACAAAATTAAAAAATAAAGAAAAAAAGTGAAAAATATAGGAAAGAATCGTGCATGTAACTGTCTACCTTAAATGTTGCTTGTCTTCTCTTTGATGGTCATTGGTCAGGTATGAAATTTTCAACTAAAAAGAGGGGAACAAATGAACTTAAAGAACCACCATTGGCCTGATCTGCAAATACAGGTTGATTTGTCAGTTGAGCATGTAAGATGGGAAGGGGCAGTTAAGATATTTTTTATTTATTTTTAATAAAATCAAACCCTAAAAATTAAGAATAAAGAATGTGCAAGATTCAAAATCTGAAGAGATGAAATCAAGTATTAATACTCCTAATAAGTATTTGTGAAAAGGTAGTAGGAGATATTTGACAATAATAAGGCTCATATCATCACCTCTAGAGAAATGTAATAAGAGGTTGGTTGTTAATATTTGGAGGAAAGAAAAAATTTTGTGTAGCTCAAATAGTGAGTGGAATTTCATATATGATAAGAAAAAATTATTAAAAATGGTATTGTTAAATAATTTTTGAGTTACAATAATTTAAAATTTATAGTAACTCAAAAATTATTTTTGAAATTATATTTTGTATTGGAAGTTAAGTATTCTAAATCCATAACAATAAATTTATTAGACTTGTTTGAATAATTTGATGTTACAATGTATATTTAAACACCTATTCGAGTTATTTTTTCAACTCCAAATTCAAATTCTTTGATCATGGGATATGTGAATTGTGAAAAACATGTAGAAAATCAATTATTTTTTATTATCAGAATCATATGGTTCCATGGTCTAGTGGTCAGGACATTGGACTCTGAATCCAGTAACCCGAGTTCAAATCTCGGTGGAACCTATGATTTTTTCCACTTTCTTCCTTTTACAAAATTTTGTCCCTTTGACCATGCTAATTGCCTTGCCTTTTTCTGTTGCTGGTTGCTACTCATCTGCTATATTGAAGAAATTTGAAAGCTAAAACCATCAGCAGCAACCTTTCTGTGTAAGCTAAATTTTGGTTACAACTTCTTTAAACTGATTTAATAAGAAATCAAGAACTAATTAACCTGATATTCAAATGTCGTAACTAGCAGAGAGCAAAACTCTTTTGAGTGCCATGCTACACATTCAGCACAAATTCTTAAATTTGTAGAAAAAGTAAACTTGAAACGTCAAGAAGAGGTTGTAGAAACATTAAGAGGTTACGTACGTAGACACTTACAGCTGACAACACTTTTCTAGGCTAAGGAGCATATGCCTGGGAAAACATACCAAAACTATTACGTTTCACTAATCTATCGAATTGTTCCAGCATAATACTATGGATGGATGTCTTCACGAATCAAACATTTCTAAATTCAAATGGAGAAAAATGTTCTCAAGTTGAACCATATTGCACATGGTTCCAACTAAGAGTGGAAGGTGAAATTAGTAAGCAAGTACTCTGAAGCTTCTTCAATTTCCTCAATTTTCTCTGCTATTTTGCCTCCATGAAATCATCTTGGGTTTGATCCACGTCCGACTGGAGACTGATGATACAACACAAAAGGCAAAATATTTTAGTCTTTAGTAAGCAAAAATTACTAATGAAAAAGATAATAGCTTCCTTCACATGACAAACAACAAAAAAGATTTGTTATTTATCCAACACAATATTTTCCTGTGATCTTGAGGTCAAAGAATAGTTTTAAATCGTTAGGGTGACGTATTTCTCTCAAACAATTGCTTTTAGGACACAGGACTGGCAATGGTGTCAACAGGTCAGCAGTCAAGGCCATGAAAGTTGGGGTTCATCTTTACCCATTGGTGGTATTTTAATGCTTTTGAGACACAGCAACCAAGTTATCAAATGCATAATAATCTACCAATATCAAGATAAGGAAGAATTTATGTCCTTTATCTGCTTGACATCAAGAGGGAGACTAACAAACAATGGGGCTTTTTCCATAGACTGGTGACACATGATTGATGCATTACCTGAGACACATGTGATGAGCTTTCAGTGAGAAACTGGACAAACACTCGCTTCTTTGTCTCATAGTTGAACCTTGCATGGTCTAATAGATCCTGCTCTCTCCGCATATCTTCCAATGTTCTATCCTTCTTCCATTTTGTCTCCTTCATCCTGTTTTCAATCTCAAAGTAGCTCTCAGGGAGGTTCAACATTTCAGAGCCATTTGGGAACTTGATATCTATATCTCCCCTTAAACGACGGAAATTCAAGAGTAAAATCAGTGTACGAGAAAAACAAAATCAATAGAATGTCATCAATTAAATCTGTAATAGACAAAGCGACATGTTAATTTCTTAGCATAAGGAGTTTGTAGTTTTGGAGAAAATAATTTTCGATTTGTGAAATAAGGCCAAGCTTCTTACTGATGACGACTCAAGGAGAACACTCCAGGACTTCTTATCATTCCTCCATCTAGAGATATGGCTCCATTTCTTATACAAGAGAGAGCCTTTAGCATGTCTTCCCTTGATCTGTATACTTGCAAATTCGAGAAAAGATTATAGAACAGTGTTTCTCGTAGGCTGTGCCCATTCTTTGAGATACAATACAAGTTAGTGCTGTCAATGGTGATCATATTCACAGCAAAACCTAGAAAGCCAGGAGGAGTTTCCCCATTGAATAATCTTGGCTTTAGAAGAGCAAGCCTCCGCTGGGGATCATCAGCTATGAACTCACCAGCATATGGTCTAAACAGAGACCCACAAGGGATCACAAATATAAGTTGCTAATGGAAAGCTAATCTGAAAAAAGTGAAAAACAATGACCTCACGTATGCACACCTTATATCTTCAAGACAAATAACAAGAAATCGGTCAGCCAGGGGCCTCCCAATTGAAGTTGCAAATGCATGAAGGCCAAATTTTTTATCTATTAAACCTTCCCTGTTATATGCTTCCAGGGCTTTGACACCTTCAGACGTCTTGCAAACCACTGCTAGCATGGTTTCGAGGCCCAAATACTCTGAAAGAAGCCTAAGTCCCACAATTAAACAAGAAACAAGTCAGCCATGAGGGATTAGAAGTTATTTGTGTTTTTATGACATTGTTTATTCACAAACAGGCGAATTTAATCTGAGTTGCAGTTATAAATTACAATTGACTGGATGGTCCAGACACTTGTGAATAAGTATCATTTTCCATGGTAGAAAAAGGAAACCCCACAGAAACCAATTATAAGAGAGCTTTAGAAACAAAATTCTTCAAGCAAATCATCTTTAGGTACCTCCATGTTTAGACGATAAATTATACAAAGAAGGAAGCCTTTATGCATCAATATGCTGATGCTAAGATATGTATGAACGTTCTGGTACATCCAAACAAAAGTTGAAGATGGTAATAAATTTGCCAGAAGAAAAAGGAGAAGGGTAGAAAACAGTGGACCAGCCTGCTAAGGTTGTCATCATCAACTTTTCCAAGTGTAGCTACAATACCGATCAAATCCTTTGTCAGTGAATGATCAGAAGACAAAGCTTCCGCTTGACTTTTCATCCTAAGCAGAAGGGCAGCTGCAGACTTCTCATGCTTAAGAATACGCTCAATTGTTTCTTCTTCACTCTTCACATGGGCAGGGTCTTTGTTTAATGTTCTGGAGAAACTTGCTTTATCATACTTCCCAAGAGCAACTATAAAAACAAGAAGTTAGAAAAACGAATCAAAAATAAATTAGGATATAATAAACAAGAGAGACAGATCAGTAGCCAAACTGAAAAATAGCAAAGGATAAAATGATCAGACATAATAACATCTTTGAAATGTAAATTTCAGGAAATAGCCTTGAGGTGGTATAAGCCTCTTAAATATGTAATAAATTCGGTAATTGTAGGCAATGATGCATATCCTTAGATTCTCCTTTTGCAAGCATGGGATTTGGCCGAACGTTAACAGTTCTGGAAAGACCAGGCGGAATTGGAAATGCAGATACCTTGCATATCGAGAATTGATTCCTCCAATTTGTTCTTCAAAGTCTTTAAGTATTTAACATTGTCCTCATGATGCTTAATTTTTTGACCCAGTTCATGTAGATCATCTTGAAGTTTCTGCAACAATTACATCAACTCGGTTTTAGCCAGGTCATGATTTTTCCTTAAGCAGCAATTGAAGGTCAAATAATAGAGACAGTACTCTTTCTAATTTGACGAGCAAAAAGGCAACTGACATTGAGCACACAGTCTTCTGCATGATCAGATAAAAGTTCACCCTAGAGGACCTCGGAGAATTAGTGACAAACCTTAGAATGCTTTGCAATTGATTCAGCCTGCTGACTATGCGCTCCATTTTGCTTGTCCTGCCTTGAAATCATATTGAGAGAATTCTCACCAACATGCTTAAGTGTTGCTGATGGGTCAGAGACAACCAATGCCCTAGAATTGATTGACAGCTAGCATAGCAAGAACACAACTCAGCTTTAGATACCACTAACACACATAAATGCTATTGTATATAAGGATCATCCAGACAGAAAAGTATAATGGGAGTTAAAGGCTTCTTTGTGCTGATAATATGAAAGCATAGAACGTAAAATTTAAAACATCAAATCTTCTAGCTTATATGTTTCCTTCTGAAAAACAGACATTCAAGAGCTAGTAACAGAAAAGACAAGCAGTTCCTGATAAATTCAACTAGAGTAACCAAAGTTTCATCAATCATGTAAAGCCCAAAGCAAGCTTGTAACAAACAATCCCACCAACAGAAAATGGCTACTGAAACAAAAAATGTCTACAAGTTTTGTTACACAAATAAACAAGACAATTGATCAAACTTCTGCTCTATTAACGAGGAGTCATGATGTTTGAAAATGTGAATCCATTTTTGCTTAGTGGATTGTGAGCCAAGTCCCAAGCTCCTGCCTTTAGATCTACAACTCATTTTCCCAAAATAAGTTAATTTACACAAAACCCACAATGCATCTTACTTTCTAGGATTGAAAAGCAGCCATGCACAAGGCAACATGCTGAAGTCCATTTGATGAAAAATCTTAAATTCTACAAGTGGATTGTAAACCAACTCCTCAACTTTCTATTTGTACTCCTTTTCCCGAAATGAATAATATTTACACCACATACAATATACCAAAATTGCTAGTCTTGAAAAGCAGCTAAATTCCATTTGAAAAAAAATCTTGAATTTTCAAAAACCATGACTAAAATTTAACATGCAAAAGCATCCCACTACCCGAAAAAAATGAAGTATATATATGTATGCATAAATATATGTATATGTATGTATGTAAATATGTACATCTAAACAGCCAAAAAAAGTGATTTTAACTGACTCTTAAATCCCCCAAAAGTACTAACACAATTTCCTCGGAAACTCCCAACACTATGACGTGCTTAACACATAAAACAGAAATACAACAAATTCAAACAAAATCATTCGCCAGAAACTCATAATTTCACTTTCTCCATGTCTACATTTCAATGTTTGCATCAATTCCAATTTCTTCTATACACGAAAAACAACTGCATGTTCAGATTTTAGGGTTTCATCCACTTCCATAAACATGGAAAACAGCTTAGATAACCCAAAAAACCCCAATTAACTTGTTAATTCGAAAAAATACGAAAAACAAAACCAAATTAAACTAAGATAAAACCTGCGCTCCCGGGTCAATGTGCATGGACATTCTCCGAGGGTCGCCGCCGCCTAGCATCGTCGGACGTCGGGCGTAGCGGTGGCGGTGCTCAGAGAGTGAGGGATCAAACTGAGCAAGTGAAGAAGGGGAGAGAGTAATATAGTCTGTAATTTGCAATTTTTTAAATTTTGATTTTTGCATTACATTAAAGTTGACAATTTTTGGACTAGGACTCGCTGACAAAAAATTAAGAATAAAAAAATTATAATTTTTTGTACCAAAAAAAATTATAAATTTTAAAGCTAAAATTTTTATTTTTGACATATGATTGAGAACGATATGTATTAATCTTTGTGAAAAATACGGAAATATTGATATAAAAAATAATTATATTTTAAAAATAGAAGACTTAATTCAAAACGACACGATGAAATATAATAAATGAGATTTTGAATATAAGATCTCTTCAATAATTGAGGAGTAATTTTTCATCTTTCTCTTAAGACTAAGGATTTGAATTAAGTTTAGGAAGAGCATTTTCAAATGTTAAAATCTTTTCAATCAAGTTAGTGTTATTTTCGAAGGTATAGAGTTCAAAAAACGATAGGATTATTTTGAAAATGAGAATTAAAAAAAAAAATTATATGTATTTTATAAATATGGAAAGTTAGCAGTGTCAATGTCACATTTTCAACTGAATTATAAGAAATGAAATGTTATTCTAAGCCGTTTGAAGAAAGAAAATTTAAGCAACAGGAGTAGTACGACAAAATGGTTCTATAAATTTATATGTTACAGTTTGTATCGTAGGCAATGTTTGCTTGTATTTTTTAAAATATTCCATTCTCAATTTATTCTTTCAAAATAAAATCAAACACATATCACATTTTTTGATACACTTTCTTCCTAATACATTGTATTTTTTCAATACATTCTCCCAAAATCCCCAAAACAAATCCAAATACTTTCTATAAATTTAAAGAAATGTTTTTATAAGTACAAGAAAAACAAAAAACATACATCAAATTCATCAAATCAAAACTGCAGGTCACATTCATTGAAGAAGATCAGGTATAATACATTCAGTGCAGTTTCAGCTACAATGGTGTTATTGCATGATGAGCCTGAAACTCCATGGTTAAAGGGATCATCTTCATTCTGTCTTCATGTATAGCTTATTTTGTTTAATATAGTCAATAACATCATCTTCTGTCAGATACTTCACTGACAATCCTCTTGAAATGCAATCCCTGGCATGGAAAACTAACAAATGTTACCTCAAATTCATCAAATGGATGAGCCTCTTCATCGTTAAAAATGGGGATAGAATATGGATATCGCTAGTCGACTACTTGGTTAGTGGTTAGAGGAATGGAATGTTTTTACCTCAATCCTGTCGAACTGATCCCATTTGGTACAACTTCTTCAACAATTATGATATTATTCTGCAAGAAAAGAGTCAATAAATGGAAAAAGTTATAACTTATACAAGATACGAATCAAGACATGCACCAAGCCTTTCATATAATTTGCAAACCACCTATTTCACCAAAAAAATTCCTATTTCACACAGAAATTTCAAATTAATGAAAATTAGTAAATTAAATATATGCAGCATTGTACTTCTGTGAAATGGAAAAGGTTATTTGGATCATTCACAGAAGTATAATATTTGGATCATGGAAGCTTAGAAAAGAAAGTGTACATAAAAACAGAGAGACAAGAATAACCCACATTTCTTTGCAACACAAATTAATTTAGTATTATCTCCAGTGTTTAAAAGGCAGGTATGGGTACTGAGGCGGGCGCTCTAAAATTGCCTCGGGAAGGGGCCTGCATCAGGAGTTCAAGGCATGCACCGAGCACTTGGGGCATATGCTTTTCGCACCCGAAAGGATTGTGAACAAAAATATTTTCTTCTCAACTTTAGAAGGGCTTAATTAACTAAATTTATGATAAACAACTATTTTAAATTTAAATTTAACTAAAGCAAAATAAAAGCAATTAGAAAAAAAAAAAACCTCTCCGTAACAATTTATGGCTTCTATTCTTCTTCAAATTTTTTTTTTACTATTTTTCATAACTATTATTACGCTTCTTATTAATTTTAGAGATTTATCCTTTTCTAGACTGCTTATCTATAAAGTCTTATGTTTGTCTTGGTTTGTCTTGTAATGTCAGGTTTTTTGTTTTGTTTAAAAAATGATAAAAGCTAAAACTTCTTTTGTTACATTTCCTTCTAAAATATATTTTTATTTATCTCATGGTTTTGATATTATGAAAATAATTTTCTTCCGTTTTTCTATTATCTATAGTATTTTATGCCTTTTACCCTTAATTTTTACTTCACAATCTTTTTCTATCATTTTTCTAATATATTGACTTTTTTTTTAAATTCTTAATACTATTTTGAATTTTTAAAAATATTAAATAAGAAAATGCCTTACAAGCCTTTTAAAACACTGATTATTTCCAAAAATATAAAATTGATTACCTTGTATTCATTCAAAATATCATCTTTAGATATGATATTCTCAACATTGTGACCACCTCTCCGAATGCAAATCAACCCAAAGTCTCTACATATGGTTTTGACCTGGAAAAGAAAACTGTGAATGATATATAATAGACAGCAGAAATACAATTACAATAATCAATTATCTTGCACTATTGATTTTAAGACATCTCACTTTCCAATGTTTAAACACCTCTTAGATATTCAGGTTGTGCAATTAAAAGAAAGGAGCCACAAAAATTAAACACCAACCCCGAGTTTCATATTAAGATGCAAAACTACATGCTCCCTTTATTTCATTTTTGTTTTCCTGAGTTACGAAGCCGTTTTCCCCAGAATTTCCAGGCTACAAAAAATTCAAATCACCATATTCCTGAGATTCATATTATTCACCTTAAGTTAGAGTGAAAAAAAGTTCTACAACATAAATGCATTAATTATCACCATAATAACCTTCACCAAAAGAATGATCTGAAAAGATGCTTTGGAAAAAGTTAAGATGATGTTGCGTTTTTTTGTCCCCTAATTCGTAAAAAATTCAAGAGAACAACAAAGTGGACGGAGTATCTGAATTCCTATAATACTGTAGGTGTGAAGTGGCAGTAAATGAAAGGGGGCACAAAATTGCAATTCATTGAAGAGCTTGCTCATATCAGTGTGTGTTACACGACTTTACCTGCTCACGGATCCAAAATCCAGGAATACTAAAAGATTCTAACAGATCAGAACCACAGACAAGCATGACTTTAAGCAACTCTACAAAGAGAAGAAGAACAAGTTACAAACTTGCCATTGAATCAAGATATGAACACAATGAGAGTATGAGACTATTAAAGAGATGATGCGCCTAAAATATTACTAATATAATCAGTGAACCTTGAATGATTTAATTTTTTTTTCACAGATTATTATAGAAAGTAGAATTGTGTTGGTGAGTTGGACCAAACTCATTGGATAAATACTCTCATGTATCATTACAACACTAAGAAATAGTTGAAGATGATGAACACACTGTAGCAATAATTAACAAAGAAGACTTTACACTCAGTAATGAGTCAAGATACAACTCATAACCTACCATCGGATACAATTCCACTCTCACATAGCGATGTCCTAACTCTAGACAAAACTGTCAAAGTGCGCTGGTAGGTGCTCTGACTTGCCTGTAGAGAGGCAATAAAAAGTAGCAAAAGTTAATACCAGGCCAAAGTACTAAATAAGTATTAACATTACTTTGATAGCTGAGGCACTGGTGGGCCATCCTGAACTAGTGAGCTTTGATTTTTTGTGAAAAAACCATAGTGTTTGTGTATGAGAGAGAGAGAGAGAGAGAGAGAGACCTCCCATGGATCCACCATAACAAAATCAGAACTTCTACAAGCAAGCTGACACATAGCAATACGATGTTCAGCACGTATGAGATCCTGAAAAAGTAAATGAAACAATAAAAATTTCTGTAGGACACCATCCTACAAGATATCACAAGATGAGATGAAATAGTTTAAGCTGTCAAACTTCTATTACAACCAACAATGATGAGATGTGGAACAAAGCAACATAGCAATTCTTTCCTAAATGCAAAGATGTATTTTAATCCAATAACCGATAAATCTTTAAAAGGTGTTTAATGATCCAAAAAGCATGATAAAAGTATTATAAAGCAACAAAAGAGAGAGAGAGAGAGAGAAACCAGGTTGATTTCATCGGTCAAATAAACACTAACCATATTAAATCTCCAACGACTGATCAAGGGAAATTTAAAGTTTTATAGGCACCCTTTTATCCTTCCGTCCAGGTTTTTAAAACTTGTATTCTTCTTTACTCCGAGGATGGTAAACATCGTTAGTTAAAAAGCTGCCCTTGCATTACATTATTTGAAGTAATTTAGTGAATCAATACCTATACACCACAACTGGCATGCTCATAGCATGCTACATACCTTTTTCTTGTATGAATCATTAACAGGTGACATATAACCTCCAACCACAGAAAACCCTTGTGAACTTACAGCATCTCTTGCCAACTCTGAGCATAAAACAAGATACATCAATACAACTCAATGGAAAAATGTAGCATAATTTGAAAATAAATTAGCACCCTCATCAACTTCATAGGCAATACAACTCTGTAGTCAACTGAACTACACAACCCAAAATATTGTGAGACATTTGCTAGCATAGAACAGATGATTAACCCCCCACCAACCAACCAAATACGAAAGAGGAAGAAAAGGGGAACAAAGAATGAATTATGTACAGGAAATGAACGAAAAAAGGATCTTAAGGCTTATGTAGGCTGAGAAGCCTTACCAAAACAACGTAAATGCATGTATGTAGGAGGATTGAAACTTCCAGTTGATACCAAAACTACATAAAGTTTTCCCCTGAGAGAGAGAGAGAGAGAGAGAGAGAGAGCATCTTAAGAGGATATAGCATAGATATAAAAAGGATAAGACACAATAAATAAATAAAACTGCTGAAAGAAAAAGAGAAAACTACAAATTTGATTTTGCCTCTTATCAGTTTCATTTCTGTACACAATGTAACAAGGAGTCCATCAGGCAAATATAGCTTGGAGCTGCCGAATGGATGAGGTAAGACCATCTCCATGTGTCTAATCAAATGTACCGGGCTTTTAATGGTGAACAAATGCAAAATCTTACCGCAGCTTAATAATGAAGATCAAAGTCCACAACCATGGTATGAAGAAACCTACTCAAAACTGTTATTTCCATCTGTAATAACTGCTCTCTTTCTACAGACTTTAACCCTATTTCACATAATAGATTAGGAAGCCAAAAATAAGACTTTGATCCTTACAATCATCCAGCCCATATAGACGCAGATAAGCAACAATGGATTGGTTTCATCTATTTAATATATACATGAGATAGTTACTCCTACAACCTTAGCCACTGAGTACAGTGGTCAGCTTCTAAGGTGGTGATTACAGTTACAGGGGGCAACCCTCAATAATATGAATATTTAAGTCTATTGCATCAAGAGCCGTCTTCTCCATTTTGCGTCAAAATTGGTGCAAAATTAGTAAAGCCTGTCCAGTTATACTATTCCCAGTCCATGTTGCTTTTTCTCTTTTATATTTCCAAGTTAACTCTATTCCTCTGGTGAGAGAGTGATATGATCTTGAGAAAACTACACCGCAAAAAGCTAGCTATTGAAGTCGCAGAGCTCAAGGCCATAAACCCACGTACCCCATAATACCAACGTGGGATTATAGTCCCGTAACTTGCCATTGGGATCATAACAGAGAGAGAACCAAAAATTGCCATATCTCATGTTATATGCTAAACCTTCAGCTGAATAGAGTGTCAAATTCATTCACACGCGAACATAATTCAAAAAGCAATAAGAAAACTACAAAAGAAAGCAAAATATGCAGGCTAAGAATGAGAATAAATAACGAGCTCCGGACTTACATGCTCACGGGACTTGATAACCCATCTTGATTGATACATCCCAAGGATAATTTATCCCGCGGCAGTGGTATATCTGTATCACCAACAAGATTTTATCACGATTTTCGAACAAAGATCAGATTTTTATTTTTATTTTTTTATGCAAGAAAGAGCTCATATTAGGAAAGAAGACATAGATGCAAAATGGGTTGACTACAAAAAAAGCAATTCTACCTGAATTGGAAGCAGCCATTCAGTAAGAGAGCTTGAAATATATGAAACTTTTCTTCGAACAATAACCACGCAGTTCATATGCAACTCAAAGGGCAGGTGTTTTTCTAAGCACCTCAACATCCACGACAATCAGGACGATGTCCCTAGCTACACGGCCCCAACTCAGTCAAAAGTCCCAGTCAAGCAGCCCAGCGGAAAGTGTTATTGGGCTGGGCTATGACTTATCATACATCCAGCGCTGGTGGAGGAACAACAACTTATATCAGGCCCCCAAGTAGACCAAATCAGAAAGACAATAGACGTGGGCCAGCTAAATGGATCTGTATCCCTAATCCAGTAGTGGCGATAGGGCTTCGGCTTCTGGAGTCCATGGTCGAAGACATAGTTTTGGGTGATTTTTAAGTGTCTTGTTTGATTAATCCTTCGCCCGCATTTTTTTCTAATGTACAAACTACTAGATAATACTGGATGACTCCTCTAGACAATTAGAAAATTTTGGATGATTCTAAATCTTTGAATGTTTTAGAGTATTCTAAAATATAGAAGAATGTAGAGAAATATATGAATGACTCTAGAAAATTTTGGATGATTCTAAATTTTTTAATATTTTATTCAAATTAATGAATTTGAAGTTATGGATTATAAATCAATAATAACAAATCAATTGATTGAGTTTGAATAATTTTATATTACAGTGGATTTCAAATATTTGAATTTTTATTTGTATTATTTTGTGAGTTATTATGATAAATTTAAAATTCATTTTATATTGCGTTATTTGATATATTTTCAAATTTAAATTATTAGTATTCTAAAATATAAAAGAATGCAGAAAATATAGAAATGGTAGAATGTGGTAGGATATTATTCAAAAGGGTTGTACTTGTAGGAAGCTTTTAGAATTTTTTTTGTAAATATCTAATAGCAAATACTTAGATAGAGCACTTGTTACATGTCAATTTTTACCATCCACTCTCCAGACATGAATAGTATAAATAGATGATAGAGTCTATTAATATCATGAACCATCTATAATTGAATAAATACCACTGATTTGGTATAAAGACTTGAAAATTATGGCATAATGTTTATGCATTTTTTAGTCAAATTTGGAAATGAAACAAAAATCCATTTCAAAAAAAAAAAAAAAGTTAAGGGTAAAAGGGCAAGCCAAGATTTAAAATTTTCTTTTTTCTTTTGGTTTTGTAAGCAAAATGAAATTCTCATTAGGAGGGGCATATAGGCTACACCACGTAATTTCACCACTTAAAGCATAATAAAGGTATCGATTAGAGAACAAAATGCCACCAATTTATTCGTTATAAGAAAATTCAATGGTTAGGTTTGAATAAAAAATAAAAAAAGTTAAAAGTCTGACCAAAATTACCACATATCACAAAATTATGGCTTGCAATCCAAAAACAAGAGAAATTGGTCAATTGAATCATGCTATCTAAAATATAAATGAGGAGACGCTTGGGCAATTACGCAACTAGTAAGGTTCTAATAGAAGCGAGGCGCATTTATTGTTGGTTGAAAATTATTTCCAAACCTCTTCTGAAAGGGTTCTCTAATTTAGGTGCTGAAAGATTCTCTAATATAGGGTAAAGCCCTACAATATTTAGGCTAAATATTTTTAATATTGGGCCTATATAAGCTTGCTGTTTTAAATTTTTTGGAGTTATTATTTTTTTTTTATAAATATAGTATAACTACTAAATAAATACAAGTTACACGACACTAGTAAAAATTCATACTATTGTATAAGTATAACATTTTTAATTATACATTTTAAGAAAATATATGCAGAGTTTGAATCTAATAGTACTATGTTATAATTGAAAAAGATTAATGTCTTCTCACAAGATTTGTTTTTTCATTTTTTTTATTTTTCAAACACATAAGTTTTTTAAGAAATATAATTGCTTTTAATTTATTATTAGTTAAAATAAATTAATAACATAACATCTCTTTATTATAGGTGTATTACTTCTATTTTCTTTATGAAAAAATATTTCAAAATAAAATTTTATTTTGTAAATTATAAATTTTGTTTCAAAAAATACATTTTTATTTTATATAATTATTCAACACCATTAACTATCAACTATTAATTGTAAGAGCAATACAATAAATATATACAAAAGTTTTCCAATCTAAAACTACGTGTTAGATCAAATGAATTGGGTATTTGTGTGTCGCACTGAATAATACACATTGTATAATATGGATATTAACTCTTACGATCTATCACTTGAATGATATTATACGTCATCTTTAGTTTTATTTTATTTTTTATTTTTTAATTTTAATAAACAAATATTATTTGAATTCACTTAAAAAAAATTAATCAATTAATCCTTTATAAATCAAGGAATGTGAAAAATAAAAAATAAAAACTTAATCTGTGATATATAACATTTTTCTTTCTCGTTTCTCCCATATCATCTCCCATATTTTTATTACTCTATTTTGTTTTATCCTCTCACTTATTTTCTCTACATTTACAACTCCAATGTATTTTCTTCTATTAATTATATTCTATATAACTTTTAAAATATAGTAATTACTTTTTAATATATTAATTCATAAATTTATAAATAATGTTTTATCATAGAAAAACTAATTAATACTTCAAATTTATAATTTGAAAAATTCAAGCAACAGACACGCGTCATAAAGAAAAGTAGACAATTGCATTCGCCGGTCAAAAGTTATTCTCCCTCCTCCTTTCCGATGCTTCAAGCTCCCATCCCCAAACCCTAGAAATTTCTCCCAATTTTCGTCCCCCTTCAACAATTTTCCTCGTCCCCTCAAAGCCACAGAGATTGACATAGTCACACGCACACATTCACATTCATCTCTGAATCAATAAGCGATTTGAATTTCAATTTTTTCTGAAAAAAGAGAGGGAGAAAATACAGAGAAGGAAAAAAGGATTTTTGATGATTTTTCCTGTTGTTTTTGGGTCAAAACAATGATTTCGGATCCGGATCTGATCCACTACGCCTGCATTGCGAAGGGCACAATCGTATTAGCTGAATTCAACTCCAAAGACGCCGCACTCGGTGCAATCGCGGCGAAATGCCTTGATAAGACACCGCCTTTTCATGCCACGTTTTCCCACACCGTCCGATCGAAGACCTACACTTTTTTGATTGACGAACCCTTTGTTTATTTCGCGATTTTCGATGAGAATTTGGAGAAGTCTGAGGGTTTGGCGTTTTTAAATAGCGTGAGAGATGCGTTTGGTGGGGTTTCTAAGGGTGAAAAAAGTTTGGGTTCTCATTGTTTTCAGGGGGAATTTAATCCCGTTTTCCGGCAGCTGTTGGGATCGGGTTTGGATCATATGGAGGGAATAGGGTCTCCGACAGGGCAGAGATTGGGCCAAAGTGGGATTTTGCAATGTGGGTCGGGCGCAATTAGGGGAAGGCCCAAGCACAATGGGGAGAAGGGGTTGAAGAAGATGAAGAATAGGTTGCTTGAGGAATTCAATAACGCAAGGAGAAACGGGGAGAAGAAAGAGAACGACGAAGACGGGGGAAATGGGATTGGGTTGAGCCGTGAGTTCATTATGCATAAAAATGGGGGTTTGTACTCTGGAGAAATGTCGGGGCACCAAAGGGCAAAGAAAGTGTGGAAGAAGCAAGTGTTGGTTATTCTGTCACTTGATCTGATCATTTGTGTGATTTTGTTTGCTGTCTGGTTGTGGGTTTGCAGTGGTTTCAAATGCATCAATAGCTGAATAGTTTTCAGCTGTCTTGGCTTTTCAGAAATTGCAATTCAGTGGCAGTTTATGGTTTTGCTTCTGCTGGTAATGCTGATTGAGCTCCTTTTGTTTTTCCAATCGGTCCTGTGTAATAGTACAGAATATGTTAATAGATAGAGATGTTGTTTCATATGTATACTTTTTTTTTTAATTTATTGGATGCTTGTGCATACAAACACGTTTTTATAGGATGCATATTTCTTTATAGAGGTTCATAGAGGTTCTGTTTATGAAATGGATTGAAGAAATGCCTAGAATCTTTAATGACATGCAATAAAGGGGTTCTTTGTCAGTGCTGTATTCGCTTGAATGTGTCCTTCGTTGGTGTGAAGAGGGTGTGTGATGGAAACTGTCAGCAATTCACATTTCTCTGTGGTTTTACCTCAGAATTTCACTGCCCATACAAGTTTTTTGAGATAGAATAGTTTTTTTACATCCAAAAATGGCTTAAAGTGAGGCCTAAGTTGTAGCTTTTGAACCACCTTGGGTTTAGGTAATTGCAAAAACAACTTGTTCTTTGCCAAAAAGAAGATTCAATTAATTCATAGACATTTGAGGAGAAATAAATGTTAATAATAGAGAATGTACGGATCATTTCCAAGATCTTGGTGCCCTTTTATTCTTTCAATGCTACATCATCATAATTTACTATGTATGATCAGGGAAAAATGTCATTCTCCATTGTGGTTGACTTCTTGGATTTGTACTTCTCTGTTTGTCAAAAACATACAGCAACCAAAGTATATCTGTAATTTATGTGCAAACAAATACCTAGTGTAAAGGCGGAAGCTGCAAAAGATGCTCGTTGTAGCTGTTTGGTCCTTACGAGTTGCCTTGCTACAAATTTCCTCAAAGATTTCATGTTTCATTCTACACAGCCATCATCATTTTCCTCCTGCTGCCATGGATGGTGAGGTAAATTTCATTGCCTGGGGAATTAGTGGTCCTTTCACGAATAAGCAATTAGTCTGCAGTTTGATGCTTGCTATATTGTTTCTGGTTCCATGTTGCTGCTACATATTTTCCTTAAACAAATCTTGCATTTCATTCTACATATACATATGGGCATAGCCATCATCTTTGCTTGGTCCCCCGGTGTCACCAATAATGATATATACAAAGCCTTCATCATGTAAGGAGTTAGTTGTGCTTTCCACTGCAGTAAAATGTCTCATGAAAAGGCACTTTATGTTTGCTGTCATTTCTGGTTTTGTGTTCATCCAAAATGCAGAAGAAATTTCTCACTTTTATTCCTTTTGGAGTTTAGCATTTAAAGTGGATGTGCACCTCGACTACTAATTGTCTTTGAAAATTCAAAGTACCAGCTGCTGTCACAGTGTCAACTACCTGAAGCAATAAAATTCATACTTTTGCTACTCACTTCTACTTTCCCAAATTCTATTTGGGTCCTGATAGTGAATTTCTTGTTCATAGGCAAGGGGGAGGGGAGGGGTTCCAAGTGAGCCAAGGGAGCTAGGATGGCAACGGAAGAAGGGTTTGTCAAAAACTCGAGATTCACTCTATTAAATTTTTTTACAACTCAGGACTCAACGGTTTGGACTTGCTGCTAAACCTGTTATATAATTTTAGAAATAGTACTAAATATTTTTTTAAGAAAATAATACTACTAAAACTTTTTAAAATAAATTTTAAAAAGTATTATCACATAAAAAAATGATAAATTGAAAAAATAAATTAAAAAAATCAAATGGAGTGGATTTGTAAAATAAAAAATCATCACTTGGAACCATTTAGAATACTTAAATGCATGCTTCAAGAAGGACAAGTCTGAGTTTGAATACCAGCTCATTGCCATCCCTAAAGGGAACTAGATTGGACAGTTAATTGCCCAATTAAATGGATATATCTTTAAATTTTATATGCACATTACATGAAATTCAAAATTTCAATCTCCTTCAAATTAGTATTTTGTCCTGTGAATTAAAAACTGTAGATAGCAGACTAGCATAAACTTGGGCCAGGAGCTGTTTTTGAACAGACAGGTGGTAGCCCAATAAGATTGAGTTTGGCCCATCCCTCAATGGGGCCAAATTAACTGAAAGTCTTATTGGGTTGGAAGGGAGTATATGCAATTTCTGAGGGCCCAAAGGTACAGAATTTAACCACAAAGAGAACTTCAATTGTTACACACAATCCGGTGTCGTGTTTAATATTTCAAATAATAGTCTTAAATAATTTATTTTGAAATTTGTATTACTAAGTAAATGCCAATTCCTATCTAAAGCAAAGTTCCATGTGGCTGAGTTATCATAAATTTTTTCTTTTTTTTTGGGGTACTTAAATGAAGTCCAAAATTTGGATGATATTAATTAATACTATCACACACACTGGAGCTACTAATGAAAAAATAAGGTGCATCTGGGACCAATTCTTGAAAACCAATACTCATATTTAATTCAACTTGCTATATTGTAGCTTTTGTCAACAAACCCAAATTCTAAGGGCAGATCTTCACATTTGAAAATGCCAAAAAAAAAAAAAAAAAAAGAAAAGAAGAAGAAGAAGAAGAAGAGAGAGAGAGAGAGAGAGAGAGAGAGAGAGAGAGAGAGAGAGATGGTCGACTCATTGGTCCTTTTTGAGTCCGAAATTAGTAATAATAAATTGTAATGGGCCACTGGTTTTCTAGATTTGTACAGCTTTAGTTCAGCAAAGTTCCTTCTTTACAGGTCGCAGAAAGTTATGTGTAGCAAAAGTTCACCAATCATGAATAATATAATCCCTGGCTATCCCTATACCTGGGCCCATGAAAACCAGGTTTCTTGGGTGGCCTTATCTTGATTTTGGTCACTTTTGGTCACCATCAACACAAACCATGTTCTTGATTTTGCATTGATACCAATTGCTTGGTCTCAGAAATTAAATGCACCCAACTGAAATTCAACATCAGCTGGACCATCAATAGTTAAGCAGATTCAGATGGATGCAGACCCTTTAATATTGGGAGACTTGGAGCCATTGTTTGTTATGTGGTGGTTGATGGTGGGTGAATTGTTTTACGCGTGTATCAAATATATGTATGTCAAATTATGTGAGTAGTGTTGAAAATTAGTTACATTAATTTACTTTATGTTCCATCCATGATCAAGAGGTGTGATTCAAAAAAAAAAAAAGATAAACAAAATTAAAAAAATACACATCAATTGTCCCTTTGGGTACACTCTCATTCATCATGTCTTGGACTTTAGAATTGTATACTATGCTTTATCACTAAGAAATGACAAATGGCTATTCCTTGTACAAATATTGTTGTTGTGGAGCACGAGGAGGATCTTTTGAAGGGATTTTACAAAAATGGCCTGCTCTCATTGACTGTTTATCCATAATTATATAGGGTATATATATTCTGGTCCATGTCACATTTAATTCTATTTTCTTGTGGTGCATTAGAAATCAATATACTCCCAACTAAATTATTAGAGTAGGTAGCACTTACACTCAGCCTATCAAACCATATCTTTTCATGTGGTTTTCTGTTTTTGGGGGGAAGAAAAGCACATTAGAATTAGAAAGCCATATATAGTTATTGCATTCCAAGAGCCTCTTATAATACTACGAATTTATGACAACTGGGAGAGGTTGAAAATCACATCAAGACTTATTACTCACAAAAAAAAAAAAAAAAAAAAAGAAGAAGAAAGAAAAGAAAACAGAAAAGAAAAGAAAATTACCTCAAGATGTTAAAAAGTATGTGGAAATGAGTTGAATAATCATAGTGGCATTGCTATTGAAACTGTATATGCTAAAAATACTGTTTTGGCATATAATATGATTTTTAAATTGGATTTTTTCAAAATGATTCCTTCCAATATCAAAATAATAAAGGAACCTATAACTACCCTTGTTGTATGTTATTTTCACAAATATAATCTCGGCAAAAAATCATCCTTATTTGAGAAGAATTAATCTGAGCAAAATGCCAGTAAATTTTTTAATTGTGTTACCAACTGCCATATTTATTATATTACCTTAGCTTGACAAAAAGAACTATTATAGCCATAATGAGAAAATGTTCTTGGAGTACAAAAATATCAGTCTAACTGATTTATGCCTCATGTAATTATGGCAATGCCATAGTTATTTTTGCATGTAAGTTATATCCATGTTGTGGGGCTATGTACAGAAAGAGATGGACAGCCAAACCAAGCTGGAAAGAATACAATATATTACTATGAAAAAAAAACTGATACTTTGATAGAGATGTAACATTATTTTTTGGGTTTGTTCCTAAATTTTCTAAGTAGCAATGGTGACAAAAATTTCCAGGAATCTAGCCCATTTGCCCCACACTTTCAGAATCAACAACTGAAGAAGAAAAAGAAGCAAAAAAAGGGTGTCTAGCACTGAAAACCAGGGAAAACAATATGTTAATATTTCCTTTGAGTTTTCTTAAACTCGGTCAGTGCAAGACTTATATTTAACTGATTTTGCAGAATTTCACACGTGTAAAAGTCCATGCTTTTGGTGTTGTCTGACAATTTATATTATAGGATAACTTCAACAACCAACAGATGTTACCAGCTTTTTCAGTTGGGTTTTTTGGGTGCTTGGCTTCATTTCTTGGAAAAAAGAAAAATAGAGTTGTTGCCTGATGAGTGTTTATATGTGGTGATCGAAGGGCACTTAGCCCCCAGTTCTTGTAAGTTTGCTATGTTCAAACACTAAATGAATTGCAACTTCTGTGTTTCAGTTCAAGAATTTTTTCACAGTCCACCTTTTTTTCTAGTGTCATAATCTATATAAAGATAAGCATTTTTGCAATGTATCATGCTAATGATCTTATGTGACAATAATTGCAGATAACTTTCATATTTCTTCTCTTTTGTTAATCTTAGACCAGCACTTGGTCTTGTTTTGCCCCTTTCCCTTTCTGTATTCTGTATCTCAAGTTTTGGGGTTTCATTTCCTTTGAATTGCTGCTAATACTTGAATCTGTTTAAGGAAATTCTTGATATTTCACATTTAAAAGGTAGATTTTTTTTTTAATTAATACCTTTACATTTATGACATTGTTCAGAGGAGGCTGATCTTGCAACTGAGTGATGGATAAAAAGGGTGTCTCAGCTTCCTTTATGGTTATATCAGAGGAGAATATTGATAGCTTGTATCCCATGTTTTTTGGTGTTTCTTGTGCATTTTTCGCTCTCAGACTCCTGCCGGAGCCTGAGATGTGTGATGATAAATGGTCAGAAATAAGAAATAGGATGCTTAAAGGAAGTGCCCATCTTCTGGGATTGCTTCTTTGGAGAGTTCAAAGGAAGGTGGACAATAGTGAAAAATTTGAGCTTCTCCACAAGCTGGAGAAGGCACAAAAAGAGATAGGGGAATTGAAGAAAAGAAGAAGTGAAGATGCTAAAGCCAATGAGAAAGTTGTGAGAATCTTTGCAGCCAGAGAACAGAGTTGGTTTGATGAGAGAAAGAAGCTTAAACAGCAAATTGGTGCTCTTGTGAATGACTTGAGAGTTCTCGAGATGAAGAAAGAAAAATCTATTTCAGAATTGGGTGAAAAATTGAAGGAAACCGAAGTTGTATTGCAGTCGAAGGATAAATTGATCCAGGAAGGGGAGCAGAAGAGATGGGAAACTGAAGAAAAACTAAAGAAGGCAGAAAATCTTGCTGAGGAGTTGAGAGAAAATGTAAAGAGTGAAGCCCAACACCATTCTAGTGAAATTTCCAAGCACAAGACAGCATTCATTGAGCTTGTTTCTAACCAGCGCCAGCTTGAAGCGGAGATGGGCCGGGCTCATAGGCAAGTTGTAGCAGCAAAACAAGAGCTTGATTCAGTATTGGAGCAGAAGGAGCAGTTGGTCTTGGCGAACCAAAGGCTATCCATGGAGCTTGTTAAAATGCACAATGATTTGGAACAGAAAGACCAGATCTTGTCAGCTATGCTGAGGAAATCCAAATTAGATACAGCTGAGAAACAAATGCTTTTAAAGGAAGTAAAATCATCACAAGCAAAGAAAAAGCAAGCCGAGCTAGAAACAGCAAGGTGGAAGGCAGTTTCTGAGTCTAAATACGAAAGACATTCATTAAGAAATATGTTGTCTAAACATGTTTATGGAAAGTCGGATGCATTCGCAGGTGTTAAAGTGCTACAGGCAAAGGGTATGATGTCGTTGGACGCTGGGAATCACAGATCAGGGAAAACCGACTACCATCTTGAGTACAAGCAACCGCAGATTAAGAAAGGGCTGGAAGTTTTTTCCCTTGTATCTGATGGAATGGAGCAACCACGTAAGATCAAATTCTTGATATGATACTTTCATTTTGCAGACGACACACGTGCATGGCTTTGGAACACAAAACTCCCCTGTGATCAAAGCTGAAGAATATACTGTTATTTGTTGATTTCAGTTTCACTTCATTGTGTTTGAGTTCCTAGTAATTTGATATTTAGTGTTGTTTTGGTATTTTCCAATTTTCAGGGTTAACAGCTGATGTTAAGAACTTGGAAAATTGGGTCAACTCTGAGGCAGAAAAATACAAGATTACGGTTGAGCAAAGGCATCACCTTGAAATTGATGCTTTTGTGGAGCAACTGAGACTCAAAGATGAAAAGTTAGAAGCTTTTCGTTGGCGTTTGATGAGCATGGAACTGGAATCAAAGAGGTTGCAGTCACATATTGAAGGGCTTGATCATGACATTACACAGCTCAGGCAGGATAATATGAAGTTGGAAGCCATACTGTTGGACCGCGAAGCAGAATTACATTCGCTAAAAGAGCAGTTGATAACGCATTTCAGTCCTCCATATCCCCAGAAATTGAACTTCAACTCTTCTCTACATGATGCAGCCATAGGCCATGATAAAGTTTGGTCGAAAGCCAAGGTCATTAAAAGAAAACCAGGGCATAGAAGGCAAGAAAAGAAGTCAATAGCTGAGGAATTTTTTCAAGCAGCGGAGAACGATAAGGTAGACGAAACCTCAGCTAATGAGCAGCTCCAGGATATAGTTTTGACATTTCAATCTCCAAATAAGGAGATAAAAGAAGGGAAAGTTTCTGCATTAGGGCCAGATCATTTTCAGCATGAAAGTATCGACACAGAGGATGTTGCAAATGCTGAAACATCAACCTCAGTAGGCCAAGGTTTAAGTAAGAGAAGTAATTGTACATGGAAGATGGATATTCAGGCTCTTGGAGTCGTGTACAAGGTCAAGAGACTTAAGCAGCAACTGCTCATGCTTGAGAGGCTGACAGGAAAGAAAGGAAGTTGTGAAAACAGTGAAAACAACAATGGAGTGAAGGGATTCTATGCACTTATGTCACTCCTGAACAAACATGTTGATCGGTACCAGTCTCTCCAGGGGAAAATTGATGATCTTTGCATGAGAATGGTATGCTCCAATTAACTTAGGCCTTAAAAATCAAATGAGGAATTTATCTCTTGATCTAGTAAACTTTTCTTAGAATTTTATTCCAATTTCTTTAGGCATTGATCTCATATGCAACTGGAGTAAATCCTGATAGACTATGTATAGCAAGTTCTTGTAATTTTTGACAAGCATATGGCTATCATTTATGTGCCTGCTTATCCTTGCTGTGCATGAACTGCAGTATGAGAACAACTTGAATTTGAAGTGTGGAGGTTCCACCATTGCAAGGCCAGAGGATGAAACCAAAAGGCTGGAGTACTTTCTTGAAGAAACCTTTCAACTTCAGAGATATATAGTTGCAACAGGGCAAAAATTAATGGAAGTGCAAGCTAAGATTGCATCTGGTTTTCTTGGTGATGCAGCAGACATTGAAAAGCCTGCAAGCTTCGACATTAATCAATTTGCTGATAGTATAAAAGCACTTTTCCGAGAAGTTCAGAGAGGCCTTGAAGTTCGGATATCTAGAATTATTGGGGATCTTGAAGGAACCCTGGCATGTGATGGTTTCCATTGATCTCAAAGATAATGCAGAACTGTGAATACTGGGAGGATAAAACCATCCAAGAGAATGGTTTTGAGGTTTATCATTTTCTTAACTAATGTAGAGCTTGTGTATGGTATATCTACTAAGTTCAAAATTTCTCCAAGTCCATTAAACTATATTTCCAACTATGATGCTCCTTCATCCTTCCACCAACCTAGTTTAGTGGCTACATAAGTGTATAAACACATTTTATTACTGTCAAGAAATGATCAACTAAAAGTTTTCCTGGTGCTGAGTCAATATCTATGTTTATGCTTGCTTTATAACTAATTCTTGGATCATTAGATGATATCTTTCTGCCTTTTCAGAAGAGCTATATAAGAGTCAACAACTTCACCTGTTCACCCGTAATCGTGAAGTAATGGTTGTATCTGGTCCACATTTCTCCATTTCTAAGGTGAGTGTCAAGTTCTATACCACTGATTGACACACTCCCATGAAAATGTTGATTGACAGTGATTGTCTTTGGAACTACCAAAGATTCTAGGACAGGAAAATATATAGGCTTCTGCTAAAGAAAAGTGTGCAGATTGGAGGAGTTACTGCACTGTTTCTGAACAGAACTTCCTTGGAATTTGGTTCACACCCATGAGCATTTATAAAGAATTTTCTCTAACTTGACCATAAAAAATAGGTCAAGCATGGATTTGAACCCAAGCCTTAACATGTATTGATTGATTGATTCAAAAAAGGAACTCTCAAACATGCTATGCCAGGGTCAAGTCATGTGCACATGTACATCATGCTTTTATATATGCATGCATAACATCCATAATGAGTCATGAATTGAGATGTCATGCATCAGTAGCACTGGTTGGGATGAGAAATAAATGCATGATAAGAAAAATTCTCTAGAGCAATGAAGATGGAGATGTGACCATGCACAGCAATTTGGAGTATGAGAGATTAGAATGATATCTTATTGGACCAGCTTTCAATCTTCAATCACTTGCAAACATTTGATTTATCTTTTTGATGCTTGCAATTACTGGGCATGGCTGCCTGTGGTTGAATCAATGATGTGACTAATATCAGGGACTTGTCAATAGCCACAACTGTTGGTGTGGGTAAAAACATAAAAAAATAATAATAAAAAATAAAAAATTATCCAATCATGAACCAAGAAGCACACACACAAAAAAAAAGACTAAAATCTGAGTTTCAGTAATAAAAATGTATGTGACTAAAAAAATGAATTATAGTAATAATAAAAGATTGAATTATAGCCACCAATGAAGTTATTAATAAATACAAATAGGTTGGGTCCAAATTCATAATAATTGAAAATGTGGTGCAATCCCAAACCCATCACGTCTCCTAATGTTTTGATATCATGAGAAAGGGATTGGGTTAGAATTATATTATATATATATATATATATATAATAACAATCTAAAAAAATTGATGATATCAGATAAATTCAACTTTTAATAGTAATAACTGTTAATATTATCATTAATTTAATTTATTATAATGACGGCATTAGTCATACAGTGATAAAATTTGTGATCACTATAAAAAAATGAACCAAGAAGTATTGTACGTACGAAAATGAGAAGTTTGGTCAAGCAAGGACTGAAAGTAGGAATAAAAATATTTGCTATTTCTAAGTTCCCAAGTTTCATTCCAGAATATGATGAAGGAATGAATTCAATTGTGGCTGTTACTATAATTGAATTAATGGTGAAAGTTGAAGTGAGAACTCAACTACAATTTTCATGTACTAGTGATGAAACTCAATCCACTTAAATTTTTTCTTCAAGCACTAATGTTTTGCTTACTTTCTTTATAGAAACATAAAAGAAATTGGTCCCATTTATGTCTCACACAAAGTTTAACATCATTTAGGAGTATAGCTGGATTTATAAATTTTTAAAAAATTTATAAGTTATCAAAAAGTATTTGATAATTTTTTTAAAGGGCTTATAAAATAAAAAAAATTATTTGAGAGCTTATAAACTTAAAAAAAAAATTACTTTTACCCTAAATTATTTTCAAAATAAAATCTTATTTAACAAATTTTTTTAATTATAAAATTATGATTACTAACATATTATCACATGATTTTATTTTATCCAAATACTGTAACAACTTATTTTTAAAATAAAATTTAATATTTAATAAATTTTAAGAACATCTTATAAGATATAATAAATTATGAGATCTTTTAAATAAATTTAGTCAAACATACTCTTATTCAAATTGATTTTTAAAAGCCATTACACTCATTTAAACATCAATAGAAGTTGGGCATTTGGACTATCTGTTATTATCAACTTTCCAACTACAATTTTCATGTATTAATGATCAAACTTAATACATTTAATTTTTTTTGTCAAGTACTAATCTTTTAAACATCATGAAAATATTCAAGTCTTAACAATCCCATTATTTTATTTCTTTCTTACGCCACCCCAACATAACAAAAACTCTTTTGTCTTCTCATCAATTATAACCATTTAAGATCACATGTTTAAATTGACCCAATACGCATCAAACACTTGACTATCCGTTACTATCCATCCATTTCTTTACTCGTGAACAGTGGGACGAGCCTTTTCGTGTTCAACTAGAATTAACTCCCCCACCCCACCCCACCCCCAATCCATATATACAGAAGCATGTATATATCTCCCAATGCACAAAGAGCTGGACTTAGCCTGTGATCATGGGTTTTGAAGCAGATGATCACTATGAACCAAACTCAACACCTAAACTAACTTTATCTAAACTTCCATATTGCAAGCCAAGACAGCCACTGTACATGCAAACACCACCACTCCGCCCATCAGTTTCAATCCCATTTCAGTGGGAGGAGGCACCGGGAAAGCCTAGAGCCACGGCGGAGGCACCGTCGTCCGCCTCCGCAGCAACCCTTCCATCTTCCAAGAACAAGGCAGCCAGGTGTTTGGACCTGCCTCCAAGATTGTTGCATGATGATGCAAAAATCACGATAATACCCTCGCCGACTACCGTGTTGGACGGGCCTTATGTGGGCCGGTCTTTGTCCCTCGCATGCACGTTTTCTTTCCGAAAAGGGCCGGTAGCGGGCCGGGAGGAAGGGGTGAGGCCCACGAAGAGGAGCAGTGCCAGAAACTTTGGTTCTGGGAGGTGGGGGAGCTTCAAGGACGAGGGAAAGTTTGCTAGGGGCAGTTTCGACTTTTCCAATTCACTAGGTGATATTTTGAAGAGCGACAAGAATGTGAAGGTCACAAGAGTTAGAAGGAGAAGGAGCTTCTTCAGTTTGTCTAGCATGAACTCTAACTTGTGGGTGAGTTTCTCAAGTTTAATTTTCTATTTTTTTAGTAATTTACAAGAATTAAATCACTTTTTTAATTACAATTTTGGTTCTAATGCCAAAGTTAGGCCTCAAGATTATCAATTTTATTATTTAAATTTGACTATAAATCTATTTTTATAATTATCGTGGTTGATTGTTAGAATTTGTTGATTTAGTTTAGATTGTTTTTACTAAAACGTTACGATCTCGACTCTAATTTCATAGGTTAGATAAGCTATTACTCCTGTATGAATCAATACTTAGTATTTGTATTTTTTATCATAGTGTCAAAAAGAATTGCATAGATCTTTTAAAAAGTATCTAAAAAAATTCAAGATTTTCACCAAAAAAATCCAAAAAAAAAAAGAATCCAATTTATCACAATATATTTTGAACTTGTTCAAACTCGATCAATTCCCTTCAATCTTGCAATGTTTTTACACACAGTTTGAGGTTTTACTATGTGAAACTAAGACAATTTGCAGTCTATTGCTAATTTGTGCATGGCATTAATTTTTAATAACGCAGGCTGATATTTATGCAAGCTTTAAGCAGGCAGTCCCGTGGAGACGTAGCCGTTAAATATGAAGAAATAGTGTGTTGCTGGTTGAATTTTCAGTTAGGGACTTAGAAATTGCATCCTACCACGGATTCATTAACATTTTATCACTTCAAATTATGTATAGAATTTGCTCATCTTATAATTAATGTCAACAAGTTAAATATTATGTGTTTTCAATCCTTTTATGTTTAATTTCTCAAAGGGAAAATACACCTATTTTTATTGAGCATTTTGAAGGTTTATATTATTATTATAAAAATAATGAATTTAAGATTAACCAAATTAATTATACTATGCATTGCTCGGTTTAAAAAAATGGAGAAGTGGATGGGTTGGACTGGACAGGTGCCCTTCTGGTTTTATCTATAATCTCAAATTTTATATTTATATTATATGAAATTCAAAATTTTGTCCCATTTAATTTTTATAGTTGTCCTTCCATATATATATATATATTGCCTCATAGACTATAGATTCTTGTTGCATCTTGCTTGGTTTCAATTTGGAAAAGTTGTTTCTTGACAATTGATAAATATGGTAATAATTAAGAAATTTTAATTTTTTTTATCTTTTTTTACAAACATGCCACAAAATTTTTTTTTTTTGGGACTGATGAAAATGCATGATTATGAAAAAAAATTATTTACTTTTCTGAAGATTATATTCAAAGTAATTTCTTTTAATATTGTAGTTGATCTGATGGTGATTTTTATGTCACCAAACTGTGATGGTTATCTGTTCCTTTCTAGCTATTATGCGTACTAAAGTAGGTGCTATAGTAAATATACTCACATGAAATATTTGGTTAAGACTTAGCTAATAAAGTATTCATAATTGATATGTAGACCAAGGCAAAATATGAACACTGAAATACGTGCTTATTTGACTAGTGATGTGATTGTCCTTCATTTCTCATAAATTGTTCAACCACCATACCATGAATTACTTCAAATTATCAAGTATTTGAAGTTTTCAACTGCTTTGAGTACATCACAATGTGTATACAGGAACACGAAATCAGATATATTTTAAAGAAAAATATTTTTAATTTTTTAGAAAATGATAAAATTTAATAAATTTAAGTATAAAATATATATATAAATAGTTCTATATAGTTCTACAAGTTCAATCTCAATTTTAAATTATATATATAAATAGATAGATACATTGCTTAAATTTTATCTTCCTAGAAAATTATGATGCGATTGGAACACAACCAATTATGTGAAAAGTATAATTATATTTTTAATTTTTAATTTTTTTAAAATACTAACCTAATTACATACAAATATAATTTCACTTACTTTTATATTAATTTGGTTTCAAGCATAGAATATGAACTCAAAATTTTTCATTACCTTGACATATACACCAATGACTTTCGAGTTGGTCTTGGCCATGAGGTCAATTTATGGACCAAGTCCCCGATCTAACTCATAAAACCCAGTGAAATTTATGTTGGTCGAACCCAAATTAATGGACACAGAATAGACAATTAACTAATTACATGACTACTATAATTACATTCATATTTTTTGCCAAATTAATAATGTGATTAGTGTCAAATCATTTATCCGTGAATAAAAAAACCTGAACAAATCCAAATTTGAAATAAAAGTTACAGATTTTGGCCACAAAAGTTGGCACTAGTACTACCTAAATTTATGTCAAATTGCAACTACTTGCACGTCCCACTAGATGTTGTGAGTTTTAATTTTTGTGTCCAACCCTAAATACATTTTGTAATTCTTCTCGATCACATATGTAACATCGGATGCAATGATCTCAGTCCAATGTAAATATCAAACAGAAAACTAAAAAAATACTGAAAATTAACTTGATATTTCAATAGAATTTATAATTGACACAATATGCACTTTTGTTCAATAAATACGAATATAAAATATATTTTTTTCATCGACAAGATTTAGGAAAGAAAATAATCGAATGATAATTTTTTTTTCTCAAACTAAAACACTAAAAATAAAGTACTAATAGTTTAAGAAAGAGTAGCCTGCTGCATGGATCTTCTCTTTTTGTAATTGGCCTTGAAGCAAGCTTGCCTCAACTTCTTGGTTCTCTCAGTCAGCTCCATTTCTGGTATTTTCTCCACCATTCTTTTATGTTCCTCCAGCATCTCAATCTCATTGGTCAATCCCAGTTCCTACAAATACAATTTTCATTTTTTCTAATTAAAACAAGTTACAATTTTATTTTATTTTATTTTATTTTTTGTTCGATTAAGGTTTTGGGTCGTGCTTACCTTAACATTATGTATAAGGGACTTCAAGCTCTTGATCTTTCTATGAGGCCATCGCATGATGTTCAGCTCTCTACATCGTTTCTTCAAAACTGTCAACCCTACGTTCAATTCTTTTGCAGCCCTAGTTATCGGAAGATCAAAGTACTTTTGAATCTCCTCCAATTGCAACGCAGAAGATTTATACCTCCCATTTCTTTTGACAACGTCCATGTTGTTATTCAAATTTGAAAATTCCCTTTGATGTGTCGAAGTTATCGGTAGACTAGAATCGTACATTCTAGTACCAATATTTTCGTTTTGACCGACAGCATGATTGTTATGTATGTTCGTGGTCGGATTAGGATTGACAATGTTAACATCATTGTGAAATGATGGATGGTCGAAATCCCACAAGCCCAAATCACTAGAAATGTCTTCAAAATCATTCAGCTCAACATGGGAAGTGATACACAGCTGATGAGGCAATGGAAATGGTTCAAATTCAAGCAAACCAGGTGCACCTAAGTTGTAGCCCTCTGTACATGCAAATTGCTGTTCCCATGCTCTACAAAATAAGTAACAAAAAATGATGAGTATACATTCCTCTTGGAAAATTCAAATTCTTGGTATATCCTTTACGTTAAGCCAAATTAGCCCACAACTATTACATTATTTGGGGTTCACATGTAATTCACGTGAATCAAGATTCAAGAAATGTATATATATTCGATTCAAACAAATTCATACATTTCAAGAACACGATTTTGTAATCTTGTAAATGCTACACATGGTGGTGTGCATCTCACCGTATATTTACACATATTCGTACATATATAAAAATGGGTGTTTGTAAAATGTATGATCAAATAATCATGCGCTGCACATTATCGAGTGTATGATCTCTTACATCCAAGAACATCTTCCTTCCACCCCAACAACATAAAAGTTTCTTACAACAAAAAAAATAAAAGGTCATTATTCTCTATAAAAAAGAAAAAAAGTAAGAATTTACAACTTTATTACCCGAGGGTTGTTGGTTCTTCAAAGAATAAGCAGTCGACTTCATTCTGAATCTCCAACTTAAGTCCTGTGGAAGCCATTGAGAATAGAGGGGAAAAGAGAGTAATTTTTTTTTTTTCTTACTTTAAAACTAAGTAACAAAAAGGGAATCAGATTATGCTTATAAATTGTTGTGGAAGAAAAAAAAAAAAAAAAGGGATTAATAAATGTGGAGAAGAAATGGATTGAAGTTGGTGCACACGATTATGGGAGTTACGATAATTAGTAGAATTATTATGGAGTACACTTAATATGGTGCATTAATTACAGAACAATTACCAATCACAGATATGGGGGCTGAATCATGTATTTGGTATCATTAATTATTTTTTTTTTTTTTTTTTTTTATGTTAATCATGTATCTGCACACATACGATGTAGTATAGTATGCATAATAAAATGCATGTATTTATTCATACACATGAAGTTCGCATATATGTACACACACACACACACACACACACACACACACACATATATATATGAAATAAGTTCAATTTTCTAATTTTTACCATTTTTCATCTTTGTTGTTGTTATTATTATAGTTATTGTCGTTTTTGTTTTATAACAATAATCAATCTACTTTATGTTGTTGATTTCTTTTGATTTTTTTTTTATAACCAAACTAATTATTACTAATTTCTAAAATTCAGGTGTATGAAGGACGATGTTCGACGTTTGTGAAAAATTATTGAATCTAGACTTTAAATGTGAAAACTATATAGTGCTGAATTTTACATTACAAGATATGGTCAAAGTGACCAAAAAACAAGGTCAATAAGGAGAACTAATTGAGATTTTATTATTTATTTAATTTTTTCATTTTTTTTTTGAATTAAAGTTCAATGCAACTAATACAAAAAAATATAAATGTTGTATTTTCTCTTTCACCTTCTTCCATTTTTTTTTTTCCTTTTTAGCATACATTCTATCTTCTTTTCCCCTCTATGTAAATTAAAATCAAGTCGAGAATATATGGCGTGCACACACATATACAAACACAAGACGAAAATTTTGATTTGGTTTTTTGTTAATAATTTTTTTTAAATAAAAAATAAAAAATAGATAAAAATTAAATAATAAAATTATAAATATATTTTTTAATTATTTTTAGTTTGGTTGAGTAAAAAAATAAATAATAAATATAAAAAATATATAAATATATAAGAATTATAATTTAGTCTTCCGATTCTGTTAACTGCAATAAAAAATAAAAAATAAAAAACGAACCAAAAACTAAAAAATTAAAAAATTAAAAAATTAAAATTTCAATTCGATTTTAGTGAAAATGAAAATTTTTATTTCGACTCAATTAGGTCGTTTAATACAACTGTAAAGACCCTACTTATCTTTGAAAAAGAATGATCAATAACAATATCGATGCAATGTTAATTATTACACTAGATTAAGTCCAACTAAATTAAATTTAGGATAAAATTTTGCATTCCAGGAATAAAAAGGATGAAGGAACTTTCATGATTGATGCAGCATTCTCAAAGCATGACCAGTTCCAAAAATATTGGAGACCATGGAAAAAATTGGAGGCTTGAACACAATTAACGAGGATAAGAAAGTAATTAATATCACTAAGAATGAATTCAAACTAACATTATGAGTGTACACCCTGGTTTTTTAGGGTTTCGTGATGATGATTAATACCGGTATTAAGCCGTCAAAGCCTGGCATTAGCCATTAAACCCACGTACATTTCTACCGTATAATCGTATTATATACGTACACGTTACAGTCCCGTGTATTGGAATGTGGCGGCGCTTGTTCCTATGGGGGGATTTTCTGATAATTTTCTAAAATTAATTATAAATTAGAAGAAACCCTTTTTTCTTTTTTCTTTTTTTTTCCTTTTTGGTTAGCACTTAATATTTGATTTTATTGCAATTCTTTTTGTTTTTTCAAAATTATAAAAGTTTAATTAATAATATGTGTTAGATTTGTGAGATCAAGATCCAGTTTGAACTTATTTTGGATTTGTATATCAACATCAAAATCCAATATGATATACATATTACATTATAATATTGAAGCTTTTTAGGCTGATAATGTTTATTTATAAATTAAAAGAGATGAATAGATTTTAATTAATTTTATTTTTAAGGAAAATTATTAAAAAATTCTTTATATCCAAAACTAATTTTTCTTTTCAAAAAACACAACTATTAACTTCTACCCTATTTTTTTGGGATGAAGTCACCCTTGAGCCTCTGGAATTAAGAGATTTTTTATTTATTGATATTTAGTTTTACAGTTTTTTTTTTTTAATAGTATTCATTTGCTTGTAGTAAAAACTTTTACAAAAATTATTTTATGAACTTTGAAAAATTGTAATATTTTTGTTTAGTTCATTCTATTTTAAAAATGAAAATTACCTCTTCTAAGATTTATATATGTAAAATTTCAGAAGAATATTTTTTCTCTAAATATTTAATTTATTAAAATTAACATCATCATTTAAAATTTCTATTACAATAATCAATTTATTTAATTTCTTAATCTAAGAAGTCAAAGGTAATTTAGTTAAAAAATTAACTAAAGTCGATTTTATGAAGTTTTGAGGTTGAAAATATTTTAAATTCTAGAAAAATGTTTGAATTTTTAGATTTATGTTCATATATTGATACTTTTGGATAGCATACTCGTTGTTTCCATACATACAGAATATTCCACGAAAATACAGTATTTTGAGATATGAGGAAGACTTTGAATACAGATAAAAAACGATAAATGCCGAAAATTATATCCTTACATAACTGTGCACTTACATTTATAAATAAATATTAATTAAAATCAGGGGAATAGAGAGAAACTACAGTAAAATTCGCCCTGGCTTTGCCAATTTTCAATTTTTTTCTTTTGCCCCTTGGAAATCCATTGAAAGAGCTGTACCTAGACTTGATCACGGGCCGGGTCCAAATTGGATCCGACCCGTGGCTGACCCGTGGATCCGTAATCGGCCCGTGGATTCACGGCCGGTTACAGGTCCGAAAAATTTGGACCCGTGAACCGTCGGGTCAGCCCGGCGGTTCACGAAAAAAAAAAAAAAAAAAGGAAAAATGACAGAGCCGTTGCCAACGGCTCTCTTGTGGCAACGGTCAAATTTTTGACCGTTGCCACCAAAGTCAAACGGTCAAATTTTTGACCGTTTGATTTTTTTTAATTTTTTTTTTTAAATTTCTTCTATAAATACCCATCAATTCTTCATTTTTTCCACACTTCATCTCTCAACTCTCAACTCTCAACTATCAATTATCTAATTCTCAATTCTCTAATCTTCACTCTTAATTATTCATTCTCAATTCTATATTATTTTAATTCTTTCATTAATTTTTTTCATATTTCATTTATTTCATCTTTAATTATTTATTATTCAATTCTATATACTAAATTTTTATCATTTATCAAAAAATGGCCGGTTCAAACAATAGAGGTAAGGGAAAGATGCCCGCAACTGACGAGCAACCAAGGTTCAACATCGATTGTGAAGTTGAGTTAAGTGATGAAGAGTAAACTCACTTGTATACTACTCAAGAAACAATGAGTGATGCTCACACTCGATCCATTCCATCTTTCAAATCTTCTATTTTTACTAAACATTTTGATAAAATAACACTTCCAAATGGAGAGATGCGAGCAAAGTGTAAATATTGTTCGCAATCTTACAAATTTCAATCCGGAGGCGGTTATGGATCTTTGAAAAGACATGTGGAGAAGAAGCATCCAGTAGAATTTGGCATTGATCGTGCCCAAACTCAAATACCATCATTCGCTTCTTCCGGCGCCAGTGGAGGTAATGATCTTTCTTTATTTAAATATAATGATATTAGATGTAGAGAAAATTTAGCTAAATTTATTTCTGTTGAACATTTTAGTTTTAGTTTTGCAAATAAATTCTTTTTTAATAAATTAATTCAAACAACATATAATCCGGCAGCTAAAGGTGTTCCACGAATCACACTAACACGGTATGTAAAAAAATTATATAATAAATCTAAAAAAGAGTTAAAAGAATTATTAAATAATGTAAATAATAAAATTTCTTTATGTAGTGATATTTGGAGTGATCATTGGCAAATACATTCATATATGGGTATTACATGTCATTGGATTGATAATTCTTGGACACTTTAAAAAAGATTACTTGCATTTAGAGTTTTTGATAGTCCACACACAGCGGCAAATATTTCACAAATTATATTTTTAATATTAGAAGAATATAATTTAGTTAATAAAATTTTTTTAATATCATTTGACAATGCTGCAGCTAATAATGCTAGTATTGGTGATCTTAAAGTTGTATGTGAACCATCAATTGGTGGTAAATTTTTTCATATTAGATGTATATGTCATATTTTAAATTTATGTGTACAAGATGGCTTAAAAATTTTAGATAATCAACTTAAACCAATTAGATAAGCATTTTCTTATTTATGGACACATTCACATATTAATAAACAATGGTTTAGATTTTGTAAGGCTAATGGTGTAAGGCCTAAAAAATTTCCACGGGATGTTCCAACCCGTTGGAATTCAACATATAGATTATTAGAAAAATCTATCGACTATAAAGATTTATTATGTCAATTTTTTGTACAAATTATTTCTACTCCTTTTCATTTATATCCACATCATTGGACAGTATGTGAAAAAATTTGTAATATTTTAAAAATATTTAATGATGCTACTTTACAATTATCTAGTGTTTATTTTCTAACTTCTCATTTAGTATTATTAAATTGTTGTAATATTGCATCAGTTTTACATGAAAATATTAACTCTCAAGATGAAAATTTAGTAAATTGTACTTTATCAATGCAGTTGAAATAGAAAAAATATTTTTATGAAATTCCAGATATTAATTTAATTGTTGTTGTTTTTTTATCCTAAACTTAAATTAGATGGTTTACAAGACTTGTTATTAATTTATTACAATGCTTTAACACGTAATGAAAATGATTATACTATAGATATTAATAATATTATATTTAAAATTAGAACACTTTTAAATGAATTTTATAATGAATACAGTTCCAAATATGATCCACAATCAACTCAAGTTGATATACATAAAACTAGTAGTAGTAGTGGTTTTAAACTTACGACAGTACAACTTTTACTTAGGGAACGAACTAAACGTTCTCGAGGATCCTCAAGTTCTAGCCAAAAACTTGAGAATTATTTTAATATTTCATTTGAGTTTAATGATACAGATGACGATGGAGAGTTCGATATTTTGCGATGGTGGTCGCAAAAGGAGCAAACGTATCCAATTTTGTCCGTAATGGCGAAAGAGATACTTACTTCACTTTCTTCAACCGTTGCAGTGAAACAAGTTTTCAGTACGGGAGGTAATATATTAAGTGAGAAACGCTCAACGTTGTCTTCCGAAAATTTAGAAACCCAAGCATGTCTTGATGATTGGATCAAGGGCTCAGTACGAAAACAAGATCAGCCGGATTCAGAAGAAGATCAAGAGGAGGACACAGATGGAACAACGACGGGAACGGGTGGGAGTGATTGAGCCACGTCACTCCCTAAGGTAAAAAGGGTTAAAAGGTAAGAGAACTACGTGAGTTTTGATTCCTCTATACCCTAAGAGGATACGTAGGCAACTTAAATTTAAGTTCAAGCTCATTTTTATTTTTAAAATAATTTTTAATTATATAATTTAAATTTTTGTGGATATTTTTTTAAAATTTAAGTGTAATTTTTTTTATTGAAATTTAAGTTTAAACTTTAAGATTTCAAATTGAATATCTTTTTTTATATATTTATTATAATTAGAATATTTGATACTTTAAATTTTAGATAATATTTTTTTTTCAAATTTAAGTTAAACATTCATTAAATTCAAAAATTAATGATATTTTTTTTTAAATTAAGTTCAAAATTTTTCATTCAAATATATGTTTAAAATTTCAAACCCTTGTTTTTGTTTTACAAAAGTTACAATTTTATAAAATTAATAGTTAATTAAAAAATTATAAATTTTCAAAATATAGGTAAAAAAATAAATAAAAAATTCAAGAGTTGGAACCGGAACCGGAACCGGCGGTTAACCGGAACTGGCCCGACGGTTCCGGAACCCGGACCGTAACCGGCCTTAACGGTTAAGGTTAAGGGTCGGAATTTTCTTGAACCGTGGAACCGGCGGTTCCGAACCGTAACCGACGGTTCCTGAACCGTGGTCAGGTCTACCTGTACCATATTGGGCTTTGCCGGCTAAATGTAGTGGTGAGCATTTGGAAAAAAATGTAATAGGTTGTGAGTTCAATTATTTTTTGAAGGTAGGAGTATCGTGTGTCTGCTGGTCCTTCTCTTCGGAATCCCGTCCGCACTTAAAATGGGTCAAAAAGACAAAATAATCGATACAAACGTTCGATTCGAATGCGAATTATTCGTCCACAGAATTTATCGAAGGACCGAATCACGGAAAGGCCGATTCTCTCCTAGAATTAGTTTGGGGTCGAGAGAGCTCTGGTAACCATTTTGTCTTCTTCTTCAGAGTTCAGCCTTCAGTTTCACATCCTCTTTTAAGTGCATTTGTAATTTATCAGAAACAGATTCATCAAATATGCAGACAAACATTAGGAGATCTTTGTTAGAAACTTAAAAGAGCAATTATTGTTCACAATCAATACTAGTTAGTAAAGGGTGCTTAACAATCCTAGCTGATAGCCCCATTGGATAATCAGTCAAGAAAAAGATTTGGCACTTTTAAAGAAGATCATCCAAAACCACAGTTCAGCCAAACATAAATTCAAGAATCATGAAGCTCAATCAATTGTACAGTTCTCAGTGTCATCCCCTGACCCAATTCTTCGATTGTCTTCGTGGAAAGCATAAGAACATCAACAAATGCGCTGTATGATGCACGAAGAAATCTTGCTTCGACTGCCTCAAAATGCCTGAACATAGATGGAGTAGGGGAAACTTTCATCCTAACTTGTCGGAGGGGAGAAAGTTTCAAAACAAGATATGCATTCAGACTAATGCACTTTGTTGAGTTATATTAACATGAAAAATAGATAAAATTTCAAAGAATTAGGAACTTGTTCAAAATTTGCAACAAAAAAACGTAATATGACGGAATGGAGACGAAAACAGAGGTTTACAGAAGATATACTCACACGGAAAGCTTCCCATTGGAGACTGACATCTGCCTTTTCACCTTATCTGGCTGTAACTGTTATTGCAAACAAAGTACAATATTCACAGAGAATCAAAGATGACAGAATTCCTGAGGCAGGGAGAGCATAAAATTTACCTCCTTATCAACAGCTAATGCAGCATAAATAATGCGAGCAATTTCCTCAGACTCATAATCTACTTCCAATTTGCTGCAAACAACTTTTGACATCAGAAAACAACGTAATAGATCAAAAAGATTAGTTCTGAAGACTCCACATACAACCCATGACTCGCAAAAACATTTCTTCCTAATACTCACTTGCATAAATTATAATGTACTGACAATCCTACTTCCTCATTTTCCCATATGGCAGCACCAACATACATCTGTATGATATGCGAATGGATTAAAAAGTATACAAATATGATAGATGAAGTCGATGTAGACACATATTCAATACACAGAACTGGTTAGGCAAGCGAGTTTCCATTTTATTTCCAAAAAAAATAGTAAGACAGCAGTTCGTCGAGTATTCTCTTTTGTCAAATATAGAGACCAGAAAATTCTTCACCATGAGCTTTAGTCCTAACAATAACAGGAAAACACCATGAAAGTGCTTCATTTCAGACATGAACAAATTGCCAAAATATGCAAGTTCATTTCTATGCATGTTTTTAACAAGAATCTGGTCCGGCACAAAAGAACTGAGGAAAATGATTGATTTCCCCATCTGGTTTTTACACATAAAACTCTATGTGGTTTTTTATATGATGAATGAACCAAAAATTAACAGAAAATACAAAAATATAGGGCAATAATTTACTCAACTACAGAAACAAAGTACAGCTTTTCAATTTTCACCCCTCATTTAAAAAACTTCCATTATAACACAACCACACTAAATATTCATAGTTCCAAACTAAAAAAAATAATTTCTACTCTTTCACCATCAAATTCCAGAATACCATCAGCACATAAAATTGCATTCTTAATATAACCTTACAACTGAATAAAGAAAACTACCATAATCAGAGCAAAACTAGTGTAAAATTCTAATCCCCCAAAGCAAACATCGCTGCCAAGTGTTCAGACAATATAAAGAGCAGAATATTTATAGCATATTAACACTTAAAGCCACAAAACATACAAATAGCACACACGGAGATTACCAACAGAAATCCCATTTGCTAGGGGCGTCTGGTGTGACGTCAGCAGCTAAAGTCTCCATCTTTCTTCACTGCACAACATAAACTTAGTAAGGAAAAAGAAGTTTAAGCCTGGAGTCGCCGGAGGGCGGTGAGAGTGGTGACTAGTTACGCCGTAAGGGTGGTGCGAGTGGCTGCTGTAGCCTCGAACTGACTTGAAGGCGGCGTGTGGGATATTTGGAATGTGACGGCTGGTGTCAGTTACCAAAATAGTCAATTTGAGTATTTATCAATATATTGTATTTTTTATATTTTTTTTATAATTCAGTTTTCTTTTTTAGTGTTTTTGAAATGATATCAAATGCTTAATACTTTTTTTACATATTCATCTCTCCCAAAATATATATATATATATATATATTAAATTAATCATTACTATAATATATATATTTCAATTATTATATCCTTTTATATATATCTTTATATACTATCAAATCAATAAATCTATAAAAACTATATATTTTATACATTATCAAATCAATATATCAATAAAAACTACATATTTACATCATCTATTATTATATTAATTTAAAATTAATATATAATAATATAAAGTAAAAATACAACACCATTAAGCAGACAAAATGTTAAAAATATGACATTTATATTAAAAAATATATCTCTAAAAATAAATCTAAATATAGTTTAGATTTCTCATTACCATTTTTCACAGTATATTTTTATAAGATATTTTTTCCAAAACACTCAAAATGAACAAAAAATGTTTTTTTTTTTTTTTTTTTTTTGTGAATTTTTAATCAGTAAATGGGCGTCAAAAACTTGTTTTCTTTTATAACTACAAATCTTGAACATAGACCAATGACACTCCACAAGAACGTATATTCCATATGTTTTGGGGTTGGTGTGCTGTTTGTTTTGCTGCTTTGTTTGCATGCTTATTCTCTAAGTTATAATGATTAATTCCTCCAATCTTACACATAGTTATGTTCATCCTCCTTCCTAAGAAGCTGAATTGATGATAGTAACTTTATTTTATTTTAAGGCTCATGTAACATTGAAAATATTAGTTTAGATTTTGTTTGGACAAATTCAATAATCACAACAAGTATAATTATATTTATCTTATTATTGATCATTTTAATTGAAACTTAAATCAATTACATAATAAGAATAAATCTTCTGTGGAGTAATGAATGATTGACAACCTATCAAAACAATTTTAAATAAATCTTCTTTGTGATGTGACGAGTGATTGACAACCTATCAAAACGAATTAAAACTAATTTCTTGTATACCACATATTTTATGTCATATTTGCTCATTCCTCATGAATACATTTATTGGATTGGAGGAATTAAAAGTGAAAATTTTCAAATTTAGAATAACAAATTCCTTGTATTTATATCAATTATTAAATTTGAATTTCAATCATTGGATTGTGTTTTTTTTTTTTTTTGGGTACATACAATGGTTGTTTAGTGAACGGCCATAATTTACATGATTATGTCCCCTATTACAAATTGGTACATAGCATTTATGTAATTCGTTTTTAATTTGACAAATCTAGAAAAGTAGTATATTGTCTGAAATTTAAATTGATACAGAATTTCAAGGACTGGAAAGAAATTAGTTTGATGGTAAAAATTTAGAGGTTGAGCATCTGCTATAACAATGGCCTCCTCAATTCAGATACTATGTAAATTAAAGATAAATTAATTGGTCTTTTCACCATAACACAACAACACAAATTGGTATTATTTACCAATTGCTTATACATTACAGATTTACATCTACAGGGGCATATTTACAACAAGACACTTCACAAACTTACCTCCACTAGATGACCACTTCTAAGCAAACCCAAGTATATGTACAGCACAAGAGATCTACCAACCTGGACAGTGGACACCACTTCTGTAGCCAAATATCACAATACTAGTGCCCCTCCGATGAAGCAACCACTTTAACCTATGAATTTATGTTACATATATTGGTTACAAACAACCTGGTTATACAAAAAAGAGCAGACTAGAAAGCAGGGAAAAGCCATCCAATGGACCAACCGACTAGCAAACCAGCACTAGCAAGACTCAAACCTACTGCAAAAGCAATGGCGCATTTGCTTATATAGCATATCGGTTTGCCCGGCTTCTTTTTGGCAGCCTTGTGTCTGTTTTTCCTTAATGTCATGCCTTTACTTCGGACCCAAGGTAAGAGAGCTGGAGTGGTAAAAGAACTGAGCTGATCTTTGCTCCTAAGATGAAGGCATAATGTCTCTAGCTGCAGTATGCGGAGCCACTGCCTATAAGCAAAGAGGCATGAGGCCTGTTGGAAAAACAAATTGGTGACATGATCCTTTTCATCACAGGATTCCTGTGCCAACTTCTCAGCCTCCCTTGCACGTGTTTGAGAATGGCAGAGTGCCTCTAACAACTGAGCTCTGCTAAGATCACCACTTGATCCCTGGGTATCTGATGAATCCACTTTGGCTGTATTAAAACTGTCTCTGGTGCTGAAAGAAAAGCATGTACAGCTAAAATGTAACTTTGACCAGGAGAAAAAAGGCAGCTTACTCAGACTACAATTTGTCTACTCTCGCGGCGAGATATGAATTTTAACAGTTTGACTTCTGCACAAGATTTTTTTCTCCCAGCAGAAATGCTTAGTCCTGGTTCGCTGGGTACTCCTAGAATTTACCCAAAAGCGTGTATAATCTTATCACTTCCTAGACAAACAGAACAGCAGTGCAGTTCTTTTAAAAGTCACTAATTAAAAGAAACAAGATCCACAGCATGTCTGCACCTGACTCGCAGTATCAATAGGTTTATTATATATTCTTCAAAATTAATTTCCATTACTGAGCATGAAACCCTCATTTCTATCACTGCCTGAATCCACGTTAGAAAAGCTCATGTAGGAAAACCACAAAAAAAAAACAATATTATTGCCAGGTTAGTATAGCCAATACATTTTGCAGCAAGTAGCTTTTCTTGTTAATAACGAGGAAGCCATGTAAGATATACTAAAATTCTTTATGAGGCAACCATTGCATTATGACTTCGCACCTGGTCCTCACATATTTCCCATCAGAATCTGATGAAAACAAACAGTATATGTTAAGTAGGCAATGCACAATAAAAATAGCCTAGGACAGATAAAAGGACAATTATCTCTTTCATGCCGAAGTGGAGCATCCTTTCAGCCATGCATTACCAACAGCTGTTTGTATACTTCATAGCTTAAACTATTGAGTTAAAATGCGTACTCCTAAATAGAGCAATACCTGAAAGTTCCATCTGACTCTTGCAGTATGCACTCCATTAATCCTTGTTTACCCAGTGATTTATCCATGCTTACCGAAGCAAGATTTCCTTGAGTACAATCAGCCATATAAGAGACTTCTTTATCTTCCACTGAAGCAAGATTTCCTTGAGTACAGTCGGCCACAAGGGAGACCTTTGTCTCTTTATCTGTCATTTGTTCTTCAAATTGGTCAAAACAAATTATACTATTATCTGAAACCTTCTCAACATGCATGGACTGAACTCCTGAATCACAATTTCTAATATGGTGAGATGACGTCTGAGAAACCAAGAATGTTAAATCATCTTTATCAACAGCATGCCACCATGGTTCAATATTCTTAAGTCCAATCCAATCTGAATCCAAATCAGAACAAAGCTTCTTTGGCCGTTCAAAGAGCAGGCAATTGCAAGAGTCCAAACCCATCAAATGAGCATTTGAGGGCAAATCGTCATTAATTGTAGATTCAAATTCTTGCAACCAACTGCCTCCATTATTTTTGCAATGACAACAACAATGCTCCAATGGCATGCCCGAACAAATAGCAGCATCATTTTTGGGGTAAGTAGTAAAATATTCCTCAATGAGTTGGTTTACTCCTGCTTTTGTATTTCCATCAACATAGCTAGCAGCCAAAAGTTTCACATCTTCATCCAACACATTTAGTTGGTCATGGGAGTAACCTCTCCCAAGCTTATGATGGTTTAACCACCATTTTGCATCAGGTACCAAATCCAGACTAGAAGCATTACCTTTACAAGGTTTGTGATCATGGGCGAAACTATATGATCCATATACTGACTCAGAATTGCCACCAGAGTCTGATTTCAGTGTAGACATGGAGCAGCAAGCTAGCAGTAAAGTAATTATAAAATCTCGCGGTAGAAAGCAACAGTTAGCACATTACTGTTACAAAAGCCTCATTTCAGCTGCACCATCATTTCATAGAAAGTGAACTGGAAATTTTTTCAAAATTGTCACACTCAGTGGAGTAATACAGGATAGGGCATGTAGCACAAAACTGAAACGATAATGAACTCAAACTCAAAATTTCCAGATTTTAAGGCAGAAAAGAACCATCATCAATGAGCTACTTGCACATGGCTTTTACTTCTTGTAAGTAAATATGCAGTAAATAAAGAAAAAGAAAGGCTAATATCAAGATCTAAATAAAATTCATCACGAAAAAACACTGTCATCACGGTTTCAGACCACTAACTCAATGATTCATTCAGCATGCACTCATTACAGAGCTTTTTGATGTGCTATTCTGTTTCAGACTTCCAGGTATAATAATTCCGTAAAAGAGACTCCCATAAAATCTAAATTTGAAGTACTTATCATAAATTGATGAGATTGGATTATTTTTTTCCCTATGGATATGTCAATTATTACTCGGACCATACGTATCAGAAGTAAGATTTACATAGGCTAGAGCATACAGTAAAGTATAAATCAAGTTATGAATTTGACTAGTAAATTATCCACATTTTACTGTAAGGACAAAGAATACACAGACTCTGCTTTAGATGAAACAAATAAGAAACACTCAAATTAAACCTACTACAATCTTATCACTAAAAAAAATGTGATAATTAAAAGAACAAACAAGAACAACATCATTAAGAGTGCATCTATACTATCTCTGTAATACGATTCATAAATTTATACAGTAAATTGATTTTGTAAAAAAAACTCACACAACAAAATTTCCAAAAATCAATTAATATATAACATATAAAAAATAAACCGATCATCTCCAAATTGATATCTAAAACTTATCAAATTGAACTAATGAGCAACAATTAATTATAGATCATACGTACTTGAACAAATTATATAGATTATAACTACAAAGACAGATTATTATTTTTAATTGTAGAGCAAAAAAAAAGGGGAAATTTTGAGAAATACCTGATCGGCATGCTTTGCGAATCCGATTATTTTTCCATTTTTATTTTTATTTTTTCGAATTGGAAGAATTTGTGAATGGAAGAATATTTGCTTAGTAACGGAGATGGGAACTCAAGCTACAGATAAAGTTCAGTTTTGTTTTGATTTAATATTTCCTTTTCTTTTTTGTCTTCGGGAAATTGTTCCTTTTCCTGCAATAAGCTTCTTCCCAATGCAAGTGACTCGCGTTTCGATGACGCGTTTTTGGCGAAAATTCAAGCGAAGTTAAGAGGGAGTAGTCGCTTTCTTAGATCAACTTATCAATCAAACTTATAAAAGTTCAGGGATCTTCAGATATTAAAAAATTTATGCACCTTGAACCTCTCCTTTTATAGTTTTACAAAGAATTTTTGCTGTGGTAAATTGTTCGGTATATTAAATCCGTATACAATACTGCAATCTGTATGATGGATTGACGTAAATAATATTAAATGTGTTTAGGGGTAATTTGAGTGAGCTCACAAACACTTGAAAATTGGTGGATTAGCAAGACCCATTTATAAAATTGAAGGGTGTTTTTGAAAAAATATATATTAATTAAAACTCGTATTATTTATACAGTATAAATATATAAAAATAATTAAAAAATAAAAATATTTTTATTTTCTATATATATTTTAAACCGTTAAATAATACTCTATATTTTGAAGTGAAACATTCTGAACCGCAAAATAATATTTTGTACTTTTGAGTGTATACGTATTATATTTACTCGTTAATATTTAATGAATAATATTTTATTTAATAAATATTTATAAATTTTAAATATAATTTAAAAAATATTCAAAAAATTATTTATAAGTATTAATGAAATATTATATAAATAAAAATAAATTTTTTAATAATTTATGAATATACTAATTATTAATAAATAATAACTTCTAAATTATATCATAAATTAATTAATTAATCAAAAAATACTTATAAAATAATTTTGTATAGTTTAAAATAAATATAAGCGTTATTCTTATAAAAATAATGTCAAAATAAAGCATATTACTTCCAAATATTTTTTTTACATTTATATTTTATATGTACGCTTATAATCCATATATTAATTATTTTTATTTTTATTTTTATCGATTTTACCACCGTAACTTTTAATAAAAATTCATATATATTCATACATATTAAATGCCAATTTTTTTCCCTCCTGTATTTAACTAAATTTGAGAAATCTAATAAGCTACTTAAAATAACTTTATAAAATATTTAAAATTTCATCAAACACTCTGTTTATATAATTACACTTCTGTTTACACCTGTCTCTCTCTCTCTCTCTCTCTCTCTCTCTCACACACACACACACACACACACACTCTCAGTTTGATATATCCATCCATTTTCTCATGTTCAAACGTGTATATGCTGGAATCTAACAGAAATGAGATTGATAACGAATTGATTGTAATATAGCATCACCTCCAACTTGGACAATATTTTATTTGAGCATTCAAAAACTGTGTGATAAAGGCCTTACAATTTTATCATCAAGGATGCAATTATAATATTGAAGAAAATTGACTGCTGCGCCTATGCTTCAGCAGAAATCAACTTTATCTGCAAATGTGTTTTCTGGCTCGCAATAACGAGACACAAACTAGTCTGCGCCAAAACATACAAGATCACAAACAGATGACAAATGATTAATCTGTTCATAGGCAACTCATCTGACTTCTTGGCAACAATTATCCCCAGCCCGAGATTGAAGTATCTTTGTTGAAGCATTCAGCTGCAGACAGCACCTAGTCCCTCACCTTTTCCTAATTTTGATATTAAGAATCCACTCGTTTCCTGCTGGCTTAGGTATAGATTTTGGCAGGCGGAGTGGCACCTTGTACTCCCCCATCGACGATAAAGGGGATGGCAAATGCAGATTTTCAGGTTCGATCTGCACCTGAAGCTGCCTGGCGACCTGATCGTTTTCGGAAAAGGAATTGGTTAGATTGGTCCTCGTTTAAGTATTGCCCCAAAGGAACAACAAGAAGGAACACTGTCTATCACAGGAGGAAGCTCAAATTACAAATAACATTAGCAGGAAAAGATGGTCATTTTGTTGAGAAAGTTAAAACATCAAAAGCAGCTTGTGCCACACACATAGATGGGACCAAGACAGCAAGAGTCAAATCATCCCTACAATAATAAGAAATCTGATTCCGGCAATTTGTTTTATGCGTGAGAAGTGAAGAAGGCTTGATTACCATAACCTAAAATAACAAAAACTGATGAAACAATTTCTATAGAAATATTTAGATAAATAGCCAGTTTAACTATGGAGGAACTAAATAGATAAAGCAGCGTCCAACAAGAAGGCAAATGAGCAAGCATGCTTAGAAGTCTAGGGGTTGGAGGGTTTTTCCACCCCCAAGAAGGTAACCGGCACGCTCATCAATTCAAATTCCCTTATTATCTTCTGAATCAACTTTTAGTTTGCAAGTTTCCAGGATGGTTTTATTTAACATTACCTATGGCAGCCACCAATATACAAATGTCCAATGAGCATTTAAAAAAAAAATTGTCATTAAGAGAAAGCACATGATTTATCAATAGGCCAAATGGCAAAGCTCAACATTAAAGAAGGCGTTTTGAAGGAAACGCTTCAAATTTGGTATTTCTAAATTGTATGGTAACTATCCAAGGCCAAATTAACCACCAAACAACTTGTCACAACCCTCATAATCATTTAATAGACGAGTAACGAGCCAGCTTAAGAATATTTTTACTACAATGTTATAAACCTACTAAGTACGGATTTAAACGTGATAACTATTACTAAACACAAAAAATTAAAACGCAAAGCCGCAAAGCAAAGGTTAGGCTCCTCTTTAAATCTCAAATGTAAAAGAAAAAAATCATACCTCAGCCAAAATTTCTTCTTTGGTCACCGGATCACGCAACTCAGTGCCTTTGCCCTCTATGATGAACTTTCTTATATTCTAAAGAAGGAAAATGTTTGTTAATTTGTAATGCTGATGAATTTTGCCTCAAACAAAAGAAAAAATTTAAGCAGGGTTCATGACAAAGAAAACAGTTGAGAAATAACGTTTGTAATCAATAAATAAAACTTATAAAGCTTTTCACCTCAATTTTTCATCTAATAACTTGCTACTCCCAGCCTATATTAGATACTAGGAATGCCATGGATAAAGACAGAATTCTTGAAAGGCAGAGTTGAACTTGAATTGCACTAGTTTTTAACTCCACAATCATGACACAACATTAAACTGATCCAGGGTTTAAGGGATTCAACGATAGCATTGCGGATAAATTTACATGTGCGGTGTTTACTGTTTAATAGTAAATTTTTATCATTTTTATAAAAACCATGAACCGGGCTTTCAACAGCTTTATCATTCCTTAGTGGAGCATTAGAGGGAGAAATAATAGAGCAAAACCCATAGTTAGATCCTAGAGTTATGCGATTGGAAGAAAAAAGAATGAAATAATGGTTTAACCAGTTTATTGTTGTAATAATTTCTTAAGAATATATAGAGATACTAAACTTCAAAGGATGAAGTTCGGAATTTCACACTTGTCAAAAACCCTCCAGTGTTTCATATTGGCAGATTAAAGCTTCAAATTTGAAATACCAACCAGTTTTGCACTAGCAAGGCGATGCGCTGCAGCCTCATACTCTTTCATGTTGATTTCCTCTGTCTTTGAGACTACTTTAACCTCTTCAACTTCCGTAGGTTGGTAAATCTGATCGAAGCAATCGATGAAAAAGATCGCAAACATCATCACCATATTAAATGCAGATTGAAATAAACGACACCATATAAACTGATGATCTTTCATGCATTAAATAGACAAAAAGACAGTTTATGTGGGAATACCAATTACTTAGAAGACTATGAGAAACAGAGCATATGAGGGCCCTTAGAATGTTTTTAGGAAAAAGACTATTTCTCCATTTTCTTTAGGCAAATGAACTTCTGTTATCAGTGCACATGAATGTGTATGAAAAGCAAGAGAAGGGGCCAAATCTATAGAGGATAAAAAGGTATCCTGATTTTGCTTTGATAAGCAGCTTAACATCTATGTGGTATTTTGCGGATGCATGCATTGATCTTGCCACTGATATATTGATGGAGAATGTTCAACAAACACCACTTTGCATACCATCTAAAGAAGAACCCTGTACACTCCCTTGAAGTATTAGTTCCAAACCCCATAACATATTCAAACGTCATTCAACCCAATAGATCCCAAACAAATTCCTAAAAAATAACAACTCTCATGAATGATCAATTAATACTCAAACAAAAAGATCGCAAAGGAAACATATAACACTAGATTGGCAGTGACGCACATTTAGTCCACAATACTCATGGAATCTGGTATTTTTATGCACAATCGATTAAACACTAAAAGTTTAAAACAATAATTCAATCAAGTTAGAAAGCAAATACCTTGCGCTGCTCACGAATGAGATGCGCAAACTTGTCAATATTCGGTACAGCAAGCAACTTTGGCATCAAATGATTCCGGAAATACCCTGGCGCAACCTTGACAGTTTCCCCAGCTCTTCCGAGCTTATCAATCGTCTAAATAAAAAGAAAAAGAACAGTAATTAACACATTATGTTACAAAAATTCAGTTAGGACAAGAAGTTAAGGAGAATTCATGTACTAACAGTTGTGAGAATAACTTCCAGCTTTCGATATCGAACGCCCTGAGCAGCGTAGAGCAGCGGGTGGTGCATCGAGTTCCGCCGCAGGATATTTTTTCCGTAATGCAAACAAGCCATTTCTTTTCCTATATATAGATATGAAGAAATGTTGGTGGAGACAATGAAACGTATAATAAACCCAACAAATACCGGTGGCACGGGAGCCGGCGGTGGCGATAACAACGTCGAGCGACGACGGAGACGGCTAGGGCTTTTAGCTTTGCTATATTAGTGGAGCTTTAATTTAGTATCTGGGTTATGAAACTTTGAAGAATAAGTCGCGTTAGCGAGTCAGCTACAGTCAAAAGCGCTAAACATGTAACTTCACCCAATTTATATTTTGGAAATTCTTAGTTGACTTTTTTCTTTGTTTATTTGATTTTTCTTTTAACTAAGTTTTTTAGCTGAAAACACAAAAACGATTTAAAAAATAAAACCACATATAGTTTTCTTTGGTGTTAATTTTCGTATTTTGAAATAAATTTTGGGAAAATATTTTTTGGATAGTGGAATTAAGAATGTTGTTTTATTGTAATTAGTGATAATATAATAGAATATAAGATTATTTAATTTAAAAAATATTAATAAATATTTTAAAAGAATAAAATTAATTTTTTAAAATCTATATATTTTTCATTTTGAAAGAACAAAAATGTTTCCAGAAAACAAGTCATATTTATATATATATATATATATATATTTTTAAAGGAGAATATTTATTGATTTCTCAATTCTCTCAAGATCAACTAGGTCAGGTCGTGGGGCAATGTGCTTGCTAATAAGCTATGTTACCTCATCCCATATTTTCTGTAACAGGAATTACTTTTTTTATCAAATTCAAGGGTTGGTTAGTTTCACAAGGGAAAGGATATCGGGTGAGAAAGGATTTACTCTCTTCTTTTGTTTTTTGGTGAGTTGATAAACAAGATTTAATCGATACTATCTCATGTCAATATATCCTGTTTAAATTTCTTTCCTTTATTTTTGTACACTGATTTTTTTTTCCATTGTTTTCATTTTATGAAACAAAAAAATCCGTCTCATGGCAGTTTTCCTCAGCTTTTTTTCCTGGTTCCTTGAAAAATCCTCATAGTCGAAATGGAATATCATCACAAGTTCCAAAAAGGTTCTATACATATGTTAAAATTAAGAAGGACAAAAGGTTTCGCCGGAAATGGCCACTTTTATCAAATTGCATCTCCAGATAGTCCTTTGCACGCTAGCTGACTCTCTCAGAAATGCAATAATGTGCTGCTTTGAATATTGACATTAGATCACTTATCATAAAATAAATTTCAAGGCAAAGAAGGTTTGGTGGTGGTGGTGGTAGGTGTGTGTGGGTTGGGGGGGTGCTGAAAAACTGGCATTGCTTAATACGACATTAATTCCAAAACAAACAATACCATTACACTTAATGGCTGGTAGTTTCATTTTGTACATTCTTGCTGGTGGACAATCACTAATGAAAAGGCAGGATTGCCTGTCTCTGCCTTGCCTGGATAATGAAGCCACATGCAATAATCCGAAGGACGAAGGACGATAAATCGGGAAAACTCAGACTATTGATGGAAGTTATTGCCCCACTAACTTTATGAAAAGCACATACAACTTCATAACACCTAAGGGCCATCTTCATCAGCTGAACAAATCATAACGATGTCGCATAAGTTGTAGAAAACAATGTGCATTGAGCTTGGATGTAAAAAACAGATATATGTAGAAGTTTTAGTAACCTTTTGTTGGGGTGGGGAGGAGGGGGGGAAGAGAGAGAGAGAGGGACTTACTGCTCAAAATAAATCCTTGAAGCAAACTCTGAGCTCTCTCAGCTTGCTCTGGAGTACCCGATATTTGAATGATCTTCTCTGTTACCTCTGGTCTGTCTTCAATCAATTTCACAGCTGCTCCTGATATCTGTTCACAAAGTAATGTCAAGGAGACTATATCCACACATGTGAAAGACGATATACTAGAGTACGAGAAACTAGAGCATTCCCACTCACCTTACTGATCAAAGTAAGCTTCCTCGATTTTGTTACAAGTGGTGCTGCATGAGGCGGTATAACAACTTCCAGAGTACTTCTGGTGACGAGTGGCACGGAGATTCTTTGGGGTGGGGGGTGAAGATGAGAGCATGATCAATACAAATGAAAGTTAGCATGTCCTCCAGTCCAAGAAAAAATAAACTGAGATAAACTACCTATTCAATATGCTGGGCCGAACTTCGCGTCTCTCACTCTCATTCTGCTTCACTGGCTCAACATTAGGTGGCATCACTTCCTACAAATTAAGCAAAAACGTTGAAAAAGTAGGAAGAATTCAATGGGCTTGAATTTTTAACGGTCTGGAAACAGATGTAATTAGTATATTCAAGCTAAAAAAATAACAATAAATATTGGCAGTTCAAGAGGAAAAAAGGTTGGGCTATTCTACTGGCCTTCACTTTTTGTGGTGCTGCTGAAGTTGATGTACTCTGACGAGTTGAAATAACAGAACCATTTCCAGCCTGGGTGTCCAGAGATGAAGTTACACTGTTGTTAGAAGCTGAGTCCGGTGCCACAGTGCCATTTACAGGGATAGGAGCAGACACATGAGGCGCTGGTGCATCCTTTTCAAGAAACTCTCGATGTATGTAGCTTCGAATCCTTGATGTCACCTCCACCAGAGCCCCTCGAGCAGCTCTGATCTCCCCAACAATCTGTACATAAGAATTGAAGTTAAAAATCCAAAATAATCTCCCATCAATGAAGCTCTTTTATGGTGATTTTGTCACCTAGCCCAAAGTGGAACTTTTGGTCAGAAAAAATTCAAGAAGCAGGCACTCGAAAAGAAGAACAAAAAGCTTAAGTAGACCCAAATACAATCAAGAAAGATGTACTTAAAGTATCTTTACGAGGTTATACTTGTTGAAAAAAAGTGAAATATAAAGACCGCCACGGTGTAGTGCCCACTAATTGTTTTTCACTAATCTGTAAATCATATCACATGCAAACAGGAGACTTGAGGGAATAATTTGTAAGATACTGCAGATAGGGTTTCTAAACCTTTGAACCAGCTACAAGTACATTGAACATGTCAGAGAGGAGAGCATAGTTTAAGCGGATGCTGATTTTCTAAGATTCACAAGTGTATAAAATAACAAACCTGTACAATTTCATCTGTCCCAGATACACCCACTGGAAGTTCTTCTCTTGGCAGGATCTCCACATTGGCGCCACCTATTTTCCCTAGCTCAAGTGAAGAACCATCCTTTAATCCTAAGCATCCAACTTCATCAGATTGCAAAAGTAACCGAGTGGTAATAATATTTTCTATTTCTGGAACAAGATCAACAATACGGGTCTGTATATGTAACAAAGCTTCTTGAGCAGGAAACAACTCATCATCAGGACCCTAATGGAAATACAAGTGAATCAGCTTAAAAGCCATTATAGTTCTTCAAAGTTGATGTAGAAAGCTGTAACAAGGCGGAGAAACCAGTGCTGGAAGAAATAGTTGATGGACTCAATATACATATAAATCAATAGGAAGATGTACCTCATCAGATGATATAATAATTATATGCTCATCAGAGCCAGTAACTGGATCAGCAACATCAACATTGACGCCTATTTCATTTTGAAGCAACTCCACAATCCCATCTGACTCCCCAACTACACTGTCAACTTTTTCCGTGGGGCAAAGTATGCGAAAAACAAGATCCTCACCAGAAAAAGATTGAGCATTGTCAGCAGATCCAGATTCAATGACATATCCAGATGAATGAGAGGAATAGTTGTTGCTCTTGGTACTGGCACTAGACCTCAATCCAAAACTAGGTCCTTCCACAGATGATCTCCTTCTTGTACTTTTTATGTGGAAATCATCATCAGCACGGTAGAAACGGTCAGGTGAATGTAGCCTATTATGAAAATGGCCTCTATCACGATGTTGGCTCTCTCTTAAGCGTGAAGAAATAGTTGCTATAGCATTTTTCACGGCATTCATATCCCCAACCACCTGTAATAGCGAACATATCCTAAGCAACATTGCACGAGATGAAAAGTTCTTTCCAAGCAAGGGTGGAATGAATATACGTATAGCAGAATTTAGAACATGTCCAAAATAATTAAGCACGTGATCTTTTGAAACTACGCATTTGCTTATTCACTAAGGAAAAAAAAGAGAGACAACCTTCAAGAACCTCTTTGGTAATATGCATCTTTCATGCTCTGTGATCCACAGAGGAGTAAGGGATCAAACTTAAGGAGCAATGGATAGATTGGGGCTCTTCCTTTTTCCATTAAGGAAGAAAGAGTAATCAAAATCAGATGAAATCTTGCATGAACCTTAACACTTTCACTAGATCACCATATAATGCAAAATGAAGAGGCTTGTATGCAATAATGCTAACAGCTTTTACTACAAGAGGCTGCAAAGTCTAAGATCTTCACGCAAACCATAAACCTTGAACTAGAGAAATGTTGCAGGCATTTAAAAGTTATATAGTTCTCACAAGTAGACATTCAGACATCTATTTCATTTTGTTGCATAGATAATCGAGTCCAATACATGTTATTCAGATCATCAGCATATTAATGAGTTCTATCCCTCATGATTTTAGTCCCTACAAAGTTAAGCCCCGAACAGTGTAAAGATGAAGTGATGAACGACATCCCACTGTCATAAATCTTTAAACATACTGCATTAGGGTGATGGTCCCTGTTTTACAAACCAATTGTGATTATAGTACTGCATGGTTATCAACCATCCATCCAAAATTGCAATTGCAATTCCTTTCAAGATAGTCACACAAGTTCAGGAATCATAAGCTCAATCGAGTTTCTGCTTATGCAAATGCAATTCCTTTCAAGATAGTCACAAAGTTCAGAAATCATAAGCTCAATCAAGTTTCTGCTTCTGGAGTCATAAAATTTGATTTTCACGAATAAGTCAATTGAATCCCATGTTTGGCCAGAGCTAATGTTTTCATGTGAATAAATGCTCAAGTCTCCAAAGGGAAAGTACAATCAAAACCTGAACAATCTCCTCCGTCATCGCGACACAATGTGGCAAAGTGTGATCTCTGGGTAAAATCCTAATATGAGTCTTTGTCTCAATTCTCATTTGCTCAATTATCTTCCCTCCTTTCCCCAGCAAACAACCCACATGCATCCGTGAAACAACCAGCCTCGTCACCACTCTACTGCCATTACCCCCACCTCCTCCCCTATTCCCATACTCCTCATTTTCATCCTCCCCAATCGCGGCACTATGCCCATACCCTCCTTCCTCAGTCTCCAAAATCCTGTCATGTATCAATACCAATGCCTCCTGAGAAGGCGAGAAAGAAGGCATCCTCCCCTCAGGATCCCGCCTTCGTGTATCGGAAATCTCAATAATCCTTTCTTCATCCCCGGAATCAGCTCGTGCACATTGATCCACGCCCCAGTGTGCTGCCTAATCGCCTTAATAATGCTCCCAGACTTCCCAATCACGCCCCCCGCCTTAACATCGTGGCACAAAATCCGGTAACTCGTAGTCACCATCAGCGATGGGTCCATCATTTTCCTCCCTCCACCACCACCGCCTCCGCCTCCGGCGGATGATCGGCGATGGTATCCGGGAGCATAATGGTGACTTCCGCCGCCGCCGTGTGAATTGTTGCTGTAGCGCGGTTTGCTCCGCGAGTGTAGGGTTTCAGATTCATAGTCCTGGTCATATAAGTATCTCTTAGATCTAGATCTCTCCATATGCTATTCGTCTCTTCACAAATAATATTCCAAAATGTTCAAAATCCAATCCAGATACAGTGGAAAAATTTCAGGCATTTCACAGCAGAGGAAACTTAGGGTTTCTCGGAGATTCAAATATTCAGAATCTCCGAGTTCTCTTCAATCCAAAGCTATTCTTCCCCTAAAAAATGGAAATGGGAGATTAAATGTAGCGCAGATTCACCATTTCTGTTGAGTTTTTGAGCTTGGAGCAGAGCAAAGCTCGTGATTTGGAATATCTGAAATGCATAGAATTTGAATGTACTGTACTCTAGTTTTCTTTCCTTTTCAGCTCTAATTTATTGTTAGTTCATAAATGATGAGGTGGATGTTTACTGCGTTAACACGTTGTAATAAATCTAAGTGTCCGCACGCCGTTTGGATTCGTACGAATAGCAGAAACCAATGTTTTATAATCAAATCTACAATTATATCGATAATGCTTCTATAATCGTATTAATTTAATAAAAATTAATTATATTTTTTATTTTATTATATAAAATAATAATATAATAAATTAATTATTATATAATATATTTTAAATATAAAAAATATATATAATAAAATATAAAATTTAAATAATTATATAAATATAATAAAATATTAAATTTAAACTTTTATAAAAATAAAAAATAAAAATATAAAAAATATAAAAATCAATCAAATCGATTTTAATCAATTTTGACTGATTTTGGGAGATTTTGACTGATTTATCAAAACGATTTTTGGGTTTAACCGAAATGGATCAGGTGGTTCAACTAATTGTTCGATTCGATTTTGAAAACATTGGGTAAAATCATGACAATAGTAAATTTTATGGACGTTTGTAGGATAATATTCATGTTGTATTCTTTATATATATCGATTGTTTTGACAATAATAAGTAAAAATGACATAATTATTCATCTTTTTACACATTAAATATACTATTCACCATCTATATCATCTATTTATAGAGTGAGTTTAGCATTTTGTCTATTTTTTCATCATACTTAATATTTGTAGTTTGAAATTTATTTTATTTTAGATTGATTTTAGTTTTCAATTTCTAAATTTGATTATAAATTATTTTATATCATAACTCTGAGTAATACTTTTAATCAAATCTATTTTATATATATATATATATAAAAGTTAAAGTTGAGATTTATATTCGATGTGGTCACCTCAAACTTCATCAATCTTCGAGAATTACTTCTCTGCAATTCCTCCTTAATTACTATTAGGTGGAGTCTTATTTGTGATACAAACATATGAATAGAAGTCACTAGAACAAGGAAATAACTGCTAGGGTGAGTTCTGTCTATAATACGTATGCAGGGTTAGAAGTCCTAGGGTTGCCTTGGAGTAAGAAAATGCTGGTAATTAGAGTCTTGCCTGTGATATGAACACACTATCATAGGTTTATAGGGTTGTGTTGGGGTAAAACAATGATTGCTAAATGAGGTTCTACTTGTGACATAAATACACGGTAGGAGGTTCTTGAGATTACTCTCGAATAACTTTCTAATTTAGAGTAAGAGAAAATAAATAAACGATAGAAAAATGTAGATGTTCAATATAAATAGTTACCTCAAAATAATAAAGAGTCGAGGAAATTATATTTAAATGTGGAGGTATTATCTTGTGTGGTAAGGTGATTATTATGATTTCATGATACTTTGGGCTTGGATTATATTTTTTAAATTTCATGTACTTAGTCTTTGAACCGTTGTTGAGTTGTGACTTATGAATATGTTTAAAGTATGTACTTAAGTGAAAATTGTATTTATTTTATTATTTTTAAGTATAATAGGTATTAGTTATTATCTATTTCACTTTTAATTAAATTACTTTTTTATTGTTCTTAATTTTTAATTTTTTCATAAAGTCTCTAATATAACCAACTTATCAATAGCAATATTTTATAAATAATTTAGATAAGCATGATCTCAAATATATAATTTTGCATAACTTTGATTTGCCATCACACATTTCAAGCTAGTTAGTAATTATACATTACATGTCAAAGATAATATAGGTATTTATTTAGTAAAATAAACTTATAATATCAATACTAATAAAAATTTAATACATAATTTGGATATAAATATAAGAATAATCTTTCTTTTGCATAACTCAAGCTTATTGATAATTAAATATGATTCATTTAAGTGTTTTGTTTCCAAAATGATTGTTTTCTTGCCATATGCTTAATCTACTGGGAATGAACCTAAAGATTTTAAAATATAAATTAAAATAATAATTTATTTGAATTATCAGTATCAAATAATAACTTTATATAATTAACTTAAATATTGTAGGCAATACAACACACGGAATAACCATATGAAGTCATAGTGAAAGACTTTTCAAATAAGTAATGTCGTATTTTTAATTAATATCACTTTAGTATTTATATTATAATTTGATTTATATTATATTATATGTAAGGTATAGGTAGGATGTTTTTTTTTTTTTTTTCTTAAACTCAAGATCAACCCATCAACTCGCCACTGCATTTTGAGTCATGGGGTAGATCCATTGTTATTTTCGGTGAATTTGGCAACTGACTAATAGAAATTGAAAAATCACGGCAAAAATGCTCGCTCAAAGTATGTAATGCTATTCTTTTGAATATTATTTAAATAGGAGAGTCATCAAATTTATTGATGATATTGAAAAAAATGCTAATTGTCTATTCAAACAATATAGTTTATAATTTATTTGAAGTGTATTTAAATAAAATTTCTCGATATCAACAATGAAGCCTCAAATTCATAAACTATAATTTAGAGGTTAATTAAACTTACTTTTCTCTTAAATAATGAATTTACCAACTCATTTCCTATATGTTTGATAATTACAAAAAAAAATCTCTCTAAATTTGCTTCCTTAAAAAACCTAGATATAACTTATGAATTAATCATTTAGCCCTCAATTTTAAAAATTAAAAAAAAATATTATCAGCTTATTAAATGATCATTCTACCTTTGAGTATTTTGGTAATGTTTATATATTCGTGAAGAGGTGTATTTATAGTATTTTTATAATTGAAGGGGTGTTTTTGCAATGAATTCATGATATTTTCACCTTAAATATTTTTAATTTTGTAATTGAGCTTTTAAGATAGATTCAGTCCCAATTTATGTTATTTTGACTTAATTTAAAAAAGTCCAATAATAAGAAACTCTAAATCGACTATCTCCACTCCTCTGCCCATCGCCATCACCCTACCTTTTCTCCCATCCTCTTCTTCCTCTCTTTCTATTTCTCACTCGCTCTCCGTTGCTTTCTATCCATGTCCATCCCATCATCTTTTTCTCTTTCTCCCTATTAGCCACCCCTCCCATCTAATTTTTTCCCATTAACACTTTTAAAAAGAGAAGAAAAGTTAAGATCGACCAAAAAAAAAAAAAAAGAATTGAGAGAAAACAGTGTTACACATTCAATGCTTAAAGGGACTAATTTTTTTTCATTCAAATGTTTATATTTTTTAAATAGTATTTTGTTATATATCCTCCTTTATTATATTCACACCTCCTATAAATTTCAAAATTTAATAAGCAAATTATAAGAACAATTAGGTCATGGGCAAAATAAGAAATTCACTATTTTTTTATTTTTTTTTTGGCTATGACTCATTTTCCATCCAGAATCCTAACAACAAGAAAAGTTTGGGAAACATATTAAACTTAGAGGTAAATCTTCTATGATTATTAAAAAGTGAGGAAATGAATTAATACTTTTACTATTTTAAATGAAAGGTAAGTATAATTAACCCCTATTTAGATAATAAATAATCTACGCTATATAAAAAGGGGGGTTTTCATTTACAAATTGCCGTTTGTGAGTTGACACCATTATCCTTATTTTTTTGTGTACTAAATATACCCCTGAGTGACATAATCACCACCCCGACCTTACCCACTTCCTTAATATCAAACACATGGCTGAAAGCTTATCCTTCCCACCAACCACATTCCTTCTTTCTATTGTAGCACACTTATCAAGTTGAAGAAACATGTATCTTTCTTTCTGATTTTTTTAATCAATCCTGATTTTAGATTTTAATTAAGCTTCACAGATTATAAAAATTCTGTAATTATCGCGAATTGCATGCAAGCGTGTAACAAGTTATAACGATGATTGGAACCTCAAAAATTGAATAAGTTGTCGGCCCTAAAAGATACTGAAAACCCACAAGACTAATGTGGGCCTGTTTAGACAGTATATTACTTGTCCACCATTCCACATTTCTCTTTTGCCCAAGCCCACCACAAACTGAACCCATGTCCACAAATCCATTCCGGCCCACTAACATTTGTGGTAGTGGTAAGCTAAGTTGAGAGACTAGGAAATCTAGGCCGTTAATTCAGTTAGAGGTAAGTCTGGCTTTCACTTACCCCTATCGTCCTTCACTAAACCTCCACCAATCAAAATATCCTCCGAGGGACTAATAGCAAAAGGATTTTCATTTGATTCTTGCAACCCTTTTGATTTTTTTCATTAAGCAATGGCCTTGTGCAGTCCACAGCTTCAGAAGTTCTTGTTGAACAAGATTTGCTGCAATTATGGCTGTAATAAAACCTCTAAAAAAAACATCTTAGTAAAGGGTGGAGAGGGAAGAAGATTTTGTTCTGCCATTGCAATAGCCGCACCAGCTTCATTGGCAAGTGTGTCCGGGATCAGATGGGGCTCAGTTCAGCTGAAGGGAGCCCGTGAAGAGATGGAGGATGATGTTGTGATTATTCAGTCTGATGGGCTTGATGGATTTTCTTATGCTGCAGTTTTTGATGGCCATGCTGGATTCTCTTCTGTTAAGTTCCTCAGGTTTGTCGATTAATAATGACTTTTAATGTTATTCTTATGTTGTTTTTCTTTTAATTGTTTTCCGTTTGGTTGTCTGAATGAGGGGCTAGCAGAACGTGAATCAGTGTATTCAACCATGTGTTTTCATTTGATAGTGGTGCCTTTGTAAGAAGTTATTGGATTGATTTCTATGTGCCGATTATTTGTTCAAACATAGAAGTATGGAAGTAAGAACAGACTAGCTTGTGTCTTTTTCCTTGTTTTGTCAAAGTTTGCTGTTTGTTTTGTGAATTAGTGTGATTTTTTTGGGCAATGAAGGCTGCTTAGGTAAAGGTGCATTAGCTGCAGTGAGTTTCTTCCTTTTTCACATCTGAGGATTGGCAATATCTCTTGTTCTATTATTGACTACCACATTTAAATTACATTATGTTCTTGAAATTCCATTAAGTCCTACTTTGCATTGAGGGAACTGGTATCTGAAATTGGAGCTCTTCTGTATAATGTGGAGTGCTTGACTGGTCTTCTTTGCTGCAGGGAAGAACTATACAGAGAATGTGTTACTGCGTTACAAGGTGGGCAGCTGTTGAATGGGAAGGATTTCAAAGCAATCAAGAAGGCACTGCAAGAGGCTTTTGAAAGTGCTGATGCAAAACTCTTGAAATGGTAACATGTTTGTGCAATTCTGTATGGAAAAGCATCTGTCTGATCAAACGTCTACATAGTCTCAGTATGATTATATATGCTATGTGATTGTATTGAAGGTTTTATTTTGTAAAGGCTTGAGGCAAGCGGGGAAGAAGACGAGTCTGGTTCAACAGCTACTGCTATTTTCATCCGTGATGATGTGCTGTTTGTTTCTCATGTTGGTGACTCATGCGTGGTATGCTTATTACCCGTTGCCTTGTGTAATAATGGAGAAACTAAAATTTTTTATTTTTTATTTTTTTGCTTGGTACTTAAAATGTGCTTTTCAGCAACACTTGATTTCTCTGTTTTACTTCTCCACTGCAGGCTCTCTCACGCTCTGGAAAAGCTGAGGTCTTGACTGCTTCTCATCGGCCCTATGGAAACAACAAAGTTTCTCTACAAGAAATCAGGCGAATTAGAGAGGCTGGTGGATGGGTGTGTTTTTTTTTTTTTTTTTTCCCTCACATAAAGCTCATTTATGTTAAATATCTGTCGAAAAGTTAAACTTTGTGAGCCTTTAGTTTGTAAATTTTTGTACCCAACCCTCTAATAGCCACATGTAAAAATGAAGTCTTTTTCCCGTTATATCTTAGAAACTGCAGTGCTTCTTTGGTGTTCTCTGATAATAATATATTTCCAGTGTACATATGGATTTTCATCTCATTAGACGTTAGTAGAATGGCAGTGAATCTTGTTTCATGTCTGCAGATTGTCAATGGAAGGATTTGTGGAGACATCTCTGTATCCCGTGCTTTTGGTGACATGCGATTTAAGACCAAGAAGAATGAGTAAGCTATTTTGTCTTTCACAAATGCACTAAATCTTTCACTACTTTTTCATCTGTTAACCTGGTTCATTTTTATGGAAGGATGGTGAAGAAAGGAGTCAAGGAAGGTCGATGGTCTGAAAAATTTGCTTCTCGGTGAGTCAAAAAGTATAAATGGAGCTCCATTAGTTTTGTGTTTTGAGATGATACTACACTAGACTATGTATCATTTAGAAGGGACTTGATTGTAAATGTTGAACTAAGTTGACTAGTGTACTTTTGGACATTTTAGTTGCTGCGAAAAACATTGCCGTAACTGCTATTTTAATGATAAGTCTTTCTTATATTTGTCAGCATACAACTGAAAGGAGACTTGGTTACCGCGTCTCCTGATGTTTTTCAAGTTGCTCTTGGATCGGATGCTGAATTTTTAGTATTAGCATCTGATGGCTTGTGGGATTACATAAACAGGTTACACATTCATGGTTTACAACAGCAATGCATTTTTATAAATAAGCTTGGGTCATCACAGTAACTGTTGTTCTTGAACAGTATGATCTTACAAAAACTTTTTCACTATTTCAGCTCGGATGCTATTAATTTCATTAGAAATCACCTTCGACAACATGGAGATGTTCAGGTAAGCAATGAACCATGGCTCAGTAATTAATGTAGTTCCTAAACAAGCAGAATTGACTTGTTTCTTCTTGTTCCTAGATGGCTTCTGAAGCTCTTGCCCAGATGGCTCTGGTAATGGATCGCAGAAACTTTCATATTTTCCATTTCCACACCTAAGATGAAAACATTATTGACTTGTTTTACCAAAAATTTGTGTTGCAGAACCGACGTTCACAAGATAACATCAGCATTGTCATTGCTGATCTCGGGTATAAACGCTTCTTTGTTCATTATCATTTCCATAGTGATATTTCTGCTGCTGATCCTAGTTTGTGTTAGATAATTTCTATTATTACCATTGATTGGTCTAAAAATCTGCCGTTGGGAAGATTTAACCATAAAAACTTAGTAGGATGACTCAGCATATCCATCAGCTATTTTGTGCTGAAGTCAGTATGCTGGACTTCATAATAGTCCACTTCTAGTTCCTGCATAAAAAAGGATGCTATTGTTTTACTTTACTAAGTATTTGTTCTTGTATTTAAATATGTGCGCAGGCGAACGGATTGGCAAAATTTACCAGTGCAGCAACAAAATTTTGTGTATGAATTGGGCCAAGCTCTAGCTACAATCAGTTTAGTGTCACTTGGAATATGGATGTCAACTTTGCTCTCATCATGAACACGAGATCTGACTAGTTGTACATAGATACCATCACAAGTGAACATAATAATCACTTGTTTGCCCTGTGCTCTGTAAATTCAAGCATCACTTATCTGAGTAGTTATGACATCTCAGAGCAATCAAGAAAATGATCGATTGTATATTTTACGGTGTTTTTCCCATTTATCGGCCAAATCTCACTGTAAAAGACATGCTTATGGCTTGTAGTTTTCCATGTAAGCATCATATTGTTTTAAGATCTCTTACAATCTGCGTAAAAAAGTACTTGTTATTTGTTCCTATCTTTTGTGTCATTACATTGCAGCACTGTGTAAATAAATAGAGGAGTCTTTAGAAAAGTTGTCGGTAGATTGGGAATTGGATGACAGCCACTTCCAGGGACTAGGAGCCATGAAGTTTTAACAGCTCGACAGCATGTTGAGTTCTGAATCCTTATCAGATAGCAAATAGGTTTTGGCCAGTAGTTGGAACTACACTTTATATGGTATGCTAGTGCCTGGTATTTAGTTCCATGGTGGCATCATTTTTCACTGACTAAAAACACGTGCCCTTATCCGATATAGATGTAGAAATGGACTTTTTGATGCACTGAAGTTTCAGTTCTCATAGCACTATGTCAAAACCATGGCCACGAATTGCAAAAATAAGATCCCAACTGTGTTATACATATATATTAGAAATGCCAAAAGATCTTAAAAAGTGGTTCAAAGTAGCCTCAGACCAAAACTTTGGTAGGAAAATTAATCTGATAAGTTTAGAACAAATATGAATTGGAGGGAAACAAATCAGAGGGGGCAAATACATGCACTCATCTTAACAGTGCTAGACCTGAACAGAATCGCAGATGCTTGGTACAACCTTTACAATCATGGATCCCACATAATATAAACATGTTTTTTCACTTGGAAGACAGAATTAATGTTCAGCTTTACTGAAGTGGGATTGGTTGATGGCCAACAAGATTGATTGATTTCACTGAAGTGGGATGCGATTGATGGTATTAGTAAAAGTCTAAATTGTTAAGTGGTTAAAAGTAAAATCAATCAAAGAGGTCAATGGTGTTTGCATCAGCAGAGAGCAAAATTATGCAAAGTTTTTAAACCTTTCATGCACAAGCTCTCTGTATAACCTTCTCTCAGTGGCTTGTAGTGGTAATGATTATCACTGTTACCTTAGTATTCTTCTTCCAAATAGACCAAAAACCAAGATTCATCATAGCAACTAATAGAAAACAACAGATTGATTTGCTTTCTTTTCTTGCTGCATATCTTACTCAATGCAGTTCTTTCTTAACAACACGGAAAAACTTAAATCATTTTGATGTTATATGATAAGGTAACCAGTAGCATAAAGCTAATATAAGAGCGTCGAAGCACTATGCCTTTTTTTTTTTTATATTGATAACAGAGATTTAGTATTATTGGCAGAAAACTCATAGTAAGCGCTATAATGTCTAGCATACGCAATACAAAAATTTAATATAACCTCCCGCCAGGATATAGAAGGCTAAATCAATAGAGTCAGGGGTTTTTGCTGCCACCACCTCCTTTCTTCCCTCTTGGATCATGCTTTGGGTTAGGGCCTGCATAGTCGTAATCTAGCACTGCGTTGAATTCCAAGAGCTTTCTTGAATTTGCTTGGATTCCTCCCTGCGGAAAAGAGGCATCAAACATTAGCAGAATTGCACAATTTGTTTTTAATGTTAACTGCAAAATCATGCATCAGAAAGCTAGGCCATAAACCACATATTTCAGCTATCTTATGATGATAAGTATGTTTTGTTCCAATGTTGTTACAAAGGAATGCATCAGAGAGATATTCTATAACCATGGTTTTTTTACTTTATGATGCTATTCATATGGTCACACTTCAGTATATTGCTACATTATCTGTAGCTTCTCATGCTGGTTCTACCAAAGTAATATTGTAATTCTGTAATTGAAAAGCAAATGACTAATGGACATCTTACCTTGTAAAGCGAGCGGAGAGGGTTCATACCCATGCCAGAGCACTCAATAGTTCCTGCAAAGACAACAACAACAACTAAGATCAGAAATTAACCAATGTAGATTTGGAAAATACTGCTTTATTATGATGGGATTCAGCTTAATCACCTGCATATAGGAACATGAATAGCAAGAGGAAAATTAGAAGAGAACACTTTATCCTTGGATTCATGGCTGTTTTTTAATTTAGTTAGCCTTATTTGACCTCAAAAATTATGGTTTTCAAGATGCAGAAGGGGGGAAGGGGGGGGCTGGTTTTATAAGCAGAAGTGGCCATGAGAGGTGCTGCTTCTGGTGCACCCCACCCACCCAATTGCTGATAAAATGATGATGAAATGCATTACAAAATTGTAAGTCAACTGCACAATATGCATGTTACATCAAATTCTGAAGAAACAGTAGATATATGCATACCGACACTAAAACTTGTGTCCAAGACCCCCCTTTGCATGGCTCAAACCACTTGCCATTTTTCAGCTTGGCTTTTAGTTTTCACTATTTTCTACTCATCTTTTTTTTTTTCTTTTTATATGTCAATCTGCTGTTCTGTGTAAAATAGCCAATGCTAATTATCTTAAAACAGTGCTATGATATCTGTACTAAATCTTGATCAAGTCTTATTTTGTTTCAATGGTTGAAAATGAAATGCAATGAGGTGAGTACATGTTAATTTCTAGCACAGGTCACCTCGGTTACTCAAGATACACTCACACAAACAGCTGTTAATCATACATGTGTAATGTGGAATACGAGTAACAAAACAGTTCAAACTTTGGAGACCATGTAAAGAAAGAATTCAAGTATTAACATTAAAAGAACCTATGATTTAGTGGAAATTGACTTCTCAACTGTACGAAACTCCACCTTTAGCCCATGGTGCCAATGATCCTCATATTTCGGCTTTCCTCACTTTTGATAAATCAATTTTGCAGGGAGACAGAAATGGACAGTGGCCTACCAGTGAAATCAATGTGACTCATTTTTCTTTTGGTTTGAGGATTTGAATTTTCGAGGGCCATTAATGGGAGCACTACCAAAAGGCAGACAACAACTCTTGGAAAAAAAAATAAAAAAAATTACTATTTCTCACTTATGATTCTGGTTCATTAATTCATTAAAGGAAAGTAGATTAATATAATCTTCTGTTGCTGGGAGACCAAAAATAAATGTAATGATGATGAAAAAAATTTGTTTATTGTTTGATGTAGTAATTACAAGACTGAAAACCTCTGGTTTCCACAATGTTTTAAGGTTGTCGGGTAACAGGAAAACAGCTGTCTATTATTCATTGATACAAGGATCATAATTATAGTTATTATTGTTTTTGCATCACAATTGATTGTGTTTTCAGGGTTCTAGACAACCCAAATTCAAATTTTTGATGGGAATCCTATTGGTTAAGGGCACTATCCTGGGAAATATTTTCAGGGACACAAACAAGATTTTAGGTTAAGGAATAAAAATGCACATCACATACTTTGTTAATGAAAGAATTTGGAGTACATAATATTTATGCAAAGTGAGTAAAATGCAATAATAATAGTGGATGCAAACGGACAAAATTTGAATGGTGAAAGAGGAAAGTGACAAGTGCATTGAACAGCAGTTGAGGTCACTAAACTACTGTTCAGTGTGGAACATGCTGTTCTTTTGGAATGCTGACCAGAAAAAAAAAAAAAAAAATATTCTTAATTTTTTCTATGATGAATTATATTTTTCTACAATTTTTAGAACCATATTTCTTATTTGACTTTCATGTTTTTTTGTAAGCATAGTATTAATATTATTTATTGACATTATTGTATTTCAAATTCGTACGTATTCTATTAAGATTGGTTGTGTCATCAATTATTCTTGTGGTATGATTTTGACAGTCATTCTAAGTTTTAGATGGAGAAGAAATTGAGTTTAGGACATAAAAATATAGACACATCACTTTCAAATAAGAAGAAGTCAAGTTTGGATTTAGATGCATCCTATTCATTGCCTATTGTCTATAACAGAAAAGATTGGGGTCAATAAAACAACTCTAATATAGGATAAGATAAATGATTGATGTGATCAAGGACTTGACTCTAATATACTCTATACCACAAATTTGGAACCTTTTTAAACATAAATCAAAATGGCAGCAAAAAAAATAATCCAAAATTAATTTGAAATAAATGGAATATTGAATAGTTTTATAAGCATTCCACCAATTTCATGGATGGCTTCTAAATATGAATAGTAGCGGGTTAAATTTGAATCGAGTCAGACTATATTCAAAACCCAACCCGTTTAGAATATAAAAAATCTAGATCCACCTCATACTAAACCACAACCCAACCGTACTTGGGTTTGGCTGGTCCACTCCCTTTATAATGCTTGGCCATATTTATATAGTTAGTTCTCATGCTGATATTGCTATCAAAAATTGTGTCAAATGTGATATTTATACAAACTTTTACATATTATATGAATTGTCAAATAAACAAAAAGAAAAGCTAAGAAACAAGTTCTTTCCTCAACAAAAACAAAGGGGAGCAGTCAACAAAATGAATGTTGAGAAGAAACCGCAGAAATCAATGAGCTTTAGTGCATCTACCTTGAATGAATTCTTGGAATAAAGCCTTGGAGACAAGTGAGAGAGGTGGGTGTTGGTTAATCTCGTCCAATTGAGTAAAGGAAAGAACAAATGAGTTAAGAAGAGGGGGAGAGAGCTGCAGACTAAATCAGTAATTAGTAAGAAAGTCTTGTGTGAAGAGATTATTAGAGATCATACATGCAAACTCAGTTGCAATATTGTTTTGTTTGGTCGTTTCATAGTTTTTATATGGGGAAGAAATCCATAATTTGACTAACAATAAAAACCATTCCTATATGAACTATGAAACCACTTCTAAATCTTTTCATTCAGATTATAGCCCAGTGAGACTGGACTGGAATAAATATTTTCATGGACGTATGTGGAGAATTTGCTGACTATGAGAAATCGTATATTTCAGTTGTGCAAAGGGGTAAACAAGCTGGACAAGTTCATATGCAGACTGAGCCAAGACTATACCCAAGAGATCTTGAAATCTGTAAAGAGCCCTGCTCCAAACAAGAAAACCGAGAAAGCAGATGACCCCTATGGCCAAACTATTAGGACCAACGACAAGGTTTCAACAGCCTTTCAACGGGCTGTTGAAACCAAAAAAATTTCAAGCTGAATGTGGTTGCTGCACTGGCTTTCACAATATTCACGACATGAGTAATAAGTCATAACTCGCTCAAACAAAACTGAAATTATCATAAATTTTCGAATTTAGACTTCATTTGAACACTCCCAATCAAAACATTGGACCATAATCACCACCATTAACAAACAAGCTTTACAATGGGAAGTTATGAAGTCGAGCATGATACAAGAGAAAACCAAATCACAATAATCCATCAAATATAGATTATATATCATTTAGAGATGAAAACTCCAAGGCAAGACCACAAATACATTGCCTTTGGACAACAAGAGATTCTTCAATCCTATTCTCAATCCTTTCAATGTCATCACAATTTCATGACATCCCAATATCCCACGCTTGGAGCTTTTTCATACAAACTAGATTACACTTTCAAAAGCAAGATTGAAGAAAAAACCTGTACTCTTACAAGCAGAAAAGAGCAGCAAACAAGTTCTCCGACATGGGTAGTATATTTGGACTCTAAATGGCCTGTGAAACACCTAATGACAACTGAAGAACTGAAAATGCAAATGTAATGCTCTAACTAAAATAGGATGGCAGCACCCCATGTGAGTACTAGTTAAAGAGATGAATGACAATGTATGCAACCCGACTGTGATATAGATGGTTTAGACCAATGCAAGACACAGACCGACCTGGAAATATAAAAAAAATGTATAATAAGAAATAAATTATAAATATGGAAAAAAAAAAAAAAAGCTGGCGGGGTGGCCGGCTTCAAGTATCATGGAAACCAAAATTGTTGCACTGGTACAGTCTGCGTTACCACCCGACGAGCAGGCAGCACCAGGATGACAGAGGGGCTCATCTCGTCACCAACACCCAATAACACCAGTCAACCAGAGCTTGGAACAAGCATGCAGCATGATTTATTCATTCAGCAAATCAACCACCGCCTTCCACTCAGCATCCAATCACCAAAATTGATGTATCAATTTCTCAGTCCTTCAAAAATTTAAGAAGCCACCACCGCCAACACCCCCCATGGCAAAAGAAAGGAACCCAACCCCATGATGCTGATGCATGAGTTAGTGACAAGAAGAAGTAAAAAGGCTTCTTTTGTCTGAAAATGGCAATGATCCGACATGACACAACGTAATGTCTAACCTGGACCCTGACTCGACACGACCATATGCATGCAGGTAAAGTAATATGCTCCAAGTGGACACCACCTCAAACAGATATGGCACGACTAATGGCCAACCTGGCCCACTCAGCAGATTCTTTAATCAAATGGTCCTCCGAAGACAAGCATTCATTTAAAAAGTCTTTGCTTGACAGAGATTGCTGAATAAGAGAACCAGCATTACTTCCCAGAGTATCTGCTAGATCTCCAAGGACACCGATAGCAGTTTTCATCACAACATCATCCCTGTGACCAAATACATGAAACAATCAGAAGACAACTTAACAGAAGATCTAACTAAACCTAGACATAAAATGCGTTGAAAAGATCAAATTATACTCACATATCTTTCTCCATGTACATGCTATCCAGGAATTGCAGGATGTGAGGTGCATATGGAATCAGGAGTTGGGTTTTAGGAGAGTTCTTGAAGCCCTGAAATATCCCTGAATATGCCTCTAAAATTCCATTCCTAAGAAGATTAGTATATTCTATCATTTCATCATCAGCACCTGATGTGTGAGCAGACAACTCTGCAGCACTCTGAAGCATGGGCATAGCATACATCAAATACTTCTCGAAATTCTCTCCAATAGCTAGTGCTATGTCACCAAAGCAGGAAAAGATTGGTGGCTTCACAGACCGATGCAACTGGTTGCTTGACAAGTCTTTCAGAAGCAGGGTCATTATCCCATCACAGTAGGGCAGAATCTTATCCTCCAATGCCCTGCAGATATCCCCCACAACACCAACAGTGACAGCACAAACTTGGTATTCCTCGAAATTCTGAAGACCCATCTCCAAATACTTGTAAAAATCTGGCATGTACTTTGTGAAGTTAGGACCCGTTGCATAGGCAAGAGCACCAATGGCAAGCATCGCTTCCTCATGGACAGTGGCACTTCTACTTGCAAAAACCCGTAGAAAAAGATTCATAATCTGGTCTGCATACTGCATGAAGGCATACTTAGTAGGTTCTGATGCCCCTAATTTCTGGATGATAACCTGTAAGCACCCACAAAGAAGGCCTTGTAATTCGTTCTGCTTCTCTCTTTCATCAGATGAAAGTTTCTGTGCCTCAAGAGTATTGTGAAGCTCAGTCATGATGACTTGAACGAGTTCCAACACTAAGCGGGCTGTTTCATCAGTAGAGCACCTCACTACCTCATTTAGTGTCTCGTAGGCCGCCGTTCTAAGTCGTGACTCCCCTGCATCTTCTCTGTGAGTGACGTTAAGAAGGGCCTGAACAATTTCTTGGAAATATGGCGTCAAGGGTGAAGTTGAGCCCACATCCTCATAACCTTGGGCTAGGAAATAGAGAGCACCACAAGCTTTCTCAGCCACATTTAGAGCATCTTTCATGCTCTGGAGGAGAACCGTGATAATCTGTTGGCAGTTTGCCGGCGTAATAATGGGAGTCTCCACAGTTGACCCATGAAGAAATTCGAATATTCTTCCCAGGGTCCAAGCAGTCGTGTCCTTCACATGGCTACTTGGATCTTTAGTCAAAGCAGTAAGCATGAAATTTAGAGCAACATTGACAATAGGCGTTAATTTGTCAGGTGAAGGACCTTCCAATATGGAACCAAATGCATAAGTGGCAGCTTCTCTCTGCCTCCAATCAGCTTTTGTTATATTTTCTTCGATAAATGGCATTACAAGTGGTACAATGTCATCACCAACTGTTCGGGCGACCAAACCAAGGCAAGTCCCACCAGCCATTGCAAGATTCCAAGCACCTTCATCCTGATCCTGATCTTCTTCTTGCTTAAGAAGTGTCTCCAATAACATAGGAACAAGTGCAGGGAGTGCCTGCTTGATAAAATAATAGCAAGGAACATCAGAATCTGCTGTAAAATCGCCTCCATACTCCTCCAAAATATCAATCTCCTCATCACAAATTGAGCTCCAAAATTCAATTGCCTGAAGAGCCACAGGCTCCTCATCTTCTCGAACAGCCTTGGATGTGATGTGGAAAATGTCTTGGATGTATGGAGCTAATTTCTCGTAATACGTTGACCCAATTGAGACCAAACACTCAAATGCAGCCTGCCGAATTTTAACCTCTGGAGAGAGTGTGGCCTCACAAACAACTCTCATTATGTAATCACGCTCCATATCATTGGAAAAGTTAGCCTGGGCAAATCCCAGAGCATTATACAAAGCTCGGGTGGCAGCAAGCCGGACTTCAGTATTACCTTCATTAGCATTCATGCCTTGAACCACAGCTGTAAGTATCTTATTCACTTGATCTTGATCAACAACCTCTGGAACAACTTCTTCACACATGTACCCCAGTGTTTCAAGGGTGGCTTGCTTAAGATGAGGTGGAACCTGGTGAATATTAGACAAGAGGGAACCTATGAGCTCAGGCCACTGCTTCTGCGGCAGTTCAATCCCTGCAACCTTTGCAATGACTTGTGACGCAGTTGACCTAGCATCAGATGCAGTAGAGGAGAGGGTCTGTAACAAGCATGCCTTGATCTGGCTCTTCACAGCCACGTCCAATGATAGCCATCTTTGCACAAGCTCATACTTTCTGTGCTGCTCCTTGGCATCCAAAGCATTTTTGAGAATCAATCCTGCTAGTTTACGGCTTTCAACAGGCTTCTCCTCACTAGCAAGCTCTCCAGATAGGGATAACAAGAAACCAGGGAGATTTTGCTCCTGAAACTGTTTCAAAGTTTCTTCAGCATGTTTCCTTACTGTTGAATCAACGGCTTGTGCACTTAGAAGAACCTGGGTAACTTCCATAGCTATATTCTCCCTGCCAATATCAATATGTAGATCAAATTACCATAACAACTAGGCACCTACAGCGAATGTTAGGACTGGATCAGTTCACATGCCAAATAATATAGGATTCAAATTTTGCTGAAGAAGTCAACTTTCATGGAACCTTTCTAATTCCAATTGCAAAATGAGGGCTGAGAAAGATGTAACATATGCTTATAAAAACAAACACCAAGACAAATAGGAACATAATTAGCCAGTAAATCTGAAATAATAGTGAACATGGCAGTGGCAGTAAAATAATCAAATAGACAGTACTCCCATCAAAATCAGTATGAATGAGTGTCACGTTCAACATTTTCGTACACTCACTTGTACGCCAAAACAACACAAGAATGCAACTTTGACAGCTAAGACAAGTGGAACTGAATAAATAAACATCTTGGCTACTTTTAATACGACAAAATCCATTGATTCCCACAATCAATAAACATGTATCAAGAAATTCATTTCAAAGGAGTGTTTCTGAGTGGGGTAAAGATACATTGGTTTCCAATGCAGCACACGGCAATATGCAATAAATAGAACCAAATCAAAACAGATCCAAAGTCAATTTTTCAAAATTCAAGATAACCTACATCTTTAACCATCAAAGTAAAGACCTAACTGGCCATTGCAGTCTACTACAATGTGAACAAGACAAAGGATTACAGCGGTACATTCATTTATCAATCCACCCAACCACATTCAAAATCAATCAAGATAACAAACACATTAAATCAGCTAAAACAAGCACAAACGAATCCACCAGAAACTGTAACACCAACTGCTAAACTGCATAAACTCACCAAAAAGAACTTCACAAAGCATTCGATCTTTCAAGATGGACTCCAAAACTTACAAATTCCAAAATTCACATTTAGTAAGCAACACAATAGATCATCAATTTTTCAGCTTCAAATATTAGCTAATTAATCAGATCAAATCCAATAAGTAGATCCAGTAATCTTCCAGTTACTCTAAACTTCACTTAATCTCAACAGAAAAAAAATGCATATTTAAATACTCAGAAACGAAAACATACAAGGAATTAACACAAAAAAAAATAAAAATTAACGATTACATCGAAATTACCTGAGCAAAGAAGATGTTGAGGAGCGAGGGAGACTGAGAAAAGAATTCACTCCCGGATCGGATAAATTCAAAAGCGGCGCCTGTGAAAACCCTAAACGGAGAGTTCTTAGAGAGAGAAAATGCAAGTTGTGTGTGTTTTTAGAGAGAGAAAGTAAGAAAGAACGGATGTAGAGCTGGACTTGAATTGTGGAAATCTGATATATCTGCAATAATCATTTTCTTTTTCTCACCCCCGCGCTGTTTTTCTAATATTTATTAAACTTGGGAGATTATTGGGTGTTGTGCAGACCAGGTACCTTGACTCACAACACAAACGTTGATATATGCGGGGTCCACGTGATGAGCTTTGTCCCTGTTCTTTTGACCTTTTTACCCTTTTTTTTTTTTTTTCCATGCTAATTCAATCATAGTACTGATTTGTTAATTCATTTATTGTTTTCATAATTGAATCATTAATTAAATTAATTTTATTAAAATTAGTGGTTCGGATCAATTCAAATTAGTGATCAAATAAATTTAATAAAAATTAATTATATTTTTTTATTTTATTATATAAAATAATAATATAATATATTAATTATTCTGTAATATATTTTAAATATAAAAATAAATAAATAGTTACATAAAAACACATATAACAAAATACAAAATTCAAATAATAATATAAATATAACAAAATATCAAATTTAAATATTTATAAAAATTAAAAAAAATATTAAAATCGATCAAGTCGGTTTTAATCGGTTTTGGACGATTTTGATCGGTTTGACCGATTTTGACAGGTCAAACCGATCAAAATAATTTTTGGGTCTAATCGGACCGAACCGACCTCTGATTCTCAGTTGGATCGGTTGAATCGACCGATCCGATCCGATTTTGATAACATTGGTTCCATTTTCGTCTCACACATGTAATATTTCTTTATTTCAAATTTATTATTTTTATTTTAAAATATTTTTAAAAAATACTAAAATATTTTGTTTCGTATAAATATTCTATTACTTAAATAAAATTTGACGCCATCAACTCTCAATCACTATTTTTTAAAATAATTTAATAATTTTTTATTTTTTTCAAATGACGTTTAAAATTATGTGCCGAATCAAACTAGATAAAAAAAAATTGGAATGGAAGGAATAATTAATATGCTAGTCTATCTTCGTCGAGTTATTTGACTTCTTATTTAAAAAATCTTTAAGATAAATAATCATGTTGGCGTTGTGTTTTGTTTGTGTGTGTATATAGAGGAAACATGTAATAAATCTTTAAGATAAATAATCATAAAAAATATAGAAAATGGAGAAAAATGTCTAAAATGTGAAATCGTGTGACCATTTTAAAAAGAACTTCACTCACTTTTATAGAGTATTTGGATTGTGAAATGTGTGAATTAAATATTTTCTCATAGTAATTAAATTTGGACATACATGGGCACTAAAACAAGTAAAAAGAATATTTGTTAATCCAATCTACGTAAGTAATTTTTATTTTATTTTTTAAAACTTTAATTATATTATTTATTACATTGAGATATCGCAGATCAATTGAATACAGCTAACAAATCTAAATTAACATATTATAAAAAAAATATTATTAAAATAGATCAAATGGGGGAGTGGAACTGTGGAAGCGTTGAATTTTCTGAAGATTATGTTTCACAAAGTCTGATAAAAAATATTTAAAAATACTATATTTATTAATAATTGAGTTTGAGATAAATGATTTTGCAAAAAAATAGTAATGTATTAATGTGATTTCAAAAATCGAGTTTAATTAATAAAAATTAAAAAAAAATCACGTCAAAGCAAAATTAAACATCAAACTACTATTGCAATTTTACGCAAATACTCCATCAAAATTACAATTACTTGGTACGAACAAATTATGGGAATAACTTAATTACTTAGTGAGAGATGTTTTTCTGGCGCTAATTTACGTAGCATCAAAAATTTCAAAAGTGAAAAAATTTGACATTTTCCCATACAATTAGAATGCCTAAAAATAAAATATTAAAAAAATTTCAAAAGTAAAACAAGAATTCTGAACACACGCATCCTATCTACCATTCACAAAAATCATATTAACTTAAGTTCAAGATTCTTAAACACACAAGTAAATTTTTTTTTTCTTTTTTTTTTCTTTTTTTTTTATAATTAATTGGTTCGATCTCAACTCGATTCGAGTCGACCCGAGCCGACTCATTATTCATTTCTAAGGACAATAGGATTACAATGCGACCACAATTTATGTTCAGCAATACTTACATTAGTACTCTGGTTTTTTTCTTTTTGCTTTTCTTTTTTCTATTTTATGAGACATTAGTATTTTGATAGAATGTAGCATGTGTAGTGTACTATTATTGGTAATTTGTGCGATTAATTTACTTAATTAATCAAATAAATCATCAGCTAACTCTTTATCTTAGAAAATTTTAATTTAAAATTGATTTGGTGGAACCTTAATCATTTATAGGGCAAGCAAATTCGTTTAATTGTCAAAAGTATGGACTATATTATTCATCTTGTCTGCTGCTTTCAAGGAAAAAAAAAAAAAAGATTTTGCCTAATCAAATTTTAATAAGTTTCCAAACCTAAATGATTAGATGCATGATTAGTATTAACTATTACCAATGGTTATCCATATATAGTTTGATCTAGATGATTGGTTGAAATTATAAATTTTTTATAATATTTTATAAAATATTTTAGAATTTACATGATTTGTTAAAGTGCTTGATAAAAATTTTAGAATTTTTTTTTATAAATTCTCAAAATAAGACGTTAGGAACTTATAAGCTATTTTTTAAAAATAAAATAAGAAAATCTTAACTTATTTTCAAATAAAATCTTATTTTAAGAGACTCATTAATTTTAATTACAAAATTATTATTTCTAACATCTTAAAATTTAATGATCTTATTTTATTTAAATATTTTAATAATTTATTTTTTAAATAAAATTTAATATCTTATAAGTTTCAAAAACCTCATATATAAGATATAAGAATTTATAAATTTTTTTAAATAAATTTAGTCAAAAAACACAGGCGTAGAAATCTTCTGCTCCATCTTCAAAATCAACATAAATCTTGTATGAGTCATAAGCGCCATTATCAAACTCATGATATTAAGATTCTGATCATTGTCACAATCTATTTACCTATAAATATTAATAATGAATGCAGAGACATTTAAATAAGAACAACACGAATTTGCATCAACTCATAATAAACTAAAGTTCAGTTAAGAATATATGTATGTTCATTAACCTTATTTTGTCTCTCAGCAATCACTTTTTGTATGTTTACATTATTGCTTTCATCTGGCTACAAGAAACTACAAAATGAATTTTGATTAATTAATTTGAAATGATTGAGATGTATACATAAAAATTAAGCCCAAATAAAAAAAATACTCATGAAAAAATTGAATAATTACTCGCAAAATTCGTATAATTTGAAGGTCCATTCTTATAAATATCAGCATTTTTGAATTGTTCCATCCACCATCATGCTCCTCCATGCCCTGTGTAACTACTTTATGTTTCAAATTCTTCAATCAAAACCCTAATAAAAATAAGAAAGGAAACAAACAAAGAAATTTCCTAATTGCTTCATTTTGGCTAGAAAAAATGAGACCATATCCATTTAGTCATGATTAATAAACATAGATTTATGTGTTCTTTTTTAAATTATTTTATATAACGAGCGTATATGAACTTTATAATTGCAGTACGGTCACCTCGTGCATTTTAATGATATGATATTATTACAATTATATGTTCCATAAATCTTATGTAGGGAAGGGCATCTCTTTTTTTCCTTTCTTCAAACATTTCCTATGTGATTCTTGATGTAAGAAAAAATTAGTTCTAGTAATCTAAAAACCCATCCTTGGGCGCCTTGTCCAATAATGGAAAGAGGACCTCAACCTTAGGCTTATTTTTTGCCTCCATCATAATAACACATTTCTTCATCTTTTATTGCTCCCTTTTACTCGCTCGATCCTTTCATTTTTTCAATAAAAGATTGAAGATTGAAAATTGGGATAGATTAAGACTGATATCTAATTGGTTTGTTTACTTTTTTTTGTTGATACGAGAAATAATTAATAAAAAATATGATGAAATGTAGGATTATAATTAAGTTATTCAATATATGTCATGTGTATTTCATATGATTATTTGAATGATATATTAGTAATTTTTTTTATTAAATATGTATTTTGATAGATAATTATGTAGATTATTATATATTTGACTAATTTATTCTTAATTAAAAATTATCATAAATTAGTATAGGCCTAAATTATGATATATGATTTAAAATTTTGGGTATAATTGTTAAAACACATTATAGATATTTAAATGAAAGAATGTGATTATTTTATCTCACCTCATAAGTTGGATGAATTATTCATAAAAAAATCATCAATTGTATCTGGTTTAGAATTTTATCATGAATTATTATCATCAAAAGTAAATATTTGATTAGATTAGATTAGATATTTTATTATATCCAATCTAATCAAACGAAATAAAGAAGCCCTAAATTTCGATTGAGGTAGGTGATAACATTCAAGATTATCAAAGTTGGAATTATGTTACGAGAAAACGAGTAGGATAAAGACAATAATAACTATTGTCTATACCTCAACATACCATTAAGTGTTTCCCTTTTATTGTAATGCCTACTAAATTTGATATGAAAAAGAGACATTCTTATCCGTAGTTGGATTTAGTGATTTTTCTTTCTTGTCCACATATCATTAGTTATATTTAACTTCACTTAAAGGATAGTTATGAGTTTATAATTTTTTAAAATATATTATAAATATCAGAGAAGTGTTTTAAAAGTTTATTAAAAGAAGAGCTCATAAATTAATTGTTAAAAAGTGATAAGATTCAAATATATTTTCTAAAATAGAAAATAAAATTTATCATGATTTATGAGTAAAAGAACTAATTTTATCGAAGATGTATATATAATTGATACTAGACAAACTAAATAACAATATTTAAGTTTATCTAAATAAATATTCACAACTATAAAATGAAAATTGAATTCGAGGATACACCCATATAAAATATTATTTTGGTAAATGATTAAAATAGAAACATAGGCCCATATGATGAAATTTGATGGATGGCTTCACTTTCTCTACTATTAACACAAAAAAAAGCCCAGTTGATCAAATTAGGAGGGTCACTCCACATTCTATATTATTAGTACATTTCCCACATTTTATTTTTGTTTATATTTTTAAAATATATGAAATATAATATCTAACTTTTTTTTTGTGATAGTAATGTTTTATATTATGGATTTAGTTAATTCATAATAAATAAAAAATAATCATATTTTAAGTAACTAAAGATGAAATCGTTATTGGAAGAAAAATAAAGAAAAACATACAATTCTATAGAGAAAGGAGATAAAAGTGGAGAATAATTACTTGATCGATAAAATTTTATGAGTTACAAAAGATTATATATTATATTATTTATGAATATTAAAATTATATATTTATATTTTACAAACTGCATGAACTTTCTAGAAAAACCCATTCAAAGTTAAAAAAAAAGGAAAAGAAAAAGAATAATATGACTATTGGTCCACGAAACCAACGGTGAGGATCATCCCAGCTGCGAAAAAGGCCCCCATTGGTCAGCATATTCTGCTCAAAATCCTATTGGTCCACGTCACCACAAGTGACACGGTGGTCCTCTACAATTGGCCCAAGCGAGCATCGGTGACACGATTTCTACAATTCTAAGCTCCAATTTAGGCGGAGGAAAAGGGTGATTCATACTCGAGAGATGATTGGTCCACGTCATCATCGGTGACGGGTTCACTCTGCAGCGGAGTTGCTATATAAACCCCTGCCCCTCCACCGTTTTCCTTCAGATTCAGAACACAAAACTCAAAAGCAGTAGCGAAAAAAGAGAAGAAAATAGGAAAAGAGGAATTAAAAAAAATACGAAAAGAGATAAAAGAGGAGAAGAGCATAATCAATTATCGAGCTTAGCAGCAATGGCTGGTGCGTTGAAGAGACGCGCATCTTCGATTGTGTTCGGGATCGTTTTGCTCGGTGAGCATTTCTTCGGTTTTTTTGATGGAATTTATTTTTTTAGTTGCAATTTTAGCATTTCTATGTATGTATAGTAACTGATTTGTTTTTGTGTTTCATTTTCGTTGAGAATGAACGATCTGTTTAGGATAGTTTTTAGCTGAATTTTTTAGCATTATTATTTTTTAACAGTGTTTATTTTTTATTCTTTATTTTTTAATTTTTTTTGCGTCGAGAAACGTGGATCGAAGTTTATGTCGCTGTAGTTTGTTTTCAGATCTGCTAGAAATGGAGTTTGGAGAAATCAATTTCTTTCATTTGTTCCGATTAAATGTAATGATATGATTATTAAAGGGTGAAATGAGAGTGCTGATTTGTTTTTATTCTTTTCTTTTATCCTACCTTTTCTTTTATTCGTTGAAATTGACAATTTTTAAATAATTTTTTTCGTTGAATGAATGAAAAAGATAAATCAAAGTGGATTTTTATATAGTAACTTTTGTATATACTTGTTATCTAAGAGAAGTACTGTAGTACTGTAAGTTAATAATTGAAAATCATAATATCTAATAGTATTTTAAAAATATGTCAGAGTTACTCTGCAATGAAGAGAAGGAAATCGTTGCTTATTGTTCTGCTTTATTTTTCTGGGATTGATTTAGTACTGAATTTCTAGTTTATGTCTCCTTTGTATGGTGATCCGTTAAGTAATTTAGTAAGGAAAAACTTAAATGCTTATGACTTGTACGGCATAACCGCTACATTATAGGAGCATTGCATTTCACAATTATTGGAATTAATGTATTAATGTGGTGATTGATTCTTTGGAACAGGAAGTTTATTTGCATTTTCCATAGCTAAAGAGGAGGCCGCCAAAATTGGAACAGTTATTGGCATTGACCTTGGTACAACTTATTCATGTGTTGGTGTTTACAAAAATGGGCATGTTGAAATCATCGCGAACGATCAAGGTAACCGCATAACCCCTTCGTGGGTTGGTTTTACTGACAGTGAGAGGTTGATCGGGGAGGCTGCAAAGAATCAGGCAGCTGTTAATCCGGAGAGGACTGTCTTTGATGTCAAGAGACTTATTGGCAGAAAGTAATTTCTCCTTTTTCTTTTTATTCATGATATAATCTTAATGAGTATCATTATTATGACGCTAACTAATGCTACTCCACAGGTTTGAGGATAAAGAAGTTCAAAGGGACATGAAGCTTGTTCCATACAAGATTGTGAACAAGGATGGAAAACCCTACATTGAAGTCAAGATTAAAGATGGTGAGACCAAGGTCTTCAGTCCTGAGGAGATCAGTGCCATGATCTTGACAAAAATGAAGGAGACAGCTGAGGCTTACCTTGGAAAGAAAATTAAGGATGCTGTTGTCACCGTTCCTGGTAAACTTTTTGGTGCCAAATACTTTTAAGTAGATGGAGAACATTATGCCATTACTGATTCTTTTTGCTTCTCTTCTGCAGCTTACTTCAATGACGCTCAAAGGCAGGCTACCAAAGATGCTGGTGTTATTGCTGGTTTGAATGTTGTAAGAATTATTAATGAACCAACTGCAGCAGCAATTGCATATGGTTTGGATAAGAAAGGTGGTGAAAAGAACATTCTCGTCTTTGACCTTGGTGGTGGAACATTTGATGTTAGTATATTGACCATTGATAATGGTGTTTTTGAGGTTCTTGCAACAAATGGAGACACTCACTTGGGAGGTTAGCTGCTTATTGAATCTCTTCATTCTTTATCTATTTTTCTCTTATTGATTTATCATTGAAGATAAAAATTTAAGAATGATTCTTTACAGGTTAAAATTGAACTTTACGCAGCTATGTAACTTGTTGATGTTGACACAATAGCAATATCAAGCTGTTTTCTGATATTTTGATGTCTAAAATCTAGTGAATGGCTATTGATTTGCTAAAAAATCCAAAAAAGCAGCTCCATACTGAGGATATGAATACTGAAATAGATCAAACTTTATCTTATAAGAATGATCTTAACTGGTTCAAAGATTCATCATGCAACAGATTACTACACTGACTATTCTTGAGCAAATTCTCTCTCCCATTTCACCACCAAAGAATCTTATGATGAGCAGGCTGATTGCTTTGTGGGATGTAAATTTTGCAGTCTAGTAATTACAAGGGTATAGGAGAAATTGAATACCTTTTACATGCTCGTCTTAGTGTCAACTTAGTTTGATTTTCTCTGCAGGTGAGGATTTTGATCAGAGGATCATGGAATACTTCATTAAGTTGATCAAGAAGAAGCATGGGAAGGACATCAGTAAGGATAACAGAGCCCTTGGCAAGTTAAGGAGAGAAGCTGAGCGTGCTAAGAGAGCTTTGAGCAGTCAGCACCAGGTCCGAGTGGAGATTGAGTCTCTCTTTGATGGTGTAGATTTCTCTGAACCTCTTACAAGAGCTCGTTTTGAAGAACTGAACAATGATTTGTTCAGAAAGACCATGGGTCCTGTTAAGAAGGCCATGGATGACGCCGGTCTGGAAAAGCGCCAAATTGATGAAATTGTTCTTGTTGGCGGAAGCACTAGGATTCCCAAGATTCAACAGCTTCTGAAGGACTATTTTGATGGTAAGGAGCCCAACAAGGGTGTTAACCCAGACGAGGCAGTTGCTTATGGTGCTGCTGTCCAAGGAGGAATCTTGAGTGGAGAGGGAGGTGATGAAACCAAAGGTACTGCTCTTCTCATACCTTTCTTGAAATAGTCGTTGCTGAATTTTTGTAAATTACTTACTGAATATTTTGGAGTTGAAGCTTTTGTCACTAAATTTTTTGCCATGCCTGGCATCAGATATTCTTCTCTTGGATGTGGCTCCACTGACCCTTGGTATTGAAACTGTTGGAGGAGTGATGACCAAATTGATTCCGAGAAACACTGTTATTCCAACCAAAAAATCCCAAGTTTTCACCACTTACCAGGACCAACAAACTACTGTCACAATCCAGGTAATAAGAATTTGATTATTGAAATTCTGGAGTAGTGAGGGTTGCTTCACTTTTCTGTATAATGATAACATGAAATTTGTGTGTGATAGGTCTTCGAGGGTGAACGAAGCCTTACAAAGGACTGTAGGTTGCTTGGGAAGTTCGATCTGACAGGAATACCCCCAGCCCCAAGGTTCATATCACCTATATTATATTCAAATTAGAATTTTCTACTCCGTTCCAAAACTTTGTCTGACTAGTTGAATCTTTTCTGTTTGAACAGAGGAACCCCTCAGATTGAAGTTACCTTTGAGGTTGATGCCAATGGTATTCTGAATGTCAAGGCTGAAGATAAGGCCTCTGGCCGATCCGAGAAGATCACAATCACCAATGACAAAGGCCGGCTGAGTCAGGAAGAGATTGAGCGGATGGTCAAGGAAGCCGAGGAATTTGCTGAGGAAGACAAGAAGGTGAAAGAAAGAATTGATGCCCGGAACAGCCTGGAGACTTATGTTTACAACATGAGGAACCAGATAAACGACAAAGACAAGCTAGCTGACAAATTGGAGTCCGATGAGAAGGAGAAGATTGAGACAGCAACCAAGGAGGCCCTTGAGTGGATGGACGACAACCAGAACGCTGAGAAGGAGGATTACGAGGAGAAGCTGAAGGAGGTAGAAGCACTGTGCAATCCAATTATCACTGCAGTTTATCAGAGGTCTGGTGGCGCCCCTGGTGGCAAATCGGAGGAGGATGAAGATGATGCCCATGACGAGCTGTAAAAGATTGTTTAATGGGTTTTAGGTTTGCGTTTTACTGATGAGAGATGTTACTGATAGAACATGACAACTCGACTTTTTATGCATTTATTTTTTTGCAAAAAAGTTTTGACGAGGACTTGTAGGATGCAGGTTATGCTTTGGATAGGGAATGGGTTGGGAATGGAATTAGTGTTCTCGAGTTTGGTATATTTCATGGGGAATCCTGATTGCTAAGAACATGAGATCTTGTATTCCCTTCACGTCCCTCAGTCTCAGTCTGGATATTGATTGTTTGAGTTTGAAGGGAGAAGTATTTACCTGTACTTGTAACTTACATGTTTATGCTTGGAAATGAAAGTGCTTTCTCCTAGAACCAATTTTGTTTGTTTTGTTGATAATTATAAACTCTATATCCATTGTGATGCCAATAATTATGTTGGGGAAAATCAGAGAAAGGATTGATGTTAATAAGCAGCAAGAACAATACATAATCATCAACTAATGAACTTGATTTGGTTATAAATGAATAATCCTTCGAATCATAGGCGTGCATGTTACTTCCATCGTTGTAGATAGCATCCAAGGGGCCGATGTAATTCATCTTGGACTCAATAGTATACTTTTTTCAACTCTTATGAATACTCGTTTTCTTTAATTTTTGGCATGGACAATTTTCAATTTAACACAAATGACATGCAATTTCGCACCAACACCGCGAAGATGAGAACTGGCTGAATTTTTGTCACTCATTCATCTATATTTCATCATGCAGGTCCATGAGATTGAAATGCACTGCCTCCAACCAACAGTCTTGGCTCTATGCATCCTTTCTAACAAGAACAAGAAAAAGATCTAGCATCTGCATATGCATAATTTACTTCATTTTGCAAAGAAAGGAGGACAAGAATTCCATCCACGTACCAAACCACCATTATTTAGATGGCAAGACATGACGGAAACCGGGCTGAAAAATAACAAAACCCACGATAGATAGGGACACATGAATGAACTCCAAAAGCATATATAATTAGTATCGCATGTACACGAGTGGGATTATCTCATCTGTAAAACAGGAGGAAGCTTGAAATATAGATTAGTCATCCGCATTAGCTACATGCTGCATCCAGGGCCAGCTCAGCTCACAAAGATCACTAGGAGTGTTTCCCTCATCATCCTTTATCCGTGTGTCAGCACCTTTTTCCACAAGTAACTCGGCAATGGCAGCTCTCTCACAAACAGCAGCATAATGCAATGCAGTTTGACCTTCATTATCCTTTTGAAAAATAAACACATAAGAAAATTTGGGTGACACGAAGCTTTCTAAGAATGCATCATTCTTGCTTTACTCGTTCACTTCTAATCAAACTTGCATAAGAAACATCCCGTTTTTCCATCAATTTTTTTTTATGCTAATGTGAAAAGTTTAGGAAACAAGGTCAGAGAATGTGAAGTATTTGAAGAATGAAAGATACCCACACTTCACAAGTGAACATTCCCCATGCATGCTGACAAAGTTTATTGTCGCATACGTTTCCATGTAAATAAGCTATTTGTGGTATCCACAATGATTGGAACTAGTTTGGAGAGTGAACATATTTTTCAGAAGGAGATTAGTCAATTTTTCCATGAGTAGAAGATTCAGAAGGAGCTATCACAATATAAAATGTCCACCTACCTTAGCATTAACATCAGCATTCTTTCTCAAAAGCAACGCTGTAACATTCATATGGCCTCGATCTACAGCCCAATGCAAAGGAGTACGACCTTCACTGTCTGCAAGATTTTGAGAAATCATAATCCAGTCAGAGAATTTTATCAGATCCAAGCACATATATTTGTCAACAAAGTAAAACGTTTCTTAGCTGGCCTGAAAAGCAAAGCAGGCACATAAACATTACAGACCTGTTGTCTGATGCACAGGATATTCAGAAGACATTTTTTTTTTTCATTGTCCCAGATGACATTAAATAAATCGAACGAAATTGGCAGATTAAATATCAGTTTCATTTGTTAAATTTTTTGGTTTCTCCTCCTCGCAGAATAACTTCTCCATAGGTAGTCATCACCAGAACTGTCATTCGCAGTATCTTGTCTGCCTTGGTGATTATCACAACAAAGCACACAGATAATTTTAGAAACATAACATCTACCAACCCTTCAGATTCACGGGGACACTGCTCTCAATGCACTTAAGCAGCTTCTCTTCATCTCCTTCTCGTGCAAATGAGTGTATAGCATCCAATTTTCTGCAAACAAAACATGAAATGTTTAATTAAAACAATTCTCTATATAGAAGGTGCTCTCTAATCCTATCAAATCATAGATTGACAAGCACTTATCTGAAACCCAAAACTCCTGTTAATAGGTGATGAAAAGAACGTGCATGTCCAAGCGAAGCTTATATACAAGGAGTGTATGAATAGGGTTGCAGGAAGGATATGGAGAGTGGATGCTCAGTTTGACAGATACCATCTCAAAGAATATGGAACTTGATAACAGAAGAAAAGAACCAGGAACTAGATCAATTGACTGAACCCTCTGGGACATCTAAATCTAAAGATGGCTGCAACCATAAAGGGGGTGTTAGAATTTTTCTTCATTCTTTATTACTTCCCCTCTCTCTACCTATGCCGTGAGTGTGGATGGGGTGGGGAGAGTGAGGGACTAACTGAGAGTATGATCTCCAGGAAAATAAAGCAAATCAACAACATACAACCTACCTCTACCCCCTTTCTTCTTATTCTTCATTTTTCTTAAATATAGAGGGCTATTTTTTTTTTGGGAAAATACAGGATAAATAAGGGAGGCCCCTAGATACACTTGGACAACAACATGGAGAGAAGAATGGGACCGGACTTCACAATTCACAAGAAGCAGCAAAATGTTAAATGCCAAGATATATAGCAGCAGTTCAGGATCCTTACAACTCACACCCAGGTTCCTCCTCATATATAAAGGTGCTAAAAACAGGTCCCATTGGCCCGTTGGAGCCTGCAATAGGTGCATCGCTGCTCTCTTCATCTTTTTTCTTCTGCCATCAGCATAGCACGCAGAACGCCAGCGACAACAATGGTCAAAAAGAGAGCAAATAGAATAAAACTTGGTAACATGGAAAAGGAGCGAAAAGATTCTGATCTCACTATTGCATAACCGGCAGCCCAAGAGGGATATAACTCAGTAACAAGGTCAATGTACTTTTGCATTGCTTCTTCAGGAGGCATGGTGCCCAATTTCCGCCATGCTTGCCTAGAAGACCGACAATATAAATCTTTCAGAAGATTTTGAATCAAAGGGCAAAGAAAATGGGCCATCAAGAATGAGCATCAAAGCCATATTCCACTTAAAATTCCCAGCTTTATCCAACTATCCTATAAGTCTACAATTCTTACAAACTTATAACTGTTGGCAACTTATTATTCTTTCATATATATCTAGATAAAAACAAGGGTAAAAGAATTAATTAACGATTAAGAGGCATATAACTACGAAAGCAACAGAGGGATAGAGCTAAGACAATGTTCAAAGCTTTTTGGCCAGCTTTTTATTCTTTTTCTTTTTCTTTTTAAATCTTGCAACCTCTGAAGTTCAATGCTTAGCAAACTGATTTGTGCATAACAAAGACAAGTACTATGAAACAATAAAGAACCTAATGCCCCAACCAACTAGTGTAACCTACATCATCAAATCATTTACCGAATAATCAGATTTCTCAGGGCCCAAATACAAAACATAACCAGCATGATGTTCACATAATTAAGCTCGACAGTACTCATGGCTTAAATAGCTAACATCTGTCATCACCAAATTTGACTCAAATCATTTCACAAAGCCAAGTAACAGTTGAAACTTCCAGACAATCTATCACAGTTCCCAGATTATGATCAGCAAACTTAATTTAATATAGGCATATATTCAAATGAATCAAACTTTTACCATTTGGCACGAGCAGTCATTTTAAGAGCCGACGGCTGGGGAGCAGAACATGGCCCTTCAGTTGCAATCTTATACAACCCATAGAGCTGCAACTGCACCTCATTCGACACTTTTTGAGCCGCACGATCTGCCGCTGTTGCCGCCACAAACGCTGTGGCAGCACTAAATGTTTCGTCCAACTCAGTGCTCTCTACGCCCTCCCAATCATCATCACTATCACTGTGATCACTGATTACCGCACTCTCCTTAACCGGTCCTTCATTTCCACCCACCAATGGCTCATTTTCTTCTAAAATCCTATCCGAGGAACTCAGGGGTTTTTCATCAAATTCGGGTTCGGATTCTGCTTCGGTTTGATGCGAGCGCGTGATGCGAAGGTTCTCTTCGTGGAAGGCGAAGATCACAGAGAAAAGCTTAGCGAGAAAGAAAGAGAAAACGACCCCGAAAATCACCGATTGAAAGTATTGTTGCCAGTCAGCCATAACCGCAGATAAAACCAAAAAGGCCAAAAATATCTTTTGACAAAAATGAACCCAAAAAGAGCTCAGGAAACCCTAGAAGACCATAAAACAGATAAAGACAAAAGCTTTTTTCAATCAATAAGCTGAAAATAGAGCAAAAGATTGGGATTATCAAGAAAGATGAACCCTAGCTATGGTGTAATATGTAAATCTGTATATATAATTTGAATATATAAATACAATAAATTGGAAGGAAAATATTTGAGTGGCGGCGCGACGGTGGCGGAAGAACGGAGAGCGCCACCTGTAAGAGACGGTCTTCCGCCGATACGAATTTTAACCGTTTATAGTTTTCAGGGGGACTGTGTTGCGGTTGTATTTCCTAAGTTCTTTGCAGTGTGGATGAATTATCTGCCTCCAACGGTCAACGTGGATAGGTGGTTCAATTTCAAGGCACGATTTTGAGTGAAACGTGAGAGAATTGGAGTTGATGGTACAAGAGATAAAGAACTAAAGCCCAGACACCAAACTAATTTGACCAGGCCCAAGTGCCAAACTTCTCACAAGATATGTTTCCCCAGGTAGGGCCTGGTATGGGACAATCATATATTAATTTTGCTCGCTTCTTTTTTATTTTAATTTTTTTTTTGAAATAAAATTATAAATTTTAATTGTCAAAAACCAAGAAAATTTACTTTTCTACACAAAATTTTTCATTAGATTTAATTGCATTATATAACCAACATCAAGATTGATCGGATGATCGATTGAGTGTTCGTGCATGGGCTTTAGCTGTCTTAATGACTAATTATTCTAGATATATTGTAGTAAATCTATAGTTGTTAAGAGTTTAACTTAAATGCTTCACAGCCTCCAGGCAACCAATAAGCGATAATTAGATTGGATACTTGCACAAAAGAATTGGTATTTAATACACCACATATGAAAAAAAAAAATGATATTCAATCTGTGTGTAAGTTTGAGGAATAGGCATATCTAGTAAATAATACTATTAGTTATTTCAATACAAAATTATTTATCTAATACTATCATACACACTCAAATCAAACGATATTCTTCTTCCTTTTCAAGGCTTAAAAAATGTGCCATTCTGCTTCAGAATCCTTTTTGCTCCAGGATCCAATTTTCCCTCAGTATTTGCAATTACCATAACCTGAAAAATCACAAGACAAAAAACCAAATTAAAACCCCCCAAAACAATCAACTTTCAAGCATTAAGACCTTCACACATTACACTTATATGAACAATTGAAAAAATTGCAAAAAATTAAACAAATGAACATACTTGGATCCACAGTAGTGACTGCACCAGTTTGCTCAAAATTACAATCAAATGGATTCCTCCTCCCCATGGTCTGATAGTACTTATTCATGGCGCAGGCTGCGTGGGCCCGAACCGTGCTTGGATAAAAAGACGGCCCGCCTTCTTGAATCGGGCCGCAGTCCAAGCCCAAACCACACACATAATCAAGATTCCTCTGTAATGCCTCATCCACTGGCACCTTGTTTGGGCAGACAGTACCAAAGTTGTTGTGTTTGGGGCCTAGGTTTCTTGCCTGGTGTTACAGTTTGTTTACCCTGCCAGACCCAAATACTTCAACAAAAACCCATCAAGAATATGCAACAAAAGGATCAACAAACATGTACTACAAGCACTATGTTGAATTTTCTTGGCAGCATTAGCTACCATTGGCTTGAGAATTCCTATTTTATAGACAGGCGTAAAGTCCGGCTGGAACAATCCAAAGTTCCTCTCGCATGTCGGGCCGGGCTTTAGATCCTCATTAAAGAGTGCAAAAATGTATGTCTCAAATGTTCTGTTAGGCATGAGTGGTGTCCCAATGCCTGATGTCACATGTTGCATTAGTTTCCTGTTGTATTCTGCTGCACTCTCTGCATCAACCCCTGTTTGCCCTGTATCCCCTTTGGAGGGCCAACCGGTTTCGGCTATAGCGATGTCGATATCCATAAAACCGAGGCGTTTTATGGCTGAAAAGACAGCATCCAGCTGCCCATCCAGCATGTTGGCATAGGTGAGCTTGGTGTTCTCATCAAACACCCCAATATTAGGCCTAAAGAGCGCGTAATCTAATGTACCTTCAGAGCAGCCGAAGAATGGGTATGGATTGATCATGAAAGGGGAATCAGTGGCTTTTAAGAAGCCAAGGAGTGGTTTAAGGATATAAGTATCATAGCCCTGCCTAAACTTTCCAGTTGAAGGGGGACTCGAGCTTGATAGTATGCCTAAAGAGTGTGGGGTTGAGATCTTGATTTTGTGGTCCAAGGACTCTCCAACTAAGGCAGTGTGGAGGGCCTGCATTGCAGGAACAAGATTTGAGATCAAAAGCTTGTTTGCAGTGGAAAGCACTTCGTTTCCAACCAGTATTCGGACTATGTTTGTTGCATGAGCATGTGGCACAATGTTGGTTTCCACCCATTGTTGGGCAAAATTTAACTTCGTGAGCTGTGGGATTTGGTCATTGGGTATGGTGACCGTGATGGCAATCCCAGTGTGCGCAAATGCTCTTAGCATTTCTGGGTTGGCATCAAAGAATCTAACACGGTTGATAATGGTGGAGTCCATTAAAAAATGAGCGACTTGTGCTGGTGGAGGGAGGTTGTCAGCCACCGTGCCATAGTTCACGCCGATTAATCCCTCCACACCTGCAATGAAAAATTTAAATTGTTTAGCTAGCTAGATAGTCGTGTATATGTAATTTCATGAAGGTTGTATGAAGGCATGCATACCTTGGGTGTGAATGGACACTAGTAGAAGCAACACTAATCCTGTGATTCTAAAAACCAAAGGGATCAAAAGTTTTTTCTCCATTATTTCTGTGAGGAGGTGACTGTTAAGTGATCAGTGACTTGAAGTTAGCCATGGAAAAAGAAGAAGAGTGCATATAGGAGATACTTTTCTTTGTGTTAGGGAGTTCTTGGAGGAGAAAGATAATTGAGTGTGCATTCAGCAAAAGAATAATGAGGGCTTGGTGGAAACTGCTTTAGCCTTTAGGGAACAGTAGCTAAAAGTGTTTCTTATTTCAAAGCAGAAGAGAAAATACAAAAGGAGTTCATGTAGTTTAAATAGTATATACAAACTTTATCTTATCAAACTTCTCCTTGAAATTGAGAAACAGTGGACTGTTCATTTACATCCAGAGAGTTCATCAATTTTTTTGACATAATTTTGAGGCATAAATCAATTTGACATAGAGATAAAATGATTCATGTATTTGATAAATTATTTTTCAGATTTTTTTTCTATATACAGCATAAAATTTACACTCAAAATATGGAAAAATACTTTCCCTATACGGTCGATGATGAGAATTATGTTATATCAACACAATGTAAATTATACTATTAGTGTGATATGATATGATTTTCATCGTTTGATATGAAAACACCCGTTGTGGATAAAAATTATATCAAAATATGTAGCAAAATATGAAAAAAAAAGTAATTCGAGGCAGTTTTAAATTATTGTAAACAACAAAAATGTAAAATGAAATACTTACCAACCCTTGGTCCTTGAAGATTGACACTTAAGGAGAGTTATATCGCTAGGAGAAAATGGGGTAGCTGCATTTTGCAAATAAAAATAAACCCTCCAGTTTTAACATTGCTTGCCCAAATGAGCATCTCAGAAGCAGAAGCACCAGCATTTTTAAAACCTTTTTTATCCACAAAACAAGAGTCCAAAATTGAATAAATTATACTCCTAATTTGCTTTCTGCATGCCCTTTTGGAATACTCATTTGAGCAAGAAATATTATATGGAGGATTGAAGCTGTGAGCACATACATACTCTCTCCCTCTCTCTCAATCTATGCATCTAACAATGAAAGCTACCTATCTATCTATCTAACAGTGAAACTCTTGGACATGTACAAGGTTTTGGTCATACTATATATAGCAGAAAATGAGCACAAGAGTAGGTGCACAACTAGGGTTTGGTAGAAAAACCAACCTTTCTCTTGTCTCAACTCTAGCCGCGCATTAATTTATCCGAAAAATAACATTTATATACTTACAATATCTTTCTTTTTTCATTACAAGTCTCCCAAACACAACGAAAAAATGCCCTTGAATTTTAATTAGGTAATCTTAATCTATTGTTACTCAATAGCTGTAGTTCAAATAACCATATTCAGCAAATAATGGAATATTAGTAGAACTGTGGTGTGGATTGATGGGCTGGGAAGATAGGAAAGTTGGTTATGGGGATGTGGAAGGATATGGAATTTTAGTTCTTATCAAGAATGGCAGTTAAAAATCATGAGCCAACTACTTAATTTGCCAACCCTTTAGAGGTATATTTGTTTGGTGACTGACCCCGTGCAAGGCCACTCATGGGGGTTGGGTGAGTTGTGTTCTTAAGGGTATCAATGATAGGTCATATTTCATAGGAGGGTATTTTGGTAAATTGATATCAACCATTAATTTCGTGTCGAATGTGGGTAATAAAATTCAGGGAATAAAGTGTAATATTTACTTGAATATTATTAACATGTCAACTGTTCTCTCAATTTCAATTTAACATATATTTTAAAAATATTTTTTTAGTATAATTATATACTCAACCTATTAACGACTTTTAAGCAATCTATAAAGCGTTTGCAGTGATTTTGAAATCTTCTTCTTTTCTAACAAATTTCATGAAATTCCCTCTCTTACATATGTAAATATTGCAGCAATATGCGGTGATTTACTGTAAATGAATGAGACAACCGAAAGTGATCGAAAAAAATTGGGAATTTTTAAGGTACAAAGTTGAATAAAAAATTGCGCATCCGGGGAATCGAACCCCGGTCAGTACCGTGGGAGGGTACTATGATACCACTACACCAGATGCGCTTAACATTGTATTAACTGTGCAAGCTATAATTAACAAGTTTTATATTATATTTTTCGAGTCTCAAAATATTAATAAATTTTTTATTCTACTCTAATTTAAAATTAATTGATAATAAAACAAAAGTAAAATCATACCCACCTCAAGACCCATTTAGTCAGGTTTGAACCCATACGAAGGTTCGACTTTGAACTCACCCCATAATAATAATAATATAGATTACATGTATATATACCTAGAATATTAAATTAAAATCATCCATAAAAGTTAACTATTCCAATAGTGTTATTGGAAAGTACCACAAACCACAATTTTTTTTTTTAACAACCAGCTAGGCTGCCAGGTGATACCTTTGACAAAGCACAATCTTCAACAAGCATCACTACTACTTCATCCAAATAAAAAGGTTTCAAAACCTTTGACAAAAAAAAGTACAACCACCAACAAGAACATTTCATTTTTCCTTTACTGATGTACAACCAGAATTTGGTCGGGGTGGTGAAGAACTAAAGACAGAAAAGAAAGAAATTCAGAGCAACAAAAAGGAGTTATCGGCATCCCAAGTTAGCTCTTTCTTCATCATTAATAGTCTTATTGACACACAGCTTCTGGAGATCGATGTAACCAATGATGGTGTCCTCAAAGTCTGCATCTTGAAGTTGAGCATCGTCGAAGGTGGATCCTGATAGGACAGTGTTCTTAAAAACAGCTCCCTGGAGATTGGCCTTCCCAAAATTCACACGGTCCAAAACAGCATTGGAGAAGTCCGTGCCTGCAAGAAACATCAAGAAAGTTTTTCAGTGTGGAAAGAGCTCTAAGTTACAGTAAATGCAGCACTGTAAAGATAGATAGACAGCTTAATAAAGTATAGTGCAGAGAGACTTTAGCATCTTCAGCAAACCCTTTACATAATCGGTTATCTTATGTGTCTTATATAAATGCAAACCAAGTAATGTGTAGACATCATCCTAAATTAGTTGGAACGGTACAAGAACCAGTGACACCATCCTCAATTTGCAAATATGAATTACATTGCTGAGACATTTTAAAAATGTTCTTTTATGACTCTGGCCGATGAGTTCCAAGATAAGAATTATAGAAGCAGAAAATATGCTTAATGATTTTCTTTTTCTTTTTATTTTATTTCTTTCCCAAGATGGCTACTTTAAACAGAACTTGGCCAGTATTAATCTGTTGTTTAAGTTGATTAACATTCCTTTAGTTTGAGAGGCGGAGGGGGCAGGTTGATGCACAAAAGTTACAGACCTTTGTTCCCTTATTAATTGTGATGCGATCCACTTAAGTGGTCCTAAAAAATTTCCTCCTGCTCTGTTTAATCATATATTCTCACCGTCACCCATAAAACCACATTTTGACTGATCCAGGATCCACCAACCCCAAATCCATAGCATGCTTTACAATATGTTAGTCATAGGAATACCAAAAAACAAGCTTACTACTCCAGTATCCAATTATATTTAGTTCTAGCTTCCAATTATACTCGTCTTCCTTGATGGAAGTCACTGAATTACTCAAAACAACCCCACCCCGCAAAATTTTTGCAAAAATGGACATGATCTCCTATCAAAAAGAATAAAAACTATTAAAAGGGCACAAACTTTAAGAAAAACATTACCCTTAAAACTAGCTCCAACAGCATAAGCCTTTGACATCACCACTTCAGACATATCTGCCCCATCAAACTTGGCATCCGACATGAGGGCCGCAGCCAAAGACTTCCCCTTGAGGTTGGACTTCTCATTCGTGTAATCACAAAATCGAAGATCAAGTGGTTTATCATAAACCCCATTTGCTTGACCAATTGTATTACCAACAAATGCACGCTCACATCTATTTGGCTCAGTTGACAAGGGAGGCAGCCTCTACAGCAGAAACCACAAGAAAATTTTAAGTACTAATTAATCAAATAAACATTATGCTACACTTAATAAAGATCAGCTCGAATTTTGTATATGAGCATTTCAGAAATGAGAAATTCAACAATCGTGGAGAGAGTTAAATGGCATTGAAACAAACTCGAGTAAGATTGTCATCAAACTTTGTACCTAAAAATCTGCAATCTTTCGAACAAAAAAGATTATGCAACAAAAGGGTCCCTGAATCTTAGCCTGATTATCAGAAATTACAATTGCTTGTATTAGTTTGAGCATTTCAAAAATGAGAAAATTAACTACCATGGAGAGAGTTAAAAATTGCACAATAACAAACTCAAGTAACTAAACTTAAGCCATAGATTTCTATAACTAGAAGATCGATTTTCTGAAAAAAGAAAGATCATGGAACAAAAAGGGTTCTTGAATCTTGACCTGATTTGCAGCAATCACAGGTGAAACAGCAGTCACAGCCCAAACAGCAAGAATCCCACAAGCTACATTCCTAAGTTCCTTAAACTGGGACAAACTTTCTACAGATTTAGAACCATCCCTTGTAGCTGCATAGAAATTTTGGCATGATTGAACATTAAATACTCATTCTCAGCAACTAAATCAAGAAAAAATCCTATGTGAACATATTGAGTAAAGCCAGAAAAAATAAAACAGTGTAGCTGAAAAATAATGTATACTTACAAGAACATCTTATTTGGGTTGGCAAGTGAATATTTTGAAGAGTGGATGTAGCATATTTGTGTTTGGTTGAAAAATTCCCAAAAGAGAAAGCCCTTTGTTGCAGAGGAATGGAGAGAGTTGCCATTGTTTTCACTTGTATGTGGGTTTTGTTTTGGAGTCATTGGTTACTTATCCGACTCCTGACAGACTATCTCTGTCTGACGTGGCAATATCCTCTCCTTCTTGATATTTATGAAGTAATAGAGGGTCTTTTTAAGTAATGAAATTTAAATGATAAAAAAATTTAGCATGTCTTTTAATTTTTATGAATCATTAATACACACTTAATGTGTATTATTATTATTTTAAGAAAATATTGATATTAATTATAATAAAAAAATTAATATTGATCATTTTAAGTAATGAAATTGATTAAAAAACATATCAAATATTATTTTAAGTTTTTATGATGCAAAAAGGATCTAAATTAGGGATAAGAAACACTCCAAATTATTAATCAATCATGTAAAGATATTGAGAATGGATTATTAATATGACTTATATTCTATCAAAATGAGGTAAATGGTTACTAAAAAAAATTAAAATAAGGCTAGCTCGGCTAACATTACTTTTTATTTATCTGATATTAATTTATTTTTATTTGGTTTGTATTTGGATAAACGATTATCAATTCTATTTATTTATTGGCATATAATCTTATTTAAAAAAGTAGCACCAATAAAAAGAAAAATTCAAACAAATGAATTGAACATTTAGATTCCAATCATAAATGAAAATAAAAATAAAAACATATTTTTTAAAATTAATAGAAGACACGTCAACCAAATAAATTTGTTTCATTGACCCACAAAAGAAGATTGTCCTCCCTTTCTCTCTCTAGGAATTCTCCATCGCTCAAAATTCTCAACAAACCACCTAAAGAAAGCAAAGCGATGGAGAATACCAACGGAACGGCGTCGTACTACGAGAAAATGGACGGCCTCGCGCGGTGGTTCGGCACGAGCGTTGCGGCGGCGTTCTTCGCCTCGCTTGAACGGTGCTCATGCGTCAACCTCGAGACTGACGGCGAAGACGAAGAGGAGGCGCACGATCGTCCTCTGATGCTCACCGATCTCCACTCCGTCAATTCCACCGCCTCTTCTTTCACTGCCGCTAATCGCATTGGGAATGTGAATAATTCTCCCTCCGCCGTTGAAAATCTCCCCGTCTGATCGCGATCCTGATCTGTGGTCAGTTTAAAAAATCAATTTATCCTTTTATTTTATGCGAATACTTTTGTCTGTATTTTTTATATTTTTTGTCTGATCGTGTGTGTATTTTGGTGAATTTGGGTATCTTGTTGATTTTGGAGTTCGTTCTGGGAAATTAGGCAATTTTAGCGTGATTGAGAAAGGGAAGTTTGGGGATTTGGTCTCAAATTGTGGAAATTAGGGCTTTTCAATTTTGAGTACTGTTGTGTTAGTGGCTTTCTTATTATGTTGTTGTGCAAGCTTGTTAATGCCTCTATTCATCTCCCGTGATTGGTGTCCAGCTTGTTTTTCAAATTTATGTGAACAATGGTGTTCCCTAGCTTGTCTTTAGCATTTTGAAAATTCTCTAGTTAGCTCCAGATGTAAACATGACCATAAACTATCACTGAAGTCCGAGTATGATTTTCCATGTACTTTGGATGAGTTTGGAATAAATGCTGGCCGATTGTTTGACATGATATACAAATGCAATGGAAAATTTCATGCCACTAATTGGGTAGTGCCCAAATAAGTATATAGGTGATTAGTTGTGTCCATTATGATGAAATATCACAATGTTGATCGAAACTATTTACAACACCACTTACTATTACCCAGTTGGATGTCATGGAATGTGCGGAATGCAACTATGAAATCCACCTTGCATTTCTGGATGCTCCCAAGTTGGCTTGGCTTAAGCTCAAGGTGAACTCAGCCAGTTGAATTAAAATGAGTTTTTTGTTTTTAATTTCCCCCTTCAAGACTTGAATTTGGGCTCTTCTTTTTTTTTTTTGTTTTTTTGTTACCTAAATTTCAAGATTGGTTTAAAAATTGAGTATGAGCTCTAATTTGAATTCAAGCTTCTTTTTTTTTTTTTTTTTACTGAAGGCTTTAACATAACAGTTGTTTATCATCATTTCAGTTCTCAGGGAGTTTTTTTCTATTTGTAAATTTTGTAAATAATAACATTCATTTGTTCTTTTATTAATTTGTGCTAAATGCACATTTATAACACTTAAAAAAAAAGGGTTGAAAGCAATATATCAGCTTGACGTGGAAAATGGAGAAATGTGTAATTAGATCCAAAGAAATAGAGGAAAAAAGTTGGCGAATATATTGTTTTATGGCATGATCTTATTTCTAATATTGCTGGTGCTTATATAGGTCAAGTTCTGTACTTATGTTCGGTTTGAGTTTTAGTCTGCGAATTTTTTGGTCCGGTTTGAATTCATATTTGAAAATTATTAAGTCGAGCTAGGTTGTCGACTTTGTTTAGAATGCTATCGCACAATAACTCAACTGCAATTTCGAATGTGTCTGGCAAGTTATTTTCCAAACAGTTTCAAGATAGTTTTTAACCTTAAGAAATGCTAAAATGCAGTTCTAATTTTACTCTTTATCTTTGGCCTATTGATCCCCCCAAAAAGGGTAGAGTGAAGAAAACCCTGCAATAATAACGTAATTCATTTTATCAGTAACATTAACAATGTGTTGTATTTTAAAACCATTAACATGTTTAAGCTTGATTTGAATTTCTTATTGAGCTTACAAATATATTTAAGTCGATTTTTCAACTAACCAAATCTTATACTACGCATTAGTTGAGGGCTCAAATGACTTGATTTATTTTATACATAGTAATACTTCTTAGTTTATTGGGGTCAATTTGACCAATTTGAAAATGAATAAATAGAAATTTATTCAAATTTGATTTGTTAAGTTTATAAATTAAACTTAGATTAGGTTATCCTGCTTGACATCAAATCAAATTCGAAAACCTTGATATATTCTTCACCCTATCAATCCTTTTTCGGTAACAGCAATTGGAGGATTTTAATCACTTATGCCAATCCAATCTCTTTTCAGAATTCAGCAGCAACTCATCAAGATTTTCAATTCAATTAATGATCTATTTAAAACTATTTTCCTTACATCCATGGGTTCATTTTTTTTCTTGCCAAAATTTACTAATCCATATGTGGTAGGAAAACAGAGAGCCCAAATGTGCAAACTCAGGTTTGTTAGTATTTGGTAATTATTTTTCTATTTAAAGCGTACAAAGTTGCAAAAAGTATGCACTGGAGAAACTAGTCAATCCTGTACAATACTAAGTGAAGTGACTAACATCTATTTACACATATTTATCTCTCACCAGAAGAACAAAAATTTTATCAACTCTTATCAGTCCCTACACTGTTACTGAATCGTCTCAGTGCAAAAAAAGTTGTTAACCAGTCTCCATAACGGGGAATGAGCCATGAACCATTAATCGATCCATCATAAAGTGTAACTCTGCAGCGGCGGGAACCAAATGTAGCATCCCATAAGCCAGCCAACCCAGCTTTCATGCTCACAGACGAAATCAAGAGCCATCCACCAGAGCATGGCCATCCTTCAGGCAGGAGCAGCAATCTTAGCCATAATAGGACTTCATATAATTAGCAATAGAAACTAAAGGATTTGATTTGACGTTCAGCAGGGTCGTCTGCCCCTGGCCTTGTCCATCTCTGGTTTCTTCCGGATCAGAACAGTAGACACGTAACTCAAATCATTCAGACCAGCAAACAAACCATAAAGATGGCATTCCCCACTATTTTCCTCAAAACAAATTTCGACCACTGGCCCTGCAGAGTCTCCCGAGTCCCACCTCAACGAACAAATGGAAGAGATTTGTTGAGGTCCCATGAACCTCCATCATGCACATCAATCTCAAGCCAACCTCTCCTAACTCAACTCCATTTTTTCCTTTCTGGGCCAGCAGCTTAAAAAGAACTTCATGAATAAACGAACGAAAGAATCATCATATAATTAATCTGAGTAACCACATTGCCGATAAGGCCTTACTTCAGCAATTCTTGATCTGGGGCTGTCACAATTTGCACATTTGCTTCCTGCCAACTGTCATTGCCCATCCAAACTTCAATAGGTGTGCAGCATTTGAAGGGACCAAATGGATCACAATCCTCCCAGTGTACAGTAATTTAAGGGATTGGGTCCAGCCAACAGTTCCAATACTGCCAAAACTGGCTTTCTGTGCCAGCCTAGCATGCAATGAATTTGCAACACACACCGCTACGCTGCATCACTTTCAAAAGCTGCCTTTGAAAAGAGATCATATCCAAATTTTAAATGGTTTGGTCGCCTTGTCTTAAAGGGATACTGGTAAACCATAATTGATGAATGATCTAATTCGTCCATCCCAGCCTGAGGTAACAATAACTAGGCCCCATGCATGAGAATTGGATGAGCTCTGGCAAGAAGTCTTGAAAAGTTTGTACTGAGATTTGCTAATTGGAGATGTCACAGCTTGGGGACTAGAAATGGGAAGCTTCTCCTCCGGCCAAGTCGCGGATCCCTTGGAGCTGGAGTCCAAGAAATACACTTGGCTTAAAGTGGATGATGAGAAAGGCAATGAATTTGTTGAACTTTCGTGGAGTTTGCTTGATATCAAACCGTCCTCTGAGTTCCCAGTTTTCAAACCAGACCATGGTATGGCAACAGAGGCATCAGAGGAGAAACACTCGAAGGACCTAATGGCTTTTGGTTTCGGTTTCGAGAAAGAAGACTTTCCTTTATCGGCGTAGTTCCAAATATAAACATTTGAATCATCGGATGCTGAGACAATATGTTTTCCATCTGAAGTAAATGAAGCAGAAATCTGGTTTCCAGCATTTCGAAGGCCTGAAAACAGAGAAGATGAAAGTGTAAACTATATCATTTTTGGAACAATAACATTACCAAAAAATTGAGCAAGAGCCAAAACATTTCTTAATTGCTAATATAGTTGGACAGTTTCACAAAAAAAGATGTCATCCTATTCAGTCTGATTTGGTTTACAATGACTCCTGAATCAGAATTGTAAAGTAGCTTAAAAATGGACATTTCTTCAAAATATTCACAAGTTTGGAACCAAGTCAAAAACTGAAAGCACACTTTTAAATCATCAAACAAGTTTTCACATGAAATGAACAAAAGCATCAAGTATGTACCCTTGTATTTCCCAATCACATTCATCCCATCAACAATTCTGACTTTTGAATCAGCACAAGTAACCAATATTTTGCTTGGGTCTTGTGGTAAAAACTGCATCCACAAAATAACGAAGTAAGAACAATATTTCATCTAGTAGGAACCTAATAGAAAATCAATAGCCAAAGCAAACTAGAAATTTCATGAAGGCACTTGTCAGTAACCTGAAAGCCAGTTATCCTTTTGGAGGGTGACTTCTTACTGGTTAAGCACATCTGAGCTCCCAACTGGAAGTGATTATCTGATACAACCAACACAAAGCCATCAAACGATGGTCAGTCCTGGTTCATTTTTGTAACAAATCATTCCACTCAGTAATTTTGATTCCCACAGCGCATGGCACTTCAAAATTTATATCTTGCTTCCCCAGTAATAATTTGGCTTAAGTATCATGCAACAGACCCACATAGTGACCTAGACCTTCAAATTTTATTTACGAAAAGTTGGCCGGGATAATACTCGATGACGCATAATAGAGCATCAAGCCTAATCATTATCCAAAAGTTTCACTCTCTACTCATCCATGAATTATATCAATATCAAGTGAGAAATCCAAAGCTTCAACACCAGAAAAGCCTAAAAAGTTCTGCCAAAGGTGATATACAATGTTTGAATAGGATAAATAATATGTGCACTAAAATGGAATCATAATACTAGTGAACGGACATGTTGGACTTAAGAACAAGAGAAAAAAGAGTGTTGTTCGACGAAAATATACCTGATAAATCAAAAAAGCGACAGGAGCCTGTAATAGAGCCAATAATACCACCCTGTGTTACAAGCAAAGGAATAATGAATTAATAAGCCTGACATTCTGAAGTTGTAGTAATAATATGCAAAGGGTAGTATCAACAGACCTGACCATCAGGGCGATAAGAAACAGCAGTGATAATGTCCCTTGTTTCAGTCCAGTCAACAACTTTACAACCACCAATCTCCCAAATTCGAACCTTCCCATCTATTGAACCACTGATGAAGTAATCATCATTCACAGGGTTAAATTGAATGCAAGTCACTGCATAGCATCAGATTTGTTTTTAGCCAAAGAAATCAGTAGTGCTAAACCAAATTTACTTTTTAGGTTTTGTACCTTTCCCCAAATTAGCTAATGTCACTAGTTTTAAAATAAGGAGTTATGCAGCTAGGTGTATACCATAATCACTATGCCAGAAAACCTTGATGCACTGATCAACTCCAACCCGCCATAAACGAACAGTTTTATCAACTGATGATGAAAGCAGACACTGCAAAGAAACAAGTAAAAAGGTTTTAGTTCAATGTAAAAATTAAAAAGATATCACAATAAATTTGCACATCCTAAAAACATACATTATTCTTCGACCATGAAAGATCCAAGATATCCCCGCTGTGTCCTTTGAATACATGCAACGGTTTCTCAAAAATTCGGAAAACCTTTGAAGGAAAGATAATACATGCAGAGTCTTGCGTTCTTTGCAGACTCTCGGATTTGTTAAGTCTATCTTTGTCCACCATTAGGGGTCCCAATTCAGAGAGATGATTCACTGAGAAGTACACACATGATGGATCTGCATCTGGAATGTCAATTGTATCTGATCTCTCATCTTCCACCACTTGCCAGACTCTGACAATCTTATCTTCACCAGCACTAGCTAGGTACTGTCCATCAAGACTGAATTTCATTGATAAAATTGACCCCTCATGGGCTTGGATATCTTGTCCAGTGAAGAGGGCTGAAAGTTCCTTCAACCTTCTTCCACAATGGCGAACCCCAACTCTCCGGATCCTTGTCCCCTGTACTTGGCTGAAACCACTCGATCCCACATTATCATCTTTCATATTCCTACTCATCATACAATTCATGGAACGCAATTTACCCAACCACCTATTTTTCAATTTATTCATTGTTCTTGGTGTATTTACATTAACCTCAATTTCCCTCTGCACAAATTGCTGAACTGAGGGAGAGAATTGAGAAACATTCTCAAATTTCACAGATGACAGCTCCTGTTCCAATCCCATGACTCGAGTATTTCCTAGCCTCTCATTTTCCACCATCCCATCTACAGTACATTCACTTCCACCATTAAAATTCACATTCCCATTTCTACAGTCACTCAAATCCACTCCCTCAGACAAATCCAAATCCTCAGTATTCCAAATTGACACAGAAGAGCGGCTCGAAGAAAATTCATCTTCAATACTTGAGGTTCTTAGCACAGCCCCACTATCCTCCATAATTCTATGAATATCTCCTACGGAAAAACCACCTTTACTATTATCACATGTATCTACAGGATTTTCTCCTTCGAACCCATCTAGGCTGAGTCCCATCCATCTATTGAACTTCCAACGGCGCTCTCTAACACTTTGAGGAGCACTAATCCACACATCATATTCCCAATTTCTAATACATGGGCAATCAGAAACAAAATCAGGTTCCTGAGCAATGTGCTCCTGGGCGTCGAAAAATTGAGATTCTTCGTTGCTGAAGTTATCCATGATTCCTTGAGTTCAACCCATGAAAAAATGAATCCCAACTGCAAGAAACCAACTTTTTAAGCCCTAGGCAATGTGCTTATCCATTTCAATATAAAACCTTTAAACAAGAAAGAGAACACAATTAAAGTTAAAAAAATTAATACTAAACAAAAGAAGAGCACCACAACCAAGGTTTCAGCAATACCACAAATAAACAATAAAAATTCCAGTCCAGCAAGAACATAAAACAAACACTAGTACTGGTAATAACTATAGAAAAAAGCCAGTAGATTCAACATGGATCCCAATCCACACACATTGAACCTGGTGTCCCACATATATATCTTCCCATATTAAAGAAGCAAACTTGTTTTCGTTTTTCATACATTATACCTGGAAAACATAATACCAGCTTTTCCATCAAAAGAAGTAATAAAACCCAGAAAAACCCGTCATTAAAAAAGAAAATTCATTAACAAGATGGACTTCATACACTCTACACAGCAATTTAATTACTTTGCAAGCAACAGACAAATAAACTAATAAAACAATATTAGCCAAACTTAGCAAAATTCGCATTCATGTACATAGGAAAAAGTTTAAAAAAAAAAAAAAGATGAAAACTTTAGAAGAACAAAGATTTGCTCACATGGGCTTGATTCAGTTTTATGAGATGGAACTGAAGCTGAAAGATCGAGGGTTGGGCTCTCTTCAACGGAAGCAAATAAGGGGAGTGACCATTAAAAAAACATGGAAAAGAGGGAGAAATGGAAATTAATGGAAATTTAATGGGTTGAATTGTAAAAGAAGGAAAGTACTACAGATGGAAACATGAAAAAAGCACAAACTCCTTGATATTCGTGAACAGATGGCCCGAGAAATAAGATTTTGAGCTCTTTGTGTGCGCGCGCGCCCGCGAGCTCTAAATAGGCCAACTACCATGGCAACAAAATTCTTTAATTTTTTTAAAAGACTTTTAATGAATTTGTTATTTTCATAATATATTGAAATATTGAAGTTGTTAGATAATATCAATTTTTATAAAATCAGACAGTAATTAAGTTGTAAAATTTCTGTAAATGTAACATTCGGTAATATATATAAAATATATATTTTATTATGTATTTACATACTGACACAATTATGTATAAATATATATAAAATATATGATAAATTATACATTTAACGCACATCATCGATATAACATCTCTTACACTTAAACGATTGCAATTTACACTTGAATAGTGCATAATAGAAAAAAACATTCAAAATTATTTAAGACATTAAGTAAAATTTACATATATTGAATTGGTTTAATTTACCTTAACAACTAAAAATCAATTTTGACACTATACATATAGAAGTTTTCTTGCATTCTTCATTTGTAATTTACAACATGGCATCTTCTTCAACAAACAAAACAGGAAAAAAAGAAAAAAAAATCATAAAATCATTACAATTGACTAATTGAGAAGTAGGTAAATATTCTCCCGAGAAAATTATTGATGCATCTGCTGCCTTAGTTTGACACGAAGTGTGCTATTAATGAAGGGTTTTAGCAGTTGAGTTTTGAAAAAACTTGCTGAATTTCTACAAAAACTTTAATAAGTGTATATTATGTTTGATAAACAAAGAGATGAAAGAAATAAGTTAAGAACATAATTATTAAATTAAAGAATGGAACAAGTGAAGATTGATTACCCAAGTGGCAATTATTTATTCAAAGAATCAAATTATTTGTCTTTTTTTGGGTCCAAATTGAAGGCTTGTGCCCTCAAAGAATAAGACTTCTTTGAAGTGATACTGGATATTAGGTATTATTTTTTAGAGAAAAATTCTAGTTTAGATCCGGTTTGATTGAAGCTCATGTCGGACCTCGAATTTTTTTTATTTTTTTGTACTGAATAGAATTAGCAAAATCTAGGTAAGTGAATAATTTAAAATCTTCAAATTATGTCATGGTTAAAAAAATTGACTTCCTTCTTGGACGTGACACTATATCATCATAAAATAAAAACAACATTTCTTAATTACCACACAAAATAGGAAATTCATCCAACTCCCAAAATTATTTTAACAACAAATAATATAATAAGATTAAAGCAATGATAATATAATACGAGAATAATGACTGTTAAAACATCCTTAATTAACCTAGTCTAGTACACATGTAACACCTATTAATTGTTTAATTACAATGAAGTCATGATTACATATTATTAACCCTTCTAAACTTTTCTCCTTTTTAAGCATCACTTTTTATAGTAGGCTACCTACTTTGGCAACCCCTAAATCATTTTCATTTAAATGTTACTATTTGTTGACTGCAAATACTCATTTAAATTTTGTCACATTTTAATCCTTATTACATAGAGCAACTCAATTTTACATAAATTGTATTTTTTACCCAGTTTTTTCCTCTAGCAATTTACCTGCCATAGGGAATGGGCTTTTGTTATGAAATAGGTAGACAACCCGACAAGTACAGAGGAAATTCCAAATATGCCCAGAATATGTTGAAGGGATGTCAAAACTTTTCTGACATATTCTTCAGTTTAGAGGGTATGTGTTGTCATTTCCTCCCTCCAATCATATATATTTTGCGAAGAGAAATTTATATTAAAACAGTGATATTGGTAAACTCGTTTTATAGGTATGTTAAATATTTAAAAGTTTTAATTGATTAAATACGAAGTTTTTACAGTATTATACGTGGCCACTTTAAATTATGGTAAGTATAAAAATTTTTTTTTTGATAAGTTGTATGACAAATTTGAATTGGAGTAACATCTTGAAAGAAAATCAGAAAATATGGGATATTAAAAGATAGAGAAGTAAAAATTATCTCACACGTGTCATTATGTAATTGGTCGCCACATTGAATGACAAAGACGTTTCTACCCTTTATTCTTCAAATAGTATATATAAAACTCGTATTTTCCTTTAACACTTAACTTTTATTTTTAAAACGACATTTTTTCACTCATCTGCAGGAATAAAAATTACATATATACAATGTGTGTGCATTGTAGTTGGACAAAATCTTTCACACTCTGTAAATAATTAAATAATGTCAAAATTACAAAATTATTGATTCTTTTTTTTTTTTGTGTCACATCCTAAGCTCAAGAACAACTTATTAAAAGGTGTTTTTGAATTGTTGAGTGCATGTTTGTAAAAGTAAGTAAAAACAAGGGTGGATAAAAACTATTTATTATTTTGACAACTTTTCTTGTCTGAGTGAAAGCTAAAAGAGGGTTAAAAAAGTCAAAAGTGATTACTGTGCTTGTTTCCATTTAATCAAACAGCTTAGTTTGATGCTTTTGTCTTAATCTTATTCTAACATTTCTTTGCTTTGGTTATTCCCTTTGATTTCCCGACCAAATTATCACAGCTTGAGTGCTTGGTACAGACAAACTCCCAACAATCTAAGGAGTAGGTAATAAAAAAGAAGTCATGCGATCATAAAACTTCATTGTTGATTATAAATTTTTGTCTTGTTTCTTAGTTGGTTTTTTTGGAAGTGACGTGAATTATTATCATAGGGTAGATAGGTGGGATCTTCAATTTTGAAATATGAATTTCATTTTTTTTTTTTTTTTGAGGGGGGTTGTGGGGGTTAATTTTGGGGTGAAGGTTTGATGAATTACAGTTTTTAAATATGATGGTTTTAAAAATATGTAAGAATTTAATTTGTGTATAATTATTTGAATAGGATGATTTCGAAATCATATAAGAATTTATGTTGTGTATTACTACTTGATTCTATTTTTGCATTTTATTTTTACTCTGAAATTTTTTTCTTTTCATTCCGGAAGCAAAAACGTGACTTGTTAACTCGATTAAATTAGTAAAATATCACTACAAAAAAATATATGTTAGCGACTTAAAATTATCATTGTTGAAATGCATTGATTGATAATATAAATTTTTGTTTTGTCGTAATAATAATTTTTATAAATTAATTTATTAGTGATAATAATTGAGTTCAAATTATTATTATTGAGAATTCACGACACATGTATAATGACAATACAAATATTATGACAAAGTCATTGCAGCAATTTTTATTTATAATTATATATGTCACTAAAAGCTAATAGTGACAATTTATATTCAATTCTTGTGTCATTAATTTTTCATGGAAATAACTTAAATACAATTCTTATCACTATACATGTATTATTAGATACCAATAATAATATTTTTTATTAATTTTTATGTTATTAATTTTCATTGGGATATCATAAATACAATTTTTGTCATTATTAAACTTGTGAAAATTATTTTTCCGACAAAACAAAAATTTCTATTAATTAATATATTTAATAAGTGACAACTTTAAAATTGACACTTCAAATCTTGCCCTAACTATTCTTTTTTTTTTAGTACATAGCTCCATTTATCCTATTTTAGGGTAACTCTAGTTAATTAAAAAAAAAAAGATCAGAGTTAAAAGAAAAGTTTATTATATATCCCTATCCCAACTACCAAATCACATGCCTATAAGTTGCTTAGACATGTCCTTACAAACATGGATTTGGTTAATTCTGGATCCTCTCCACATTACAATGTCTTGAGAAGTGGGCATCAAATGCATTGGCAATAATCTTGATACCACAAAAATATATATCTAAAAGGAAGTATTCAACTTTTTATTTGTCACAAAAAAATTATAATCGACATAAACAAATATAGATTGTCAATAATTTTTTATAATCTTGATATCTCAAAAATATATATTTAAAAGAAAATATTCAACTTATTATTTGTCACAAGAAAATTATAACCGACCTAAAAATATATATTGTTGATATATTTTATTTAATATCGCGGAAATACTATTGCGTATATAACAAGTGTATATTTCAAGATTCAAAGATACGTGTCAATCTATTTACTTTATAATTGATTTGAATTTGGCAAAATTGAACTAAAATTTTGGGTGTACCAGGTTGGTTTTGTGCTTGTGTTGGACAAATTAATCACTAGACATGAACATTCATGGAAGTGAGCCATAAATGCATGAAAAGGGGATGTATATGAAATAGTATATTGAGGGGGGGGGGGGGGGGGGGGCGGCTTCTTAAGCAACAAATCATTCTCTCAGATAACTAAAAATTCTCTCTTCTGCAGTTCATGGGATTTAGTTGCACGGTGCTTTCTTCTTTCATCTTAAACAGAACCAGATTCTTTTAACTAATTGTTGGACCTTTTCATCTTTTATGTAAAACTACCAAACCTAAAAATTTTCAACTTTAACATATACATATATATAGATATAGGGTTAAAAATTGGGTATTAAATAAATTTATTCTATTCTATGTTATTTATATTGCGGATTCATAATTTTATGAATACAATTTCACGAACTCATAATTTTACACTCAAGTTAGAAATGGATTGTAAATCGATTATATAAGGAATAATGAGATATCAATGTAATTCAGGTAATTTAACGTAAATAATATATACCTTGTTATGAAGAAAAAATATTAATTATATAAGAGGAAAACAGTAGTTACCTTGCGTAAAAAAAAAAAAAGAAAAAATCCTTTAAGACTGCGGTATTCAATCTCCTATAAGAATATTTTTCAAGAATTGTATGTTAATAGAACGTAGATAATTATAGTTCTAAAATATATTATATTTTATATGAATTTAATTCATTCATGAGTAAGTCGGTTCAGCCCAAAATACATAGGTCCAATGCTATGTCTAATTTTGACTATATAACTACCAAAATAAGATTATATTTAATTTTTGTTTCATTTTAAGCCTACAAAAATTAGAAAAAAAGTTAGAGATGATGAACCATTCCCCCATTTACATATTTTTCTTTTGTGAGCTTATTGAAGCTAGAATTTAAAAATTGATTGTTAAATAACTGATTTTTGTGACAAAATCATTAAATTGTTTGATTGATTGATTTTCTTTCAATTATGAAATACATTAAGGTCAAGCCTACATGTGGATTTCTTTCCAAAAGTTTCCTCGTGAAGTTGTTGCCGACTAAGTTCCAATTAAATATTTAAGCAACTTTCCTAAGTTTGGTTTTATTAATTAATAATATCTACATTTGTGTGGTATCAAAGTGACAAAGTCCACGCATTCTGGTGGCCGACATATACTGAACTGTTTCTAACAACATAGTGATAATACATTGTAATAAAAAATAATAAATATATATATGGACAATTGCAAGAAAATTAAAAGATAATTCATATATTGTAACAATATAGTTTGTGCAACCTTTTTTTTTATGAAAAACCTATTTTGTCCCTACCTAGATATTATCCTAACTTTCCGTGTACAATTTGCCTATTTGCTGCCTTGGATATTTCTCTTTTTTTTTTTTAGGATAAATGAAAAATTGAAGTTACTGTAGGTGGGATTTTGGTCACCATCAAAAATACTTTTTTATTTTATTTAGATATTGTAGTGGGGAAAAAACCCTGATATGTTTCTTTCACATTTTATTTTATTTTATTTATTATTTTTATTTTTTTGTTGGGTGACTCTCAATTTTACATGAAAATAAATTTTTGGGACAGAATAAATCAAGACCTTCCACCTTATGTAGATGTACGGCCAATGATGTGACATAAACCTTCTTTTTGTCGTAAATGGGGATCATAGAGGATTTGACTGTCTACATCTAATAATAATAATAATTAATAAAAATAAGGGTAAAAAGTCAAGAAGTAAATTAAATAAGGAATTTTACATGATAGGCAACCAATTTTGAAATTCAACCACAAGAATTGGGCGTGAAGAGTTGTCTATTCTCAAGTAAAATCAATTTTGTTTTTTCTCTGGTATTTTCCATGCTGCTTTTCACAATCTATGTACTTATTCCATCCCATTATGGAAATTTCATTTTTGAGTTGATATGAAATATTAAACAAAAATTAAAAATAAAAATAATTATGAATAATAATGATATTGCATCGTTATTTTAAAAAATAATATATTTTAGAAAGAAAATTAACTTCATTTTACAAAATGAGATATTCTTTATAAACATTCCACAAAAAAGAAAAATCAAAATTCAATTTAGACAAGGGAGAATATAATAAATGTGTGTGTGTGAGAAAGTTTTTGTGTTAGACATCTAGATGGCACCTTGATTAAAGAAAAATTGCAGCAAAAACAGTTAGAAGGAATATTTTTATTTAGCAATGAAGAGTGGGCTAGCTTATACACAAATATTCACCTACTTGGTTATAATAATGATTTTTGAAATGCTACGTTAGTTGAATGATATATCAAAATATGTAAATAATAAATAAATATTTTATTTTTTATAAAAATAAATATTTATCTTTTATATAAACATTCGATAAACAACATACCCTTATAATATGAATATTATTCATAATGATAATGAGTGCATGGAACCCTTACTCTCACGCCACCCTCACCAAAAACAAAAAGAAAAAAGAAAAAAGAAAAGTTAAGAGGAAGGATATGTTAATTTTTGTCAAATTGGATGAATTGAACCACATTCATATCTCTGAGTTCTTACGTAATAAATTTAGGTTGAAAACATAGATCATATGCATTGAATATTTGACCACCATAAGCTGGCAATGATCAAAGTTGACTTCTCCCAAGTTTGGACATGAGGTGGAGGTCTCCAAAAATCTGCCAATATCAACTTTGGGAGAAACTAAAGTGCCCATGTTGGATCTACAACCTATAACTAATGAAAATGCACTAAGACCACATTATGCAAGAGGAAAAAATATATAAACGGTTGTTTCGAATCTTGTTGGGAATTTGCGACTGAATTTCGCTATGCAACAATCACTGTACTGTCAGTGAGATCTTGTAGTTGGAGTTTGGTATGGAACAATCACTTTGGAGGCGATCACTTGTGTGCAAAAGTATACAGTAACCTGTGATTTAATTAAAACATATCCCACGATTTAACTCGTTTTAGGTGTTTGGGCAGGTGGTTAGAAGATTCAAAAATAATTGGTGTAAAGTAGGAATTTGAGTATAAAAAAAAAAAATACCAGGACCCGCAGATATTTAAAAAAAATAAGTATAATAGGTGTGAATCATTTTGGTGGTAGGAACGCAGCACGCCTGTATTCGTCCATTTATGGTCCCTTATCGCATTATAGGTGGGATCATTGATAGGTCAATTGAAACGAAAGTCTTACTCAAATGTGTATAATTAATGTCACTGTATTTATCCTGAATAGTGAACTAAGGAGAAAATTGTTGTCTCCGAAATTAGTAAAACAAACCAAAAATTTGAATGAAAGAAAATAAATTTATCAATTCCAAGCCACATAATGCATAATGCGCGGTGGAATAAAAAAAATAGAGTTACTAAGTAAATATAATGATTATTTATGGGATATATTACTAAGTAAACCTTACTTTTTAAGGTATTATTAGATTGTCAAGAAAATCAGTGCAATTGTCATATTATTTATTTTTGTTCTTAATTAATACATTTTGGAGTACTAATATCAACTCCCATTAATTATTTGAGTCTTTATTAGTTATTCTTGAACAATCATAGAGTTAGTCCATTTGTAAAGCACCACTTCTATAGCCCTAAAGGGCACAAACAATAAAAACAAGAAAGGCCCCACTACGACTAGTCGATCCAAGAAATACTCATTTAAAATCATTAATAAATACATAAAAAAAAAAACTCAAACAAAAGATTTTCGTGACTTCTTCTTGTTGATAAATAGATAAATAGATGACGACAATATATATATATTTTATTTTTATTTTTTTTTGAATTTATGGATGGAGCTTTAAAGAATTGGGCAAGGTACCACGGGTGGATGGGCACACAATCTTTGAACTCTTTGTTAGTGCAAAAAGGTGGTGGCATAACACAGACAGCAACCACCAAACAAAGCTGGTGGAGGGGTGGGCCATTGATTGTTTTATTTCTCTGAAATAGGGTTTAATTAAGATGGGTACCCACTTATTACTTTGTCTTTAACCATGGCCTGTCCCTTTTTCAATCTCTTCTACTTTTTTTTGCTTTCTAATTGTATTCTTATATTAAAATATTGATATTAATCAGTCAATTTAATTATTTGTTCGTGTGTAGCAATGAATAGTTTATTTAATATATTTAAAATTGCATGAATAGAAACAACATAACAAACATTAATATTCAAATGCTATAAAAGATTGAATAGTAAAAGAAAATCAATATAATACGATAATTAAAAAAATTAAATCTTTTAACTTTATATTATAGCAATTTTGCGACAAAAAAGGGGTACTACTATGGGTTATTACTCAAGGGCAACAAAATTTTGTTTGGAGGATTAACATTTGGGTAATTATTATTATTATTATTATTATTATTATTATTATTATTATTATTATTGGTCGGCTCTACAATCATTGGTCTCAAATGATTGAGGAGGAGCTCTCTGTGTTATATGTTCACAATTGTGAATCAGTTCATGCAAAAGCAAGATAAGTTAATACTCATTTATGGGCAAGTAGTAATTTTCAAAAATATTATAAAAGTTATATGTATATATATAAAGATAAAATCTATATACAGGTTTATTTGTTCGATTTTTCTTTAAAACCAAATAAAAAAATAAATTTTAATATTTTTCTCGTTAAAATTTAATTTTCTGACCGATATCTAAATTACTTGTCTCGATACCAATTACAAACTTCTTTGTATAAATTTTGCATAGCAACTGCCTATATAGCATATGCCACATGGATATTCATTTCCAAAGAAAAAAGTATTCATTATAAGAAATCTTTGTATTATTTAGCCTACTAACATGTTGTGGTTCAATTGCATTTCATAATGAGCAGCAAAATGCCATTTAGGAAAAATGCCTTCTTACAAATTGTGCTTGCTTGGACTTAAAGAAAAAAATAATTACCCCTAAAACCAAAAAGAAAGAAAATTTAAATTAAGTAAATTGATCAGGAATTAACAAATTTTCCGATTTTGCAGTAGTTTCAAAAGAAAAATGCGAAGAAAGTTATTTTAGAAATATTGTTATAAGAGACAGTTATTTATTTAAAAATCTATTTCATTTGTTTTTCAAAGATAGTCAATTACATTAAAAAAGAATTTAGAAATGATTTTTTTTTAATCCAACAAGAAAATACAATATTGAGCATTTGCTAATGGTGAATCACACAAATGGGTTAAAATGAATGGAAATCAATAAAAAATAAAAATAAAGGTTCGTATAAATTTACCAAATAAAGATTTACTCCAGAAAGAAAGTACTAACAAAAACCAGGAAACAAACAAGCAAAATAAATTGTAATAAATGGACAAAATAGTTGAGGCCCTGCTGTTTGGATGAATTCCTAAAAGTTCTGATCCAAAATCTTTGCTCACTTAACTTCTTTGCTGGCAATTTGGGGTCACACGTTGTAATCCCCAAACAAAAGAACATAGAATTTTTTTTTCCACTCCAACACCCCTAAGTGGACCACCATATATTAAATTATGTTACATATATTTCGATAGAGAAAATATAAATTAAATTAAAATAATAGTAGAAACTAGAAAGGGTAAAGAGATGATGCATTTGGTGTAAAACATTTTGAAGTCAATCTTGTAATGGAGCAAGCAAAATCTTTTAATCAAGGGAAGGTTTAAATATATAAGTGGGTAGCAATAGGAAAATACGGTACATATTAAAATGGTAGATCAAGAATTGACTTGATGGTCGTGGTAAAGCAGTGCGATCCTTAATACATGATCCACAAAAGTAAAATTGAAAAGTATTAAAAAAAAATTTAATTGAGGCGAGAAATATAACGAGGACAAAGTAACACGCATTGATGAATGAAATTATTAAAATTGATCTAATAAGAAGCGTTACAATCATGATTCTACGGATAGTAAAATGATCGATCAAGAAAAAGAATATCGAGATCATCTCATTGGACGTGATGCATCCCTAAATACATAAATATTTTTCGAAATTCACATAAAAATGGGACAAATGTGGTTCTCACATGATCCAAACCTAATGTGTGTGTTTGTGTGAGTGTGAGTTCCAGCCAGGGTTGGTTATGGTGGTAATATTGGGGGCTGGACTGGACCACCCTAAGGAATTCATGTTTTTGCAGAGGGGTTGAGATAGGGTGGTCCTTTAGTTGGATCATAAACATAAGTTAAAAGTGATCTTCTGGATTGTCAGTCCGACCTCTACTGCCTCTGGGTCTGAGGTACATTTAGCTGAAAATTTTATGATGTCCGAACTTCTTTATTTGATGTTTTTATTACTTTTACTACTAAAAATAGTGATAAAGAAATTTTGTTGAAATATATAATTTCTTGGGTGTAAAGGTAACACAATATGAGATAAAATAAGAGATTTATGGTGTGGACTGAGCTATGGAAACAAATTGGACCAAGGTTTGATTAATGTTATGTGGCCTATTGGGACTTCGAGTTAATCAAACCTAAAATGGGGCAAGCTGATTAGGAAAAAGACTGTGGCTGACTTCAGCCCATTTTTAATTCTCATTTTTGCCCAGTTTCAAGCCCAAGCTTTCCCCATTGGTGAGATCTATAAATGGGGCCAAGCCCAAATAGTATGTGCATATCGTTGAAAACCAAATCAACTAATCCATATTTGACTCAAATTTTTATTATTAAAAATTCATTTGAACTTAATTTATAAACTTAATAAAATAATTTTGAACATATTTTTTCATTTAAGATTTAAAACTTATATCGAACTCGACTCGATTAGTAAAAAAATTAAAAAATATGTTAAAAAATCAATTTATTCAAGCCTAATTCATATTTAATTCAATTAAAACTCGCTCAAACTCAACTCAATTAATAATCACACTAAAATCAAACATAATTTTTAAAATTTGATAAAAATTATGTGTTTTGTTCAACTCGATTCGTTTATACTATATGTACAAAACAAAACTGAAGATCAAAGTTTAGCTGAACCTTTTTTTGTTTCTTTCCAAGTAATAAGTTCATATATACTTGTATAAAGATAACACAGTAAAAACTGGTTTCTACAAGATGAATCACTATTCAGATGAACTGACTGTCTATATGTTTGATGCTCTTAGGTGATAGGGGCCAGAGCATAAAAAATCAAGTTAGGTGCATGAGATGGGAGGACATTACAACAGGGATAAACTAAGTTACCAGAATTCCTGTGCAATTTGTTGTGGAGTTCCTATAAGGTCAGATGAAGTGCTCAGTTGGGTATTCATTTTCATATCCGTTGTAATCGTAGTACAGTCTCTCTCCCTTTCTGATGTCTCTGCTTGCAATAAGTAGAACTCGGCATTCACCGTCTACATCAAACCTCACACATTTTACATTCTGCTTCTTTTTCCCATCCCTGCATCAGAAGAAAGCCTAACATCAGCAACAATCACTCTTTATCGTAGTCCTAGGGAAAAAAATGAGAGCATAATTTGATGTTTCGCATCATATAGGGCAAACATCTATATTCTTACAATGCAATTAAAGTTTTTCATATAACAGGCTGTAAATACCAGTTATAACTTTTCTAATTCGTATTTCGTACCTATAACTGTAATTAGGTGAGCATGGAACAAAAATATATATTGCCAGCTTTTGGGACAATGATTCCAAGCAAGTAGACCTTTGGTGTTCCATTATTTCATCAGATTTATTAGCTAGGATAGGGGCAGCCTAATGCAAGAGCCAAGAGTCAAGACACTACTTGCTGGCAAGAAATGTTAGATACACTCAAAGAAGTATGTAAGACAGTAGGATTTACATACGGTGTGTGGTTGTTGATGCCATTGATGAAGCGAGCAATGTTACTGTGCTTATCTGGACAGATGACAAGACTTTTTGAAGGATCAGTTGCGGTGAGAAGAGTCATCATGCTATCTCCGTCATCATGTTCACGATTTTTCAGGTAGTCAACATCTCCAACATACTCTGTGATTATTGTCAAATCTCGTATATGTCTATCTGCTTCTACAGTGAATCTGAGACAATAAAAGGAAAGCAGTTAAGGCTCCCTGGATCATCATTTTTAAACTAATTTATCGATGTGAATGAAAATGAACACAGCAGTACCAACCCTTCTCGTGGATCATAAACAACCATAAGTGGTGGCCATTCTCCTCGTTCCATCATTTTGCTGCAAAGATTCAACGTTTCGGCATCATCTTTTGGCATAACCTATAACATGTGGAATAGAGCAGCAAAATAAGAAGCTTATGATTTATGATGACAAAATCAGGCATGAGATTTAGTATAACACAGAAGGTCAAAAGTTTGGACCAATTCAAATGGGAGGAGCCTCTTTCAAGTACAGCACAAAGTTTGAGAATACCTGCATTCCACCTCTTTCAAGTACAGCACAATTTGCCGATCTTGGAGCCATGCCTGCAACATAAGTCAGCTCGTTACTGAACTCTGTCCCAGTTGCTGTTAATGCTGTGGCTAAAGATGCCATCTGTTCCAATCTCCTACCCGGATCCTCACTCGGATTGAAGGGGAACAACTTCCTTCTCTTCTTTGAGATTACTAAACCACTGGTTCGCTTCCGTCTCTTTCTATAATCTAATGAAATGGACAAATAGCAAATACACCATTAAGAGCATTGCTAATTATAATACTAAAATTTACTAATACAAGCAAAAAATTAGGAGATGCCTTATACCTTGACTGAACTTTTCAGCTGATTGCGAACATCTTTGGATGCGGAAAAAATCAACGATTTTGGTTTGGAGAAGAGGGAAATCTGCATGTCAATCCACCGAGCTTAATTTGATAAAACATATGAAATGGTAGCAAAACTTATTTAATTGATAATCCTGGAGACCAACATCAAATAACAAACCTCATTGCTACAGAAAGCTACGTTGGTGAATTTAGGGGGGGGGAAAGGAAAAATACATATGCACAAACAATTTTATCAATGGATTCATTCAAAGACTGCAAGAAATTAAGTTTTACCAAGTTCATGTAATAAGGAAATTCAAAACGCAGGAAGTAACTTGCATTTGCTGGTCAAACAGGTCTATTTCATTTCACACTTATGGCTAATGATTTTCTGTTCATCAGTCTAAAAATCCAAATAACACCAAACTCATCCCAATCTCAGTACAGAAATCAAATTATTTAAGTTCATACAATTACCAATGATTTTTCAACATCCAAAAAGCCCAAAATGTAATATGCGAGTGTGTGCAGAAAGAACCAATTATTCTATTAAATATAAATACCTTGACATAAAATCCCAAAAAATTAAAAGAAAATACTGAGAACCCATTATTCTATCAAGCATAATAACAAAAAAATTGACAAACTGATCCCAAATAATTTTATTTTATTTTTGTTAAATCAAATAAGAATAGCTTGGATCTCGTGGGATACCTTTGATCCCAATTCTAGTACAGCACCTTCGATATCCAATTTACAGCAAATATACAGGATCATCTTAAATCAATTATCTTATATATATAAACAAAAAAACACCTTAAATAAAAATCCCAAAATCTAAAAAAAATAAATAAGTATCAAGAACCCCACGTACTAGTAAGATTCTTGTGATTGGAGCAAGAGGGGCAGAACCAGTGGCCTTTGGGCACGGCAACAAGAATTGGCCTGAGGCAAAATATATGGAACCCGCGGTCGCATTCATCGCATAGAAGAAGCTCCGCAGGGCGCTGACCCGACCCGCATTTCTCACAGCACACATCGCTGTAGTCTTGCTCCTCTTCTTCTTCGGATTCTAATACTTCTTCAAGCTTCGATTTGATTGGCTTTGGAGCTTGAGTTCTTTTCCTTAGCGACACCATTTTTTATGGGATGAATGACAGTGTGAGTGTGTGTGTGAGAGAGAGAGAGGAGAGATAGAGAGATGTGGAGAATGAGAGTCTTATTAATGGTGAAAGAGAACCCGGGAATGGAAAAGCTTTCGCGCGCCATACTGATTTCGCGGCAAAAGTTGGGATTTTAGGACTAGTGCCACGTGTCAAATTGTGCGGATTAAGTCGACAAACTATATTACCCAAGAAAAAAGAATTTATTACAACTACTATAATAATCACAATCTAATTATTTTTTTTCTTTCTAATTTTGTAATAAACACAATCTAATTATTTTTTAATTTTTATAATAATCACAATCTAACTTTTTTCTAATTTTATAATTATCACAATCTAATTATTTTTTCCTAATTTGATGCACAAATACCTAATTATTTTAATCTGTTTTTGCATTATCAGTATTAACTAGTTAACAACGTGCAAATATTTCATGTATTAACAACTCATGCACTATTTTTTTTTTATTTTAATTTGGTCCTTTTCTATTGTGTATTAACATAAAAAGGGATGACGAAATTTTATAGTTTATTATTTTTTTTAAAAAAAATAATCTCGTGGGTTGTTAAGAAGAAATTTTTTACTTATCAATCAAACATATTTTGTTCAAATTTCATTTCATAATCCTTCGCACCTGTGACATTGTTTTTATATGATATCAAATTTGCTATAGCAATTCATTTTTTATTTTAATTTTTGCATTTTTTTAATAACGCAATTGAAAGTGATGTTGGACCTCTATTGCAAAAAAAAAAAAAAACAATTTTTATTAATTTAATTGACGTTGAATTCGTCTGATATGACAATTTAAATGTTGAATAGTTTTTTTATGCCATGCAAGAATTTCAACCTAAATGGTTGTCATGGATCAATCACGTGCATTATTAATATATTTTTTTTTCTTTTTCAAAAAGAGAATATTAATTAACTTTTTAATTTTTTTTAAATGAGTCGAATCCATAATTATTAAAATTATAGGTTCAAGATATTTATCAATAAATTAACTTGACTTGTATATGTATATTATTAATAATTTTTCAATCGTCATTTGAATTTGGATTGTTTAAGAATTTTAATTCATTAAAAATAAAAAGAAAAAAAAAACACATAAATTCTTCAAATTAGATCCAATAAGTTGATATGTATCCATGTTGGGCTCATTATCTATCAACCATGCATGGGCCGTATGTTTCAAGAAATGTACACTTGGAATAATGATATCACATTAACACTTGGGCTATAAAGTCATTAAGCCCAATTGGCCCAAAACCAATTATAAACTAGACTCATCCCAATTCATGGACAACTTTTAGCTTTTTTAAATTAATGGAACCCAAGGGCATAAAACAGACACCACAAATGCTAGCTATAAAGGTGGAAGAGTCCAAATACCATATAAACCCAGCACCAAAATTTCATGTATTCTATATGAAGTGCAATCTGGATACTCCCTATATAATTGACCTAAAAAGGGGTCGACTCAATTGAAAATTTTACACAGGTGTATTTACTAGGGATCAAATACATGATACAAGTGGAATGTGCATTCAACGGAGATCTACTCTTTCCGCATTAGTGTGTATTTTTATGTGTAGATGAATGATGAGTATTATACCCAATTTACTCAATCGGATATTGTATCTAGAAATCTGATTATTAGGTATGTGTTTGTTCCTTACTAACACACATATATATGTAACGGTACTAAGAAGTCTCCCACTTTAAATTCACAATTCCTTATGTATCAATTATATCATCTCGTCCAACAGTAACACCTATATGTTGTCATTTATCTTAGTTTGTACTATCTATAATGATTGATAAATCAAAAACTTTTAATTGAACTTATTATTTCAATTGATACTTTTGTGTATCTTGAACGTACTTTATAGTATGAGATAGATTGTGAGTAATTAATGTTAGATCTATTTTTGTGTTATTATCAATTTTACTTATTAATCAGATTTAATTGTTGTACAATTTGTTGCAACAAGTAAATGACACTAAAGTAACTGACACACGAAATTTTTATGTGTTTCAAATACAAATGTATTCTACATGCATGAGGCTACCACCTGCAATGAATACTTCACTAATTCAAATTACAGTTACACTATTGGGACTTATTCAAAATATAAAAATTCCCTCTTTATTAATGATGTCGTTCTTAAATAAATCAATTAGTGAAGTTTTAACGAGATCCCATCGACTTTTAAGTCTGCACTGTTTAACTCCGTTCAACGCTGAATTCCCTTCAGACGGCAGACCGACCTTCTAAAGAATTCTACTTATCTCCCGAAAGACTCACCCTCTTCCCCCAAAAGTGAATAAAAAACACGAGAGTAATTCCAAAGCTTGAAGTCGTCCACTCCTATTCTCCAAAGGCATAAGTTGAGTTTTCAATCTTTGGGTATATATGCAACATCAATTAAGTTTGAATCTTTACTCAAAAGTATATAGATACATTGCATAGAATAATACAAGAAATATCAAGATCATTTCTTTATAAAAAAAATCCCAACTTATTTTTGTAAATAAAATATTTCCATCAATGGAATCTAACCAAATCTGCACAAGATAAATTAGGTAATTAATTCATAGAAGGTAAATTAATCAATTCAATTAATTCTTATGTAAGGTAACAAAATTTACAATCAATGCCAACTAATTAAGTTATAATTAATTATGATTTTATCATAATCAATTATGATCTTTTCCCAAAATCTCCCTATTTGGCATTGATTGGTCAAAACACATATTAGCTCCCCTGAATTCAAGATTTATTAAAGTAAATCAACTTCCCTCAAGATCAAGAATTCTGCTCTATCAGCATGCTGTTGAAACAAACCAATTTTGTTGTTTCAACAAACTCCATTCTCCCCCTGAAGAAAAAATAGGAATATTTGCAAAACTACATTCACAACCTTAATACTTAAGACAGTTAAGTTCATAAACATCCAAACAAATATCCTACCAACTACTCAGTCTTAAAACATATGCATAAATATTAAAATCAGTATAAGTAGTTCAAAGAGTTTCTGATTCATTTTCAGCAGAATCTTCTTATTCAGTATCAACAATGTCAACATCGGCATCAACTACTCTCCATTTTTTACTAATTAATGGTGAATGAGGAACATCCGCAGTTGAATCCTCAGCAGTAGCACTTGAATCATTGGAAACAACCATAAGGGAGGCACAGAGAAAGTCAGCAAAGAGGTTAACCTCATTTCCTTGGCTTGATAGAACAATATCTACTGACTGGCCTCCTTAAGTTCCTCTTCAATATGTTGGAGGAAGCCCGGCAGGACAATTGTTGTAACAAATGCAGTGCTGGAACTTTATTTGTCCAGCTGTGTCTTTCCTTTTGCCTTCTTTGTGATTGGTCTGTTAAATCACAATGTCAAATATCATTTTTCCTATGTTGATAGGAAAGCATGTGCCAATGCAAAACAGAACAGTGGCTTGCTCATTCACAATAGCTATGGTATTCAAAGTGGTGTCTAATTGTTGATGCATATCTTGTGCAGCAAAGCATATTTCAAAGTGAGTTTAGCAGCAGGTATAACAAAGATATCAGGCCATGCAGTAACTTGTTCACCTGTTAATTCAGAAGCAATTATCCCAAAATCCTCCGGGAATGCCATATATTCGGGATCAAATGAACCATAAAATTGATTGATAACTTGAGGCAAGAAACTATACATATGGTTGTGAACAAAAATCTTTTCAAACATATATGAATCAACATCTTTAACCTTTTCAGATAGGTTAGCATAAAATTCATAGACTACAGCTCGTACATAAGACGCAGATTTAGTAATTGTTCCCAAGAGTCCCATTTGTTTCAACAAATTAATAATTTCCAATTTTTCATGTTGCAACCAATCAATAAGTCTTTTAGAGTGAATCTTCTGTTTAGACACTTCTTTCCAAAAAAAATTATTCTCTAGTGAATAAAAAAGAGAAGAGAAATAATGACTTATCTTATAAGGAGAATCATACTCAATTTTTTCCTTAGCAAAGTTAATTTGAGGAACACTTTTATGACTAGAATTTGACTCAGAATCTAAAGTATCGACAACTTGAGCATTCTTGTTCAACCTTGATGATCGTCGGAGCACAATTCATTGAGTTTCCTCATCAGCGTCATACAGTGGATCGTCATCAAGCACTTTCTTTTTGCCTTTATCAACAGTAGGAATTTTTAGCGATCGTGGAAACTCAGGAAACCAAGATGGATAAGCATATGGTCCGCCAGTTTGGATTGAGGAAGTAGGTTTTAGATGTGGCTAAACAGGCTTTTCCTCAGGCTCTGTTGCAACAGGAGGAGAGAATTGTTCCGGTGTTGCAACTGGTGGACTCCCATAGGTGCCCAACATCAGAAATTAAGCAATATCAGTTTCAGTTTAAGAAAAATCCATCGGGACATTAGATACACCGTCGATTGGATCTGTAATTTCACCAAGTAGCACTATCTCATTCCCTCGCATTTGAGTACCAACTCCAATTCCATTATCCATCACCATAGGTTCATCCTCAGCAGGATCATTTGTCACAAACTATTCACGCCATGGTAGTGCAATCGGCACAGTAGAATCTGCCATGACTGGGTTGTACATTGTAAGAGGAAGAGGGTGCTCTGGTTCAGCACTGGGTTGTCTTGAGTGTCTAAGACCAGACGAGAAACTTTCCTTTCTCGTGCTGGATTTGTGTTCGCCCTTATGTGAAGGTTCTCCCTTTTTGAAGCTTGCTCTAGTTTTCACCATGATTGAGGACTAAAATATGAAAGAGAAGAATACAGAGCACACGGGAGGTTGAAGACGAAATAGAGAAAATCAAAAGAGAATAGAGAAATTAGGGTCCAGATATTTGAATGTCACAACAACTCTTAAAGCCCTAATTTATTAATTCCTACTCCGAGTTCTGTGCAGATGCTCAACAGTCTCTCTGGTTTGGTAAGTTTCTTAGAAACAAACTTCTATTTGCAATCAATATCAAATCAAACATTAAATTTCTTGAATTGTTTTGTCCTTTTCAGCAACAAGATTTGTAAGTTGAAGTATTTCTACTTTCATCAACTCTTATTCTTTGGTTAGTCCAGTCATTTGTTCCTCAAGTGACTTGTTGATTTTGCATATCTTAAGCCACTTTTGAAACATTTTATTATACATTTGTTGAATATCCTCAAAATTGGGTTCATCCTCATCACTATTAATTTATGGATCTAAATTATATAGATAATGTTTACCTGTAGACGAGGTCAGACATGTTGCATTATACTAAACTGTTGGAACATAGCTGTGACTTGTTGCAACATGTTCACGATGACTGTTGATCATCTTAGAGTTGAGTGCCACATGATTGCTCAAATGTATTTCATCTTTTTTCCTGACTTCCCTCAGATTCTTCGTCACTCCAGGTAGTAGTCAGAGACTTGCCCATTCGTTTGAGAGTATTAGCACACTCTGTTTGTACATGCCCAAAACTTTCATATTCACGACACTCAATTCTTCTTCATTTCCTATCATCCGAAGAGTTAAAAATAGTTTTATCTTTTTTGTAAAATAGAGGGCTTACCAGACTTTAGCTTGTACAACTTTGTATTAATCTTTTTGAGGAATTTTCCAAAGTTCTTTGTCAAAAGAGCTACAGATTCTGATATGTCATCATCGTCTACTGGTTCTGATATTGATTTTGGAACTTCAGTTTGAAAAGCAACATTCTTACCTTTGTTTTTCCTGTTGTGATTGAGATTTAGTTCAAATGTTTATAAGGAGCCCATCAACTCATCCAGTTTCATGTTTTCAATATCACGGACTTCTTCAATGGCGGTGACCTTGTATGCAAACCTTTCTGGTAATAACCTCAAAGCTTTACACACAAGTTTAAAGTCTGAATATTTTTCGCCAAGTGCTTGAGCTTATGTCACATAGCTTTACATTGAAGGTGGCAATTGTCTCACTCTCCTCCATTCCTAGATCTTCAAATCTTGAGGACAAAATTTGAATTTGACATTCGTACTATTGCAATTCCTTCATAGGCAGTTTGAAGAGTTATAAACCTCATTTACACTCTTACATGTTGCAATCAATTTGAATTGATTAGCATCAACTACACTAAAAATTGCATTCAAGGCCTTTGAGTTGTAATTTGCATTTTTTTCTTCCTTGATGTTCCATTGATTTTCTGACTTAAGAACCTCATCTTTTTGCTTATTTATCATTACCGGATGTTCCCATCCTGTTACAACAACAGACCAAGCCCGCTTATCCACAGATTTAATGAAGGCTCGCACCTTTGCCTTTCAGTATGAGTAATTTGTTCTTTCTAATAATAGTGGTCGAGTAGTAGAACCTCACTTGCGAAGATGGTTCATTCCTACAATTAAAACAAATCAGTTCCCAAAACCTCACTAAATATATCTAGTGACCAGCTCTGATACCAATTGTTAGATCTGTTTTCATGTTATTACCAACTTTACTTGTTAATCAGATTCAATTATTGTACAATTTGTTGCAACAAGTAAATGACAATAAATTAAATGACATACGAAACTTTTATGTGCTTCAAATACGAATGTACTCTACATACACGAAACCATAATCTACAATGAATACTTCACTAAGTCAGATTACAGTTAGAATACTGGGACTAATTCAAAATACAAAGACTTTCTATTTACTAATAACGTCGTTTTTAAATAAATTAATTAGTGAAGTTTCAATGAGATCCCCTCGACTTTTAAATATGCACTATTAAACTCCCTTCAATGTTGAATTTCCTTCAGACGACAGACCGACCTTCTCCCGAAAATCTTCAAATTCTTCTCTCGAACAATTGCGCCTATCTCTCGAAAGGCTCACCATCTTCTCCCGAATAGTGAATCAAAAACACGAGAGTAATTCCAAAACTTAAAGCCGCCCACTCGATTCTCCAAAGGTGTGAGTTGAGTCTTTAATCTTTGGGTATATATGCAACATCAATTAAGTTTGAATCTTCGCTTTAAAAGTGTCTAAATACGTTGTATAAAATAATATAAGATATATCAAAATTCTTTCTTTTTTAGAAAAAAATCTTAATTTATCTTTGTAAATAAAATCTTCCCATCAATGAAATTTAATCAAATATGCACAATATAAAATAGACAATTAATCCATAGAAAATAAATTAATTAATTTAATTAATTATTATGCAAGATAATAAAATTATTAATCAATACCAATTAATTAAATCATAATTAATTATGATTTTTTCATCATCAATTATAATTCTTTCAATTAGAATAAAAGAAAAATATTACATATACATTCAACGTCAAAATCTCATATATTCCATATAAAATGCAGGATTCTTCCTATAGACTTGACCCAAAAGGGTTGACTCGATAAAAAATCTTACAAGTGTATTTTTTTTTTTAAACATTTGATTATTCCGTGTTTCTCTTTCACACAAAAATATGCATAAAATTCACTAAGAATGCACCTTTTAGTGTGAGAAAGATTGGCCACAATTTGACTCTAGTGAAAAAAATAAAATAGGGAAGAAGATAGAACGTTAGAGATATATTCAAAGCCCCTCACTTTAGAAGACGTTGATAAGTCAAGTGCCCCACATAAAAAAAGTGGGTTTCACATGGGTTATTACATCCCATGTTTGTGCTCATTTTTGCCAGACTAATTGTGGGCAAGACATTATGGTTATAATTGCATTATTTTTTTATTTTTTATTTGTACAATGGGCCCATGTTTGCTGGCCCTAATGTACGGATTAGCATCATAATCTGCTTTAAGAATTATGTTTAAATAATAAATTAATGAAATATGGTAAATAAACTATTGAAAGAAATTTGACTTACGGAACTTTATGTCTTATAGACTGGGTTAGATTTTGGAATGAGCTGTCAAAGAACTAACATTTTAATAATTTTTATAGTAAGTTTTCATTGGCCAATATTTTAATAATACGTATAATAACAATATTTCCCTAAATCATATATAAGCTTTGTTATTTTTCTATTTTGATAAATATAAAATTGAGGTTAGCTTTTAATTTGTCATTTAAAAAAACAAAAAACAAAGAAGGAATTCTTCCTCTTTTTTAATTTCATCAAGGATTATTTGTCATTTTAACATTTCACAGGGACTAAAATGTCATTTTGAATCCGTGAATCTTCTTAATATGGAAGCAAAAATTGGGGGAAGTTATTTTTGAGGCATAACTCAACTGATAAAACTATCAACTTAAATTCGCTTCCAATGAGAGGGTGGAGGTTTGAATCCTGATGGGAACCTGCGGTTGAATTTTGGTATGAAACAATTACCGTACTGCTAGTGGAATCTACGGCCAGAGTTTAGTATGATGCAATTACTATGGGTTGGACTTTTTTGTGAATAAAAATATACAATTTTTGTTAGGAATTCGAGAGCTAATTGAGATTTATCTCATGATTTATCCCCTCCAATGTATTAGGGACATGGATTTTGAAAATTTAGAATTAATGTGAAACTGAGGTATTTGAGTAATAAAAAAAAATTGAGGAAAGTTTCAATATGAAATCCAGCCCACTAAGAATGCCTTCCAAATTTAGTGGCCCCGACTAGAAAATTTGGTAGTACTAATCAGAGATCCTTTTAGGGCAGCCTTAGCATTTTACCTTTCAGTTGAAAGTATAACTTGTTTTGGTCAAGTACATACCCTTTATGATCCCTTTGTTCTGAAAGAAAGGAAAATGACTCACATTGAGAAGTTAAAATAAAGTGATGTCTTCTTGTATTAGCTTTCATGGACAAAGCCTCATTAATCACAACTATAACCTTTTACTCTCCAAATAAACCAAAAAAAGTAAAACATGGTGTAATGATGATTTGAGGTGATATCTACATGTTGAGAATCATTATCTTAATATTTTATTCATAATAGGGTACTTTTAATTTTAAAAAAAAAAATTCTCGATTCTAATAACGAGGTGTTGTATTTCCAAGCCTCTTATGCAAATAAAATGGTCTTGACTAATTTTATACATTAGAGGGAGAAAAAAGTTAACAAGAATGAAGAAAGTATATAATTTGTGTGTTTGTATAAGAATATTTTCATCCACAACACAATTAAATATTGAGTAAATTTTTGAGAAGTAGATGTTGTTTTTCAGAAATTGAAAATGAAAAATTCAGTTTTCGTTTGGTTTTATTTCCAAACTCATTTTCATGTTTATGATATTTATAGGGTTCAAAATCATTTTAGTAGGTTTTCGGTCAAAAATAAAAATATATTTGAATTAGTTATGTTTTTATGTTGACTATATAGATTTTGAAAATGAAAATGTATTTGTTTTAATGTTTTCTACATGAAAGACGTGAAATAAGTTTGAGAATAAATTTTAAAAGTTAAATTAAATAATGATGAAAATGGATAAAATAAATATATATTAAAAAAATTAATAGTAAATAATGAAAATATGTCTTCATTTTTTTAATTGAAAACAAACTACTCTCATAACGAGACAACACCAATGGTTGGATTATGGAATAGCCCCCATACTTTTCCACTTTTGCCTTTTAAACCCTTTGATTAAGAATCCATTGCAAAATTAGTATTTTGGAAAAGAAAAAAAAAAGGGGTATTAATGTGATGTGATTTAGTCCCATAAAAGTTTACCAATACAAAAAATCAATCCAATAAAGATTCAAAGGTTAGATTCAAAATGTTTATCATATTATATTAAATTACAATTATGATATTTGGATATAAATATTCTCATTTTCCATCATTTTGAATTATATATTTAATATTTGAACATTCATTTTTTTGCGATAGTCATCTCTAACTTGAACGTGGGATGAATCTCCATCTAACTCAAGAACCCCTACTTATTTGAAGAAGGAAGATGATGAGAAAACACATTTCTAATATTCACGAAACTTCATAATATCGCCAAAGTACGATTGTTACTTTGACCACGTCACAAAACATTAAATCTTTGACATATTAACTAAAATATACAAAATTAATTAAATATAATAAACAATTTTATATTAAAGTGTAGTGTGTGCACCAATTTTATATGTTTGGCAAAGTCTCATTAACACATATATGCTTGCTGACCACACCTTGCATGACCCATATTTCGCTCTGATGTGGGCGCAGCATCCAATCATCTGCGGCGCATTGGTCCCCCCCAGTGGGATCCAACAAGCTGCGCGCGTCCCCCATTATTCTTCCTTGCTGTGTGCACGCCTCTCTGACGTGTCTGGTGCTGATTGGCTTCCGCTGGGGGCCTTCTACCCAGTCCATCCTCTCTGGCACTGCCACGTCCATTCTTGGTGTTTTGACTTTTGGTTGACGCTATTGTGTTAGTGTTAGGCGGTTGAAAAGAAAATTATTAACTGCACTTAATTTTTAACCCTAATTCATTAGAATAATACTACATCGTTCCACTTTGACTACATAGAAATTAAACAGAGTTTTTAAAAATCAATTATAACACAGCTTGAATAGTAAGGCCTCAACGGGCTTAATTTAAATATTATAAGACAGCTTGCTTGTTGACTCCTATAAATCTTTTTTCCAATTCATTATTCAAATAATCCTTTAAATTTAGTTTATTGAGCTTTTATCAATGATCTATCTTAGCGAATGATAAATTATAATTTCGTATTATTATTTCAGGGAAATGATTTTTTTGAGAAAATAAAATTTATTTTAAAAAACAGTGTCTTATTTTAATATATTTTTATAAAAAAAAAAGGATGATAAAATTAAAATACAGAGTATTATGTTAGTAATGATAGTAGAATGGATATTGTGCTGATGAGATATGATTTATACCTTTTTTTTTTACTCTAAGTACATACAAGTACTCTCCAATTATCTGAAAAAAAAGGTGTTTCCCAATAAAAAAGTAAAATAATACAAATATGCATTTGCGTGAAGAATTTTTGCAGTGTCCACTCAACCTTTATGTGGTCCAAGAGACCTTAATTTGGAATTTTTTGCAATTTTTATTTATTCTATTTAGATTGCAATAAAGACTTTGAAATTGAATATTTAAAAGAAAAAAAATAATAATAAATTGAATTGGTAACGATATTATATGCATGTTTGGAAGCATTTTTGAAATAAAAATTCATCTATAAAATGGACTTTTTAATATGAACTTTTTTAAAAAATACTTATAAGTATTGTTAAATGTTTGATAGAAATGTACTTTAATTTCTATTCAATAGAAGTGTAAGAAAAGAATTTCAAAAGTCATAATTTTACATTTATCAAAATAGACTTTTGGAAAAGTGACTTATTTTAAAAGTTCATTTAAAAATAATTATCAAATACATAATTTTTTTATAAATAGATTTTTATATGTAAAAGTCCATTTGAAATGGGTTTCTAAACACCCTCTATATTTCTTTCTAGTGAACAAAATCTGAGAAGATTTAATTTCATATCTATAACATTTAGAACATCGATTTGAAAAATTTGTAAATGTATGGAAATTGGTTTTGGAGCATCTGGTTTTTGCATTTTGCATTCAATTTTGAGACTATTAAGGAAGTTAAGCCATTCCTTAAGACAAAAATAAAAAATTAGCTGATAGCTAATGGTGTTATATACTTATAATCTTGTTTAAGACATAAAATACAAACGCATTAATTGAAGTAAATAAAACTTTGACTCAAATATGGCTGCCGTTATTTAATGTAAAAAATATCTATATATGAAATTTAAATATTTTTTCCATTTATCAATTGAAAATTTTTATGTGACATGATCATTCAATAATATTACGATAAAATCAAGTAAGAAAACTTGAATTCAAGCCTGAGTGTCTTATTTACAAAGAAAAGAAAAAATAATTAATTATTTTCTTTATTTCAAATTTATTGTTTTTATTTTTTTTCTAGGACGTGTTAAAATAGGAATTAATTTTTTAAAATAAAATTGTATTTTCTAAAACTATATACTCAATTAAAATTACATAATAATATGATACACTAACTTTCAATCATTTTTTTTAAGAGTAATAATGTACAAAAAGATATAGATTTTTTTTATATTTTTTAACATTCATCTAAAATTTTGTGTCACGTTATCAAAATAGAAGAAATATATGATTTTGACATTAGAAAGAATTGAGCATGCAAGTGGAAAGAACGCACAGAAAATAAGGAAATTAACGCAGGCAAACAAATTCAAGTGCATAAGTTTCATTATTTCAATTTATTTATTTATTTATTTATTTATTTTTTGTGGAGAAAGGAAGAAAAGGGAAAAAAAAAACAAAGAAAAGAAAACTTACGTTCATAAAACATTTTCAATTTCTAGCCAAAAATGAAAAACTCAGTAACATAAAAACAAAAACATCTTTAACGTATCCATGTAGCTATAATAACATCAAAATATTGGCAAGTGGACAAAGCCCCCACCCCCCTCCTCCCCCCAGGTGGGGTGGGGGGGTTCCTTCCATCACTTGCTTTTCCCCCACCACCAGCGGGCACATATTATAGCAAGCCAACATATGGAACCGCCAAACAAAACCTCCTCAAGTAGCTTTCTTGCTTTAAGACCAGCTGCTCAAAAGTGGGTGATTTTCCTCTCTTTCAAGACAATCCCAGACCTTTTTCTCTCTCTATCTTCTTCTTTTTCTGCCTCTTGTGCTATGGATACTGCTCAGTGGCCACAGGTAAAGCAGAAAACATGTTTTCTCTCAATGATATCATGACAACATCTTTCTAGGGTTGGGGTTTTCTAGGCTAATTTTTAGCATGTTTATTAGCTCTGGGCTTGGAATTTTTTTTTCCTTTTCCTGTCTTTCTTGATGACCATTTTAAAGGTAATAACTTTACCAGCAGATGAGCTGATCAAACCCCACCAGTCTTTTGCCTTGAATTTTATGTTATGTTTGCTAATGTTTTCATGTGTAAAGTACTTCTCAGCTCTCTTACTTTTTCTCTTTCCCATCATCTGAAAAAGGATTGATCAGAAAAAAGAAAAGCTCATTTAATTTGTTTGTATAGCTTGTTTCTAAGCTAGACCTCATCAAGATGTAAAAAACTCTTGCAATTCACCTGTCTTGTTTGTTTGCTATTGATTTGTTTCTGGTTCTTTAATTTCTTAAGCAAAAGTTTCAGTAATTCTTTTTCATTTAATCACATCATGCACTGATTATAAGCTGTTCTCTTGTCCCCTTTTCCCTTTTCTTTTGAGTTTATTAGGGTATTGGAGTTGTGAGAGCAGTTGAAAACTCAAGGCCTACAGAAAAGAAGCCGAGGCCACAGAAGGAACAAGCTTTGAATTGTCCAAGGTGCAATTCTACCAACACAAAGTTCTGTTATTACAATAATTACAGTCTTTCTCAGCCTAGATACTTTTGCAAGACTTGTAGAAGGTATTGGACTGAAGGGGGTAATTTAAGAAATGTTCCAGTAGGTGGAGGTTCAAGAAAAAACAGAAGATCTTCTTCTTCTTCCATTTCTTCTGCATCATCAAAGAAAGTGCTCCCAGATCTCAGCCCACCAAAATTTTCACCTCAAAACCCTAAGATCCATGAAGGGCAAGACCTAAATTTAGCTTATAATCCACCTATCTACAATGGGATATCTGAATTTGGTGCTTTACCATTTGGTCTTGACATAAGAAATCTTAACCCTCAAAACCCTAATAACTCTTCTTCCAATATTTCTTCTCATCTCCCAGTCATGGAGCTTCTCAAGACAGGAAATATAAGCTCAGGGGGACTGAGTTCTCTTATTTCTATGCCAGTTTCTAATTCCAACTCAGTGTTTTCATCCAGTTTTCCTGTGCATGAGTTCAAGACAAACTTGAGTTTTTCACTAGATGGGCTTGAGAATGGGTATGGGAATTTGCAACCAGTTCAAGACCACACAACCTCATCAAGAATCCTTTTCCCATTTGAGGAGTTGAAGCCAGTTTCAACAAGTGATCAATTTGAGCAGGATAGAGTGCAAGGTGACTCAAATGGATACTGGAATGGAATGCTGGGTGGGGGTTCCTGGTGAAAGTACATAAATCTTCTCATGAAAAACCATTGTATGGAGAATTGAATAGTTATTGTTTTCTTTATGTTAATTTTCCTGGTTTTCTTCTTAATTAACATGGTTGAGTGACTTTGTTTTGGTTTTTGTTTTCAAAGTTATATGATATCAGAAGTACCAACAAATAGGTTTTGCATGTGTTCTTCCCTTCTTTTCTTTCCAAAAAAATTCCCACATACCTCTTGGTATTGGTTTCTTCTGTTTTGCCAGATTTGCTTCTGTCATGTCAAGTGTAAATGCCTCAACTTTACTTTCATTTAGCTTTCTCCAAAAGCAGAAAATGAACTTTCATAGATTGTTCAATCTTTATGCAATCCATATTTATCAGATCTTAATTTCTGTGCAGACTTGGCTGTGTACTACTACTGCACATTTGTTTACACATTTTCCTTTTGTTTTACTAGTATTCATGATCAGATAGCTTGTACTTGTATAACATGGTCCCTAACTTTCTTTCAATTGTCTTGATCATGTAATAAGGAAAATGTTTCTCTACTTGTCCCAAAAAAGATTTTTATTGTACTAGTTTTGGTTTTTTAAAAAAAAGGTGGAAGGTTTAGTTCAATTCAATCTATTACAACTAGGGGATTTAGTGGGATTGATGATTTATTTATCACGATACTTTTATTAATTTATTTCTGTTACCAAAGTAAGTAGCAGTAATGGCTGGCTTGCAGTCCTTAGCCACTAGGTATCTTCTCAATATTCTTTTTTTTTTTTTATCTTTGGGTAACAGTTCAGGACTAGTGTTAGGTGTTAGCAGAAACATCTGTGTTTTCAGATTCTTCCAACCATTAAAGCACATTGAGCAAATTAAAGTAGGATATAGCATACATATGTGTATACAGATATTATAGTATATATATATACATATACATATAGTTTTTTATATCTGAGATATGCATATAACTAAGCATTGGCCCATGATTCATAACTTTACATCACATGGTACAGCACTAACAACGGGAAGTTTAAAGAAGGGATATGCACTACTACTTGAGAATTATTCAGTCATTAGATCATTAGGTGTAGAGACAATCACAACTATTCATTCATATGTCGATACTTTTACGAGCTCTATCATATGCATGTATATTGATTGTGATTTTGGGATTTGAAGTTTGAAATTTTTTAAAAAATTATATTCATGTATGGTATGACTGACTCATCCATTAGATGCTAAGAGGATTGTCAAGAATTGTTGTAAGAATATTGGTGGAGAGTGTGTACTTATAACAAACTTGTATTAAAAAAGATGATTTGGAAACCACAAAGTTCGATGAATTGAATAGTACCACTTGTTACTTAGTTGTGGTTGAATTCTATACTATGACAATTCTACTTAATGAAAAAGGAAATTTCATTTATGCCCTTAAACATAGCCCACCAAATAAGAATTTATATGTATTTGGCACTCATTCTTCAAGTTTCATCCATCACATTTATATCCATTGTGATGAATGATTGTTCTTATACTTGTGTATCACTCTTTGAAGAAGGATATTCCATACATGTTTCCTTTTTCTTTTTTTTTCTTGGTAATTTTTTATTTTCAAACTACTTTTTGACTATTTGAACGACAAAAAATTATATTTTTTTAATCTTTATATAACAAAAATAACATGTATTTTTGTATATTTAGTTGTCATTTTCAAATCTAAGTCTATCCTGTCTATCCTTACAAGAGAATATGAGTATGGCCTATAATAAATTGAATAATAATTTATCAACCCAACATAATTTGATTAATTGAACATAAAGAAAATAATAGGATAGAACCCTACAAAAATAAATTAAATAATAATTTATCCCCCAACATTATTTGATTGTTACAAAAAAAAAAGAGTTAATCAATTTATAAATCGTCACTCTTATATTAAAATATTATTCTCGATCTTATAAAGTCAAAACCTCTACCACAAATTCAAGCACATTTTAGTTTTCATACAAAAACCTAATAAAATATTTTCAACATCTCAAAAAATTAGAAATAAAAACTGAAAAATGAAAACATAACCAAACAAGGCCTAAATCCTTTAATCCAATGATAAATTTTCAATTAATTAGTTAAATTAAGATCTTATTCAATTAATAAAAATCCAACCCATTGCCAACTTAACTTAGTGAGAAGTGAGTGTGTGATGATCATATGTAAATTACTTTAAAAACATGCACCAAACCTAACTTGGGTCCTTGACTTGGCCAATGCATTTCTTTTGTTTATTGGAGAAGAATTTGGGGGCCACAAACATTCCCTCCGGCAAGCGTGCTTTAACAATTATCCTTCCCACGCTACAAATCCTCTGCATATCCGCCCTTTTTATTTCATATATATACATGTATAATTTATAATTGACGGTGGAAGCAATTATTTTTATTAAAAATACATCTAATATGTAAACATACATTAATTTCTCATTTTTTATAAAAAGTAAAACCTATTCATCATTATCATTTGTCTCTAAGGTTTTTTTATTTTTTAAATATTTATTAACTTAACAATAAATTTTCGACATTCGCCGCTAAATTTGTTTAATTTTTTTTTGAAAATCTTATTAATTTAGTGACGAATTGTTATATTCGTTGCAAAGTTTAACTACAAAATTTGATATTTTATCGTTAAAATTGAAAGTTTAACTACGAAATTTGACATTTTGTCGCTAAAATCTTTTCATATTTTAATTTTTTTTATATATATATATTTTAACAACGAAAGTTCTTATAGATTTCGTCGCTAAATGAATATTTAGCGATGAATTTGCAATGAAAATAGTTATTGCTAAACTTTGCGACGTTAGTCGAATTTTTGTGGTTAAAATTTTTTACGATAGTCTTATTGCGGCGACTTTAACGATAAAAATTTTTTATCGTCAATATATTTTAACTCATCAATTGTTAATGATGAAATTTTTCATCCTTAAAATATATTTTTCTTATAGTGACAATACAAATATATATTATACATAAAAATAAAATAAAATGGGTTATTATGAGCGAGGAATTAAAGGCTTTTCGGCTCTAAGGGAACTGCAGTCCACACTCCACAGTATGTTTTGTACTGTTGTTTTGAGTACTTTCAATTATTGATGCTTTTATATTATAACACTTTTTTTTATCAATAATAACACAACGACACAAAAATATGACATTTGTTGTAGCTTAGTATAAGTTACATAGTTTAGTACCTTTAGAATACCAAGAATCTAATTTTCCATTAGTGTTTTCAAATTCATAATTATTTTAGGTAATATTTGAATCAGTGGTACAAAAATGAGGAATCAAAAATAAAATTATTCTAGATAAAAGTAATGTATTTATGGTATGTGACGGATACGCAAGAAAGCAAAAGGCATTTATGACATTTTGGATAATATTGGTAGCACAAATGTGATTTGGACAAGTGTGGACCTGCGAATATTCTGTATAAAAAGTCAAAAACAAAAATACAGGATGCTTGTGAGCTGATTACTTAGGTATAAATTTGGTAATTGTTAAAACTATGGGTATCAATTTGCAAATTTGCACTTTTCCAGGGTGCTAATTTCTTCTTTCTTTTTCTGTCGTGGATTCACGCGCCATCTGGACTTGGGAATTGGGCTTGATATGGACTACGTATAAATCTGGGCTCCAGTCCCATAGGTGCAAGACTGCTTAACTCAAATTAAGCTGGGCTGTGAAGAGAATTTATGGGAATTTCCCACTAGGTCATTTTCTTCTCCTCTCTTTACCAGATATTTACATATTATTTTTAGGAGGTCCTGAAATTTCAAGTGTCCATACAATTATATTCATCAATATAATGAGATCCAAATGAAATTACTATAAAACCATCATTAATTTTGCTGTCAATAAAAATAACATGAGTCATTTTTATTTCCAACAATATGTTTGAACATATTGTACGAAATTATGAAAGAGCAACAACATACAACTTGAACCAACAAGTTTCGATATAATGAAAACGGGTAAAACAGTACATTTCGTGGATGATAATACACACGCAAACACACATAAGAACGCATTTATTTTAGTATTTATATAATAATACTCCCTTCGTCTCAATATTCTTTCGAAATCTTAGCCTTCTCCACAATGTATCTCCCCTCCTTGTATTTTTCTCTTGCATCAAAAGCTCTCACATAAGTCCACCCCATTTCCTCACCACATTTGCTGCAGAATATGTTAGCAATTGTGAAATAACCAGTCATAAGTTGTTTGTCCTCCTTTGGCCCAACCACAATGTTCATTGCATGGGCAAACATATAAGCTTGCCCTGATTTTGCCTAAAAATATGAAAAATAAAAGGATAGGATAGTCAAGATTTAATTAGCAAATTAAGGAGGAATTATATTATATAATTTATTATAGCCGAGTTTGTGCTGCAAAACTGAGATTATGCATAAATAAATATTCCATATGCTTTGCAAAGAGTGTTGTATTTTTAATTTTTTATTTGTCCCCATATCGCCAATCTTATATTTTAAGTATAAGCTCTCTTTGTACTTCTATTTTATTCGAACTTTTATTTAAGTTTTCATTGTAAAACATCCTGTACTAATTTATTTTTGATATATTTATAGATTGGGGATTATGATTGTAATTCCCCACCCTTTTAAAGGTGTTTATAAAAACAAAATATATATATATATATAAGCTCTGTCTTAAAAAGTGCAACTTGCTTGTCTTAAAAAGTGCCACTTATACCCTTCAATTAAAGTTTAATGGAGTGAATATTGATAGTAAATCTAAAATTGGTTAAACTTCCAAGCAATTCAACAAATAAATTTTCATAAACATGCCCTTTATTGTAGAAGTTAGTACTCTGGTTACTAACTATCCACCTTGTTCAAATGGAAAAATATTTACGTCTGATCTAAAATTTAAATTATATATTTTTTATTTTACAATATATAGGCCATAAGAATTGATTTTTCTTATATCGTAGATCGGACGAACAAATAAATGAATCAACCACATACATACAAAACATAGAAAACCCATCTTGGGTTATATAAAATGAGCATCTTTTTGATAATTTATTAAATGAAATGATTTTCCAAGATTTTTACCAAGAGCAAGAATTTGGATCTAACAAATTTGACTGATTATTTTATGAGGGCCAATTGAAATGTTTTTTTTTTTTTTTTTCTGGAAAGTATAACATATACTACACTAAATATATAGCCATAAAACAATATTGAAAATCACCATAAATTTTTTGGAAAGGAGATCAGCCTGTAGTGCAACAGGATTCCTGCAATTTCTGCAGGTGTACAGTGGATGCCCTGTGATTTCTCCCATTGAAACTGAAAAATAAATCAGCCCTGTCAAAATTAAATATTATCAATCAAAATGTAAAAATTGGAAAAATGATTTTGAAAATAAATTAAAATTATAAATATAGAGCGAAAAATAATTGGAAAATTGATACTTTACAGAGAAAGAAAATGACCAGAAATGAGATATCTGCCTCTGGAGATGTGAGCCTCAACAATGGAGTGGTGGAGATTAAGTAGAGAGTAGTTGAAGAAAAGAAAGTTTGACTTGAAGACTTGGTGAAGTATGACTATTATTTTTGTTGACTAACTAATACACAAATTATAAAGAAGATAATTATTTTTGGGCAATAAAACAAGAAAATATAATATTATGATTGATTTGGGTGATGTCAGGGAAAGTATCTTATCAACTAAGTTATAGAATAAATTGTGATATAATGTTTTGGGAATAAAATAACGAAAATAAAAATATTGCGTATTTAATTTGACTTAGATACGATGTATGAAATGAGAAAGAATAAAAGAAAGTTGAATATGTTTGTAAAATTACTGATAAAAGTAATGGTTAAAATGAATATGACAAATAAAATATCTTATGGATTAAATAATATACACTACGAATTAAGATATAGAATAAAATTGGGAACCTATGTTTTGGTAATTAAAATAATGTGGATGAAAATATTGGGAAACAATTGTTATACAAAATTGGAATTTTTTTGTCATAAGTTGGTTTTAGCAAAAACTATAAAAGGGATGGAATGGTTAAAATTGTTAATGTTTGCAAAACTATTTGAAAAGTAGGAATAAGTTGAAAATATATAAATATATATTTAAGTATACAAAATAGAATCTGGAATTAAAATGTTCTCATTGGCTATCTATAACAATCAAATACTAAATAACAATAATAAATAGAATTGGGATTCTTTATTTTAAGTATTTTAAACAACAAAGGGATAATCTTCTTGTTGTTTGCCTGTATCCTTATTTTTAGTAAATTAATAATCAACAAATAGTCATATGATATTTATTCCTATGGTTAGGTATAAATACATCTCCATTATTTTATTATTGGCATTAAACTCTTATTCTTGTTATCGACATCTAATCCTTATTTTTATTAAATTGATCCATTTTTTTTAAATCATCATTTTATAAATGAAAAGCCCACATGTAAATTAGAATGTTTGAATAGTGATTTTAAAATTATTAAGAAGCATCAAATTCAACTCAGGGCTGAATTTATAAGTCATGCGCATCAAATAATTATGTCTTTGATCCATAAAAACCAACAACATTATTTGAATCAAAATATTACATAGATCTATTAGATTCTCCACATAAATTGTAAAACATTTGTTTCAATAAGTCCCATAACAAAAATTCTAATGGACAGAGTCATAAAGTGACGAATTAATATACGATTATATGAACGAAAATATTGATGGTCGAATTTTATTCGAATGTTAATCATCTTAAATGTTAAAATTTAAACTCACAAAAAATTTCTATTTGAGTAAGTTTATAAACTTTTTATAACATTTTATAAGATGTTTGAAAGTTTATAAAATATTATTTGATTTTTTTTTTTTTTAAGAGAGTTTGCTTGTAAACTTTCAAATAAGATGTTAAGATCTTGTGCGCTCTTATACAAAAAAGTAAATAGTTCATAAGTTATTTATAAAATTTTAACATTTTTTTTTAGTTTATATAATTTTAATTACAAAATGATCATACTAACATTTTATAAGTTTTATGATTTTATTTTAATCAAAATAAGATATCATCTTATAAATTTCAAAAATATCTTATAATATGTAAAATCTTGTATAATCTTTGAAATAAGCTTCTAGCCAAATATACTATTAATTTTTGATTTACATCATATATATAAATATGTTTTTTGTCCAAAAATATCAATTATATCACACGAGTAATATATATATATATATATATATATTTATATAGCTTATAAAACAAACTTGTACAACATTTCTTTGAGTGTGTGCGATAAACTTCCAAAAAAACAACAACATGAAATTCAGTTGAAATTTATATAAATTTGGCAAAATAGAAAACAAACCTAAAAGCTAAAATGACAATAAAAAGAGGGGGAAATTAAAAAACATAAAAGGAAAAAAAGAAAAGAAAAGAAAATGGAAAGCTCTTTGGAACTGTGCGTAATATAAATGGGCTGAGCTGCAGCATTTGTGCTTTCATTTTGTATTGAGAAAAAGGGCTGCTTTATTCTTCGTGTGTTGAATAGGAAATTTAGACTCCAAAACCCTACTCTTCATCAATCGCACAAACATTTAATTTCTAATCGGTCTCTTCTCTTGATTTATCGTGAATAAAAATGGCGGACGCTTATTGGAGGTACGGCGACGGCAGGCAGCAGCCGGCGGCCCTTCCGCCTCACGTGGTCAAACGACCCCGTTCCGACTATGGTAATTTCTATTGAATTATTTATCCTTTTTTCGATATGTATGATGCGAATGGTTCGTTTTAAATTGGGTTTGGTGGGAGGGTTAGGGTTTGATTGTTTTTTGCTTTTTATGCTCGTGGGTATCTGTAAAATTGGGTATAACAGTAAGCTAGAGTTTTATGGGAATGATGCGTCGAAGTGGTAAAGTTATGATATTTAATTTTGTTTAGCTTAATTTGTTTGAACTAGGTGGCTGGAGTTTTTACCCTTAATCGAGGAGATGTAGGAATGTAGGTTAAATTAATGGATAAATTGTAATCTATAAGACTTTTGTCGCGATTTGGTGCAATTTAACTGCTAATCGATTTATGAAGTTAGTCACCAAAATTTCCTTGCGGAATATAAGAGAATGCATTCAAAGAAAGGGATACAAGTGGCACTAGCACAACGGGGATTGGGTTTAGGTTCCGCAAAGTGATTCTCACGTAGTAGCCTTAGAATATGTGCTTTAAGGTTTTCAATTGAGATTTTGGATGCATATGTAATGTTTTCCAAATTTCCTTTATTGGTTTGTTAATTGATTTACCTTAATTATGTAGAGATGCCTAGTAGCCATGACATGTCCGGCTACTATGCCCGTGAGGATGATAGATCAGGATTGCGTGTCATTAGAGATACTGACTCCATTAATGCATCATATGATCGCTACCTGCGCAGTGCGGTATTCACTTTTTTCGTTTTGTTTTCAAATTTGTGTGCGCGAATCTGTTCATTTGTCTAGCTATATGTGCTGTATGTGAATGTTTAAACATAGTGGTTTAATGTACCAGCAAATGTCATCATATGGCGGTGACTCTGGAAGATCTATGAGCAGTGGACTTGGCGGACATCATCATGTTGATGATCCACGTGTAATGGCAATGGGAGGATCAGACCCAGCAGTGGCTGCAAAAAGCCGGCCTATTGGAGTGGGAGGGCGGCCTGAAATTCCGCTTCCTCCTGATGCTAGCAGCACGTTGTTTGTGGAGGGCTTGCCTGCGAATTGCAGTCGCAGGGAAGTTTCTCGTATCCTTTCTGTTGCATAATGTGTTCTTGTATTTCACAATACTAGTTTTGTTCCTTTACTTTGATTTGCAGATATATTTCGCCCATTCGTAGGCTATAAGGAAGTAAGGCTTGTAACTAAAGAATCAAGACATGTAAGAATTTTTTACTAGAACTTTTTATGTATGCCATAGTTGTGATTTATTCTAATGATACTGTTTGAAATTAACCTGTGCAGCCTGGGGGTGATCCGCTTGTGCTTTGCTTCGTTGATTTTCAGAGTCCAGCTCATGCAGCCACAGCAATGGATGCTTTACAAGGTAGGATTGGCCCATGATTCGATCTTATTTCCAATATAATTGCTTTTGACTTAGATGGGCATTGGTGTAGCCCTCCCCTTTGTTTCCTTAATAGATTAGTTGGGAATTATTTCTGTGGTCCATGGATGCGAAAGTCTTGGAAAGAGTAGTTCTTGGTTTTGAGTCGTCGTATTATGGGTGTGAGAGTTAGGGTCTTTGTCCATTCTACGCGAACACAGGATTCCTTTTATCTCTTGGTGGGTGGAATTTGATGGGGATCGGGCGGGTGGGGGGTGGGGGGAAGGAATATCATGTTTACTTTGAACAACTTGGTATAATGACCTATTTGTCCGTACAACATTAGTTTTATTCGAATAAACTGAAAGCATAGCCAAGTCAAATTTGGCTGCATAAAACCATCATTTGCATTACTGCTTACTCCTCTCTTGATACGTTCCTAAAAAATTCTGATTCGTGTGGATTCTTTCCCCACCTAAGAAGAGATCTTGTTGGAATTGCCACACATGAAACTAAGCACATTTTTGCAAAGAAGTAGCCCACTTCTCTTTTCTGCGTGACTCTTTGGTCTTAAGAATTAGAGATAGAGAGGAATTTCTTGATCCTTTCTGTGATTATTGTGACACTGTTCATGCAGAATTATGAACAATTTGTGATTTTTCTATGTGCTCTTATAAGGGTAAGTCCGGTGAAAGCAAAAACCTTAAAGAGTTAAATTCCATAGCATTATTGAGGTGTCATGATTTTTTTGAGACTAAGTTTAAAATTTGACAGGACTTCTAGATTTGTACACTACGGAATTGGAGTTTCTATTTTGGAGATTGAAAGAAGAATCTTGATTTGATGTGTTTAATGCGCTATCTAACTCTTTTCTTCTAAATGAAGATCATTCTCTAGAAAATAGTGAGGCTCTGTATTACCTGGAACCAGATAATTAACTTAGAAATCTAGATCACCTGTCCAAGTTGGCTGTGGGGATGTAAGAATACTTTTCATGCCTCCACCTTTATGTGTTTGGTTGTGACTTCCTCTTTACTTTTTTGGAGAAACCAGAATACTGAGCAAATCATGGTATCTAGATGGAGGTGAATCTTATTCTGGTTTGGTTGAATCCAGCTGTAAGTATTGTGAGTCAGCCTTCCATTGCAGCACCAGCAAAATGGGGTGTTGGTTGCACTTGGTTCTTTGTTAGGCATCCTGGAAATTAGCTTGCTTTGGTGGACTTATAGATGTGGTATTTGATGGTTTCGATATGTATATGAACAATGATGCATAAAGACCTAATCACTTATTTGGCTTTACGACTTGACATTATGAAAGTTACATAATATGGCTTGTCTATATTTCAATATCAATTCTTATTACATCAACGTTTTGTTTGCAAACAACTTTTTAGTCTTCATTTAAAAACAAAATAATTCCTAGAGTAAAAAATCTCAAGTTGCTAACGTCATATGGGCATTTGTTTTGTTGCTTCTTTTGGCTAAATAAGTTGATAGAAACCTATTACAAAACAGGGGTAGATACAGTTTCCAGGTTGGATTTTTATAAATTGAAAAATGAAAACTTCTTAAAAAAAAAGAGAATTTAGATATGAATACTCTTGGTTTAATTTTAAACTTGTTATGTACTAAATTTCATCTCAATCCTTATTGCATTATGACTCCAAAATCACAAATTAATGGTCATTCAAGCATTAACAAATTTTACCTGAATTGTGATCAGGGACTACATATGATTCATCAATCAAATGAAGTGGTACATTAGTGTCTATCTCTTCATTGGTGTTGCTTTATAGTACCTAATTGAGTTCATATAGGCTCGTTTCCTTCTTGTATCTTAATGTGAATCCCCACTATACACTTTGAGAAAATATCATATTATTCCAGTATCTTACAGATACTGGAGTCCGTTGTTCGTTATAATAACTGTTCAATTGCTTAAATGGACATGCTCAAGAAGTAAGATATCATAATGAAGCGATAATGGGAACCCGTGACACCACCTGTTGTCTAACGTCCTGGTTTTCCATTGTAATTCGATGCGACGCTAGTTGGCACCATAAAATAGTCGAGCTAAATCTTGCAGGTTATAAATTTGATGAGCATGACCGTGACTCAGCCCACTTAAGGCTCCAATTTGCTCGCTATCCTGGTGCAAGGTCGGGGGGCGGGCATCGGGGGAAACGTTGAGATTGTGGTTTGACAGGTGAAAAATGCTATCTATACACGCTTGACCGTTTATTGTTAATGGCCATTTAGGTTTTACTGAAAATGGACAATGGTCAAAAAATCGCTCTGAACATGCAACAACGCTTCTGTGTAGGACCCACCGAGTGAGGAGATTTACGAGTTGTGTATATCGCGGCCTTGGAGTTTCGTGATACTCGCGGATGCTTTGCTTAGGACCCAGTGGGGTTACGTCGATCGGAGGGGCACATGTTTGCGTTTGAGGCTGTTTGCCTTAACCTTTCCCTTTTTCTTTAGTTTCTTGTCTTCGATATTTACTAGATTACAATGTTGTCACCATATTTGAAACTACTATGTAATAACTGCTAGTAATTTGGAGGGTACCTCCTAGGACTGCTGGTTTAATTGTGTCCGTCAGTGTAAGATTATCATTTTATCTGCACTACAGATACCTTGGTTTTCAAATGATGGTTGTGCTCGCTTCCCTTTCCATCCAGCTGATGTAGTTAACATAGTAGGCAGAGCTGCCATCCTGGTTTCTTGCACTCTGTTTATTTTGTTTCTGGATTTTCCTTGAACTTAAACAATTTGGGTGTATTTTCTGTATTCTGGATCTAACTATTCTTTAGTAACAGATGCTAAATTTGGATGCGGTTTTACCTTTGCGCCTCCATGTAAGCTTTGGTATTTTGTTTTACAGAACATGATATTTCAGGAACCTTTTCTATAACTAACATCCTACCATACTTTTATTAGATTGAAGGACTCAACCAAATTTGTAATTTTTTTCTAGTTTGATGCTGTTTGTGCATCGTGTTTGCTCATTTTATGCTCTTATCTACTTTTCTTTCCTTTTTTTATTTTTTGGGTTGGTTGGTGGGGGGAGTTAAGATTCTAAAGTACTATAATAAAAAAGTCATATCTCAAGTCCTCCCAATTACAGCGTTTCAGAGGCCGTCATTTTTCTACCTCATATAGAAGGTTGTAGTCTTGATGACTAGTTTATCTTAGCACTAAAGTAATGCCTAAATGTAATATTCTTCAATGTTTATGAATTGGTGGAGGTTTTTCATTTGTGGTTTCTTTCCTTTTAGTTTTGCAATTCACTTCAGATTAATGACCTTCTGAAGATGCTGTTTTTGTCAAACAACAGCCCTCAGGTTGTCTTTGATATGTCTACCCTCGTTATGATTTTAGAATATATCTTAGATAAATACCCAACCTGAAGAATTTGTTTATTTTGGCCATTTGCAAACCCATGCTTTTGGAAGTAATAAATACTATCTCCATCCAGTTGAATTTCTTCATTTCTTTTTGGGTGTAATCCTAGAATGATTTCCATTTTCCTAAAACACGGCTTATCTGTTTAAACTGCTTGTGTTTATAACAGTCACGTTTCATAATTAGTCCCGAAGTTAACAAGAAATTGAATATGTCTCCCAAAATCGCTTTATGCTCCACATCAAAGGGCATTTGGCCTTTTTTGGTAAGTTTTCTGCCATTCAAAATCAAGGCAACATTCAAAAGGTGGGCAAATTGTTGGATAGGCAAAGTTTTGTTGCTGTGATTTTATCATCTCTTGGTATAGTTAGTTGTCACCCCCGGAGAGGCCTGGCATATCTTGATGCACCATTCCTGCAGCTGCCCATATCCCAAGACACCCCCCTTTATCCATGCATTTAAGCTGGTAATACCCACTTTTCAGGTCTTCCAATAATTAATGTGATGTTGCTGTTTCTGCCTAAGCAGTCCTCAGATTAAACCGGGGCACTATTTGGATTTTTGATGCCTTCTTTACTTGTAAGAAGTTGTAAAGTGTTGATTCTCTAGGGCATTTTGTGGAGATAGAAAAATGAAAAGCCCTTTGGAATTAGATTTTCAGCTGCAAAGAATAAAATGATTGATCTAGCTGTAGAGGATGAGAATTAAAAAGCTCTTTAGGTTGAGTGTATGAGTGGTGGTTGTTTCACTTCTTATGCCACAATGGTAAGGTAGCAATTGGAACTTGCATCTGTATTTCACTAAAGCTTTACCCTGGCAGATTAGATTTGTAGAAGATGGGCCTCCACTGTGCTCACATGGTTCTTGATCATATGAAGAAAACCTAGCACAGATCCCAAGGAGCCCATGACCTTTCAAGGTTCAAGAATGGTAAGGCGTTATCAGGTCGATACAAGCTTTATTCACTTTCAACAGTATTGACGTGTCCTTGGACAAAGGCAACCCGGTGATGATCAGCCGTGAGGGTTTATTTTTTTACTAGATGACCTAGCACAACTTACCAATCTGTGTGTAAATATCTCCACACCATTGTTTTGAGTTTTGCATTTCTAAAAAATATAATGGCTTGAAAAACTAACCTCTTGTGCCTCTGAGGAAGGCGAAAACAATTTACTAGAATTTAAAGTAATGAGAATATTTTTTGTAAATTTAATATCTCAATTTTGGACCTAGCCACTGTGTGCCTGAACTTCCCAGGTTATGTTTGCTTGTGCTGCATAGTTATTGCCTCTGGGCTCTGTACATATGCTAAACATACCATTTTCAAAGTTATAGGGGTTATTTAATGGATTTTTTTTTTCAAAAAAAATAAAATAATGTTGTGCATCAGAGGCAAAAGTTTGAACCTAGTTAACTTCTGGTGAAGGCCTTTATGCTGGGTTATATATGCTTGTACTTCATTGTGATGCTTTTGCATATATGCAATTTGGTTTGACCAGCGTTATGGAATTTGGTTTTCTTTTGTTGTCCATTGGGAGCACAATTTGACCTGATTGACTTCTGGTGAAGGGCTTTATGATAAGTGTTTGCTTGTAGTGTATCGTTATTACTTATATATCTATACATGAATATGCCATTTGGTAAGTTTAAGGTGTTCTGGGAATATAGTGTCAGGTGTAAATGGGGCAGAATGATGTTCCTAATGACTCTTGAAGAGAGCATAAGTAGGGATAGTGAAATATCTTAATGATTTCTGTAAGACAAAGTATTGGTAAGGATGGTGAAATTTCTTAATGTATGTCAATAGTAGTGTATTTCAATGCTTGCAGTCAAAGATAGATGAGGCAAGGGCAAAGGGATTATAGACGAGTAAGTGCAGGTAGTGACAGAAAGAAAGGGTAACATATTGGAAGGAGGAGAACAGAGAATCGAAGGGGGCAACTGGGGGAGGAAGACATATGAGTTAATAGAAGTAGTTTCTTTCAAATGATGAGGTTGGTAGAATGAACTATACCTTATCTTCCATTTTTGCTTTGTATGCCAATTACTTAACATGTAAATTCTCATTTGTGTTGTTGCAAGTTAATCTCTGTTGTGAATAGCAGATTGGCATTACTGCTGGTTTTAATACATGTTAAGATGTTAAATTGGTTAATGTTTTTTCGTTTCTCTTCTTTGGCTTTCTTTAATGTTTGTAAAGTATATGAGCTAACACTAGGGGAGGGCAACACCATTTTCTGCTAGTCATGATATGTGAAGCTTCAGCACATATGATTCAGTTTGTACCTTTTGATACCTATGACTCTGAAAGTACAAAGTTGTATTGGAATTGTTTCTTTTCAATGAATATATATTGGTTTTTTGATATTTAGCATAGAGGTGGACAAATGTGGCTTGATATATATTGGACTTAAAAGTACAGTGTGTATATGTGGTTCTTTTCCAATTCTTCTACAAACCATAACACCCACCCCCCACCCCCCACCCCCTAAACCCCAATTGTCACTGTAAAACGGGCAAGACTTTGAAATGGTTTTTGTGTTTGGAAATATATGGGACTGGAATTATGTGAGTTGCCATAGTTTATATTATCATGGGGTAAGTGGAAATGGTGAATGTGTATGGGAATTTATAGCAAGCCTACTGCCCCCCTGGAAAAGGAATTTATAGCAAGCCTATTTAAAAAGTTCATGATATACCTGAAGTAGGGCTCTCATGTCGGACAGGTAGTAAATAATTTAATGGGTTCGTCGGGAAAAATACTAACTGAATTATATTTGCATATGAAAGAATTATGTAAAAAAGAGTATTTAATTATAGTTTCTCGTTAAAAAAAATGTCAAACAAATCATAATGATAGTCGTTTTACATCCATGATCTATCATTTTTAATTGAAACTGTTATATGTAAAACATTTTCACAAATAATTTATCATTTATTATCTGCACAAATTGAGTTGGACTTGAATCTGGATCTATGGTCAATCACAAAATGAAGTCGTGATGGAATCCTAACTGGATCGAGTGACAATTTGATAGTCCTAGTTTCATAGTTTCCCACTTGACAATGTGAGGGAAAAATGGAAATCCGTATTAAGGTGAACTTGTGCTCGACGACTGTACAATTCTATAGAGACCCTGAACGGTTGACGTAAATTAGGTTTCATAACAAATTGGTGATAGATTGGTAGGGAAGACAACTGGAGAGATTCTCCTGGCTTCTTGCACAACTGATAACATCAACTCAAGGTTTGGTGGCATGCCCCTTTTTCTTGAAGTGTGAATCAATCGTAGATTGTATGAAACTCAGTACGGTTATGTTTTCTTGTCTAATCCTAGACAAGACAAGAAAAGATTGAATAATGCAAACCTCAGTTTGATATAAGTAGTTAAATTAAATAAAGAACAGTAAGAAGGTTGATGCAGAAGAAGTATTTATACAATAAATGGAGATCTGGTTGATTAGTCTAAGACCAGTCCATAAACTGATTATATACAGGACAACATGATCAGCTCTGAACACCTTTTCAGCTGCAGCTTGCATTTCACACATTTCCATCAAAAAAAGAAGATTGTTCATTCAGCACATTCAATTGAGCTAGTATTTTAGCAGCCAAAGATTTTGCATTACTGCTTCCTCTCTGAGTGATATCCACTAGTGACATCTGGGCTGATTTCCCATATTTCATTTTGAATTCCACAAGTCTAAATATCCGTTGTAACGCTCCTAATGTTTTTTCCTGCAGATTGGTGCAAGATGAATTTAACATCTTGATAATTGGAAGTACTGCACCAGCTTCCTCAAGCACCTTGCAGCCATTTTGCAGTTTTACCCCATCAATTAAGGTCAAGATTGCGTCCAACGAAGCTTCACAAGCCTTGGCATCAGGCTCCCCGAGTACCACCACAAGGGGTCTCACAGCTTTAGCCTCCAAAAGGCAGAATGATGACTCTATGCTACAAATGCCAACATGAGCAGGACAGACGTTTTCAGTTGAGCCAAAGCAACAGCCCAGAACACGACTCCTTTTCACTGGTAAGCTCAAATTGCTCGAACTTTCTGAGAACTGCTTTAGTGATACGGCTACATATTGTTTAGTGAAAGGAGTTCCATTGGCTAGTAGTTTCACCAGAACAGGAATCATGCCAGCTTCAGCCACTCTCTTTTGCCATTCAAGATTTGATGGGACCGTGAAACGACAAAGAGCTTTAGCAGCATTCTGTACCACCTCTTTTTCATGTGAAGCATGAATATTTCTTAAAGTGAGACAATCAAAGATGACTTCAAGTGCCCCTGACTCTAAAAGGTGCTGAGACATCTGAAAATTGTGAGGGAGGCGAGAGATTATGCCCATGGCAGCAGCTGCCTCCTCTTCATTGTTAGAAGTTTTGATGATATTAACCAATGTAGTAATGCATTTCTTATTCACATGCTCCATGAAGGTTGCATGATCACCATCTTCAGTCAAATAATAGAACAATTTCACAGCATTCGCCCTCACAACGAGGTCATCAAGTTCACATAATTGGACCAGTACTTTAACAGCACAGATCTGGTGAATGACAAAATAAAAGGAAGATAAAATCAGGGATACATATTGATATAAGCATATACATAGCAAAACATATATTTGCAGGTAAAAATTAAAGAGAGAAGATTATGTGGACTGAAAATAAAGGAAGAGGTATAAATATTGGGAGTGGGTAAAAGCTAGAACTTGAATTGTTTCATTAGGGGTGAAATGGTGAAGTCCGAAGATTAAATTTGTGGTTTCCGGTTGGAAGTATATATATCTGGGATCTTCATTCTCATAGGGAAGCAGACAACAGAAGTGAAAAAGGGAAGATTTAGGGAACTTGGTTTTTCCAATCTTCTAGCACCTTAAAAACTCTTGCCAGCTGATGCATATTTTCCAATCTTATAGCACCTTAAAAACTCTTACCAGCTGATGCATAAGTACAGACAAATCCACCTCATAGGTACTAGGACTGATACAGCAAGACCGTAGTATCATATTAAATATTTCTTGACTCTAATAATAAATTGCATGTCAAGTTTCACAGTGGATGTTTACCTGTCTCAAGTTCGTCCTGATGTCAAAACCAGAAGGTGATTCGCACAAGGCACAGAAGGTGAGGAGAAGTGTTTCTTGCATATTAGGTCCAGCATATGAAATAAGAGAAAATAGCTTGAAAATATCTTCTTCACTTTCCAGAAGTGAAATCTGCTCCTCAGAAGCTTCAGGGGAACTTGTAGACATGGCTAGGTGCATGATAGTTTTCCCCACATGTTCACGCAAGTTGGGTGATGATAAAGTGTGACAAAAGATAAGTTCAAACAGTGGGTCTTTAGCCCCTTCTTTAATCAATCGAAGGCCATTTGGTGCTACTCCAGAGAGGTTCTCTAGAGCTTTAATAGCTACTGCCTTGACCTCTATATCACTATGCCCGAGCATCTGAAGAAGTGGCTTTAGTGCCCCATCTCTAGAAAGACACAGCTTGTTATGATCAGTTAGCTCAACATTGGCCAAGGTGTCTGCCATGATTATTTGCATGGCTACAGGTCCTGCACAATCAACTCATCAAAGTTATATCTTAGTTTGAAGCCAACCAAATCATCAGAATCAAAGTATGATTTGTTGGGGATTAGAGACTATTATACAAGGCCCTACAGTCAGACATAACTTTGGAGACAATTATATGAGAACAACATATAAAAATTGTGAGTAATGGAACATAATTTGCAGCAACTTATCATCTTACATCGTTCTTAAGATGATCAATGCAAATGTCTAATGACACATATTTTGAAGTCTTATGCAATGGTGATGTCAGAAGATAATTAATTGAACCATAGCGAGTTATTATAATTGTTATTATATTTCTTTTTAATGATTCCAGCAGGTAGCGAGAGAATGTTGAAGCTATACCTTCACAAAGACGCTGCAACAAAGGTTTAAAGAATTTTGACCTTGCCATTTGTATGACATTCTGATCAAGAAATGCAAGATTATCCAAAACCTCTTGGGCATATTTTGAAGCTTGTGCATCATCACTGTTTGCTAAAGTGACAAGCAGAAGTATGCAACCCTGCACACTCCCAATGAGGTTCCTAACATATATACTTCTTGATAGTTCCAAGAGCAATTGCAGCGCCAACAGACTTTCTTCAACTTTACGTGCAAGTGAGCGAACAATATATGTGATGCTGTCATTTACTTTAGCAATCCTCTCCTGACACAAGTTGTGATGTAATAAGTATATATCAAAGATAAAATCATCCTACCTAGGCCTTACAATAACATGAATGAAATGGACAAATAGTGAAGTTACATCTAACACTAATAACTTTTGTTGCTGCAGCAATCTCGAGCTAGAGGTCTTTTGAACTGAGTATCAGTAAAATGAATCTAAATTTCATAGTTACTTTTATTATAGCTCTGTTGATATTAGAAAATACTAAATCAACTATCAGAAAAGAGGTTGAAAGAGTGCACTGGGTACAAACCTACCTTGTTATCATCACCATCATTTGCAAGGCGGTAAAGAATGGCCAAAGCATGCACTCTTAGTTCACCAGTTTTTGCAGAAAGAAGGCCTGTGATGATCGGTATATAATCCTCCATAACTATCCATTCTCTGTGCAGCTCATTTCTTTTGCATAAATCATGAAGTTTCGTTAGAGAATGAAGCGCTTCTTGCTCATCACTTGACTGGATCTCAGGTTTCATGGAAGCTATGCTGATCATGATGTTTCGGTTTTTCCACTCTTCAATGGATTGTCGAAGAGTTTTGTTTGGCTTTAGAGCTAATTTGCTCAAGGGAGTCTTAGTCAATGGACAGAAGTTATTCCCTTCTGCTAACCACTTCTCAATTGCTGCTCTCTCGAATATATGCCCGGACGATGTCTCCACTGGATCCTCCATGACATCTGCAGTTATCGGACAATAAAAAGACTGGAGAGGTTCTAGCAGTTGTCTACCCAGCGAGTTACGTTTGGTAAAGTACTTTATCTCCTTTTCCTTTGGAGTTGTAACCATATCAGCATTACTGAGCAGTAGAATGACCTGTTCCATTCGCAAAGCCTCTGTCCTTGATTCAATACTCTCCATTCCATTCTTAAAATTTTCAAATTCTGTCTTTAGTTCAGACTGTTCACTTGAGATTCCGACAGATTCAGCAATATGAATGAGCAAACTACTTGCATAGGATCGGTCAATGTTCCTGTCTTCTATTCCTTTTTCGATCTTATGCAAGACTTCTTCCTCCACTGCGGAAACTTGATATTGAGCATCTGTCATATTCTTGCACAGCTTCATAAGCCTGTCATTTGTTTCTGACGAGAGATCCAAAGATCCTGAAGTAAAGAGGCTCATAGCCCGACTAATATTCTTAGTACTGTTCTCTAAGTCCTCCACAATCCTCTTGCAACTTAAGAGGAGATAAATTTTGTTTCCCTTGCTGCACTCTGAAGCCAGTTGCTTAGAAACTTTTATCTCCACTTTAAGATTCTCAAGAGCATTATCTATGCTCTCAAAATTTTTCACTTCAAATTTGGACAGCTCTTGTAGGAAAAATGCGATTCTCTCCAAGAAAATTGAGAATTTTTTGAAATTCTCTTTCTGAATGAGGACTTCTCTTGCAGTGTCTACTGCTTCAAATATGGATTGAGCAGCGTCAAGAAGACTTTCCGAAGCCACATGGTTTTCCATTTTAGTACAGGACAACAGGAGATTCAATTTCTCAATCCCAGAAATTGCTTATAGACTAGTGAATTTGTACCTGCTTTATCCTGTGCAATATGAGAAGTCTGGTCACTCTTTAGCTTCTGCTCAAGGGGCACCACATTTAGAGCACATCTGCTTTAAGACAGACATTCATCTATTCATGTTTCCTAAGAAAAGATCAAAGGAAAGATGAAATGTGCATCAAAATAACTTACGTTCCAGCTCCACTAAATTAAAATAGAGAATCCGAACTGAACTTTCATAGCATGTATTGGGACATCCATTTTGAAACCAATTGATTATCAATCAGGCTCATACAATTTTCACAGGTAGTAAAATTTTCAATGTAGGACAAGCTCCAAAGCTCGTGGTAACATGAAGTGGGCTAATGCTATGATGGGCAATGGGAAAATTCAATGGTGAACCTGGTTCAACACACCTCTGCATAGAGTCAAGGATAATGAAATCAACCTTTTTTTTTCTTTTAGTAATTAAAAGACAGGAAAAGGGCGACCTGCGTAACAACTCTTTGCTTCCGGATAATGAAACCTACTTGTGTAAGAGAGAGATGATCTATAATTCTATCCAACGAGAGACAAACAGATCAGCCTGATGCAACTGTTGATTCATTTATGCATCATTTAAAATATGCAATTTTTGATTCATTTATCCATCATTTAACATTATAATTCACGAACTTAAACATTTCTTCGCATGATCATCATCCCACAAAGTCATCGGAAATTTGAGATTGAGGCTAGAACTAAAAACCAATTGCCAATAGTTGAAACCGCAAGCTGATCAGAGCCAAAACAACAGCAAAAAGAACACAAATAGAACTTTTAGGCACAGCACCAGCAATTATGTAAAAAAGAGAACAAAAAGTGTACCTGGTTTTCATGGAGTACGTTTAGAAACTTTCTTCTGCAAATTAGGTCATCAAAAATTTCTGAGAAATTGCAGCCATGAATTTGGGTTTTGGATGTAAACACTTTTCTACGCGGTTTTCTGAGAGTGAGATTTTTAATTTTTTTTGGGAAAAATTATTTCAAGAAGGAAAGAAATTTGGAGCCCATGGAGTCAACGGTCGAGTAAACGGCGACGTGGCTTTTGATATCGTGAGTACTATGGCGCCAAAATGCTGGCGGCCAACTATCAGCGTTATTTTACTTGAAGCGACTGTCTCTGCCAGTCTAGCGACTTTAGCAAAGCATGGAGAGAATAATTTATCCGAAAAATATGGGCATCTATTTAACAAACCTACACCTACAAATACGGGCATCTATGTACTACATAAGACAAATTAAGTACTTTAGAAAATCCTTATAGATAACACACACTGCATGTGTAGAATCTTAATTTCAGAAAAAGAGTAGTTGATGTGACCAAATCTTCTTGATAAATGAACATTATAGAAAACAACATTTGAAACTCCAAAACTTGAATATGATAGTTTCTTGAAATGAGATAAACAAAGCTGCCTGCCTGCCTGCCTGCCTGCCTGCCTATTTGTAATTAAAGAAGGATTGATGATAAAATTATAAAGTGGATTTAGACCAGTTCAACCAAGAAATTAATTTGAAAACAAGTCACCCTGAATTAATTTTATGCTTTTTCAGCCCTTTGGAAGGGAAACATTGAAAAAAAATAAGGATTAGAAATGTGTTGGCTTGTCTGGTAGACATTGTGATTGCGATCAAAATTTGATTCTTGTACGGTTTAAAGATTTTGAGTTGCACTACTATTAATAAATTTAATTTTTAAAATTGCGGGAGACGTTCATTTTTATAACAAGCCAAAAGTCTACTATGGAATTTTTTGTGTTTTATGCTTCCAAAAGTTTTGCGCACAAAATGACAGAAATTGTGCAGCAGGAAGTCAACAACTACTTACACTGCAATGAACAATAAGATGTTGTGTCCAAGGTTGTCATAGCTTGAAATTTTTCAGATAAGCATAAATGAAAACTCTGCCCAAAAAAAGATGAGACAATTAACTCTGCCCAGTTCTTCTTTGAGTTTCTAAGATCAAAACAACCTCCAAAAGGTACATTCTGCTGATCTTTGTACAGAAGTGAAATCTGGTTTGGAATTGTACATATTTAAATTGCAAATGCTGCTATTGATATTCAATCAATCTGATAAAGTGTGAGCCTGAAAGAGTTCATGTTCAAATTGCTCATGAAGAAATTCTGCCAGATAAAAACATAAAGCTCATCTATACTGTTTTAACTTCATATATATCATTCAAGAATATGCAGTCAAATAAGGAAAAGACTGCTAGATTACAATAACATGACTTTCTTTCAATTCAGGAACCAACAACAAGAAAACAAGAAGCTGATAAAGGGAAGTATAGCTGAACTTTCCTCTGTTCTCTAGGCTGCAAGATCTTCTGTCTGTAGTCCTGGAACCTGTGAAATGAAGGAAAAAGGCTGGACAAGTTATCTGATCAAGCAGGGCATGCTGAACATATCGATTCACAAGAAACTTATTTGCAGAGAAGAATACAAGAGCGATATTGATTCGGCTCATCCCCAAAAACTGCTTATTTGAATGCAGCATATGGAGCTGAGCCAAAAGCAATATCACACCATGTCTACTTCTCAGAAATTCTTTTCATTGGAGAAGTGCTTCTGTGGATCATGAAGATGGTGCTCTCCCCTCATTATATAGGAAGAAAGATTATGTTTTTTTAATGCTGAAAATTGTGGTTGGTTCTAGCAAACAAAAAGATCCTACTAGTCCCAAGGTTAGGAAAGGGCATCGTCGTTAGCTAGCTAGCATATGGGACGAATAATATTATCAGGATCAAGATCAAAGAATCCACAATCTATTTCTTTTGATTGTTTACAGAACCAGGATAATGGAGAATAACTTGGACATTGCACGTGTCGTACGACATTGTGCCATAGATTATTTCAGCACATTTTAATGGCATCAAGTCCAACAGAGTAGTTGAATGATCTAGATTAGGAATACAGGCTCTCCCCCTTTTTGCAAAATTAGCACCATATACTTCTTCAGTTGTATTATCATTGTTACTCTTACAATCTTTTTTATAGTTCTTTTATTTGATGAAAAAAAAAAATGTATTAGTATCAAAAACAAAGAGAAAGACCAGAATATAGCTATTATACATACATTACTTGTGCTACCTTTAGGTAAGAAGACCATTGTCAATTACGTGGTGACAAAACTTTCAAGGGTTCATGGATTCTGAATGGTGAGAGAAGGTGATCCAAAGATTCTTAAGCATGTCTTTTTAGACTAGATAGTGCTAATTAATTTAGACAAAGACAGTTAAAAATCACCTTCCATTAGTTCAATATCTTTGAAAGATGGACTCAAGTAATTTAAAACCAACCAATCAAAAGGCATCAAAGCTGTCTGCTTCAATTATAACTATCTGCACTTTAAGTGAGAAGCCATCACACATTAGGTCAGAGAAGAAGAGATGAAGATGGGATTGTTGTTGTTGAAAGATTTGGTCAGTAATAGTGAAAGTAAATAGTACTACATGTAGAACTTTCAGGATAGGACACTCGTATCAAGGATGTTTTACATGCACATATTCATTCAGAGGACTATTGGGACATGGGTATAAGGGTCTTTATGATACAATCAATAATTCGCTTTATTTTTAACTAGGTCTTGCTCTGGCTTCTGTAAGGGATATTATATCCTTGGTAGCTCAACCCATGTACTCCTTAAACGAAGTAATGAAGACTATGATTTCATCCTTAATCTTGGCAATCGATGGAAGTAGGCCTCTATTAGACTATGTGAGAATGCATAGATTTTTTGAAATGAAAGGCTGCTTCCATTTACAAGAGCCTTCATGATTAATAAAATTAAATAGAATACAAGTCCGAGTGCAATGATTCCTTACTAAAATTAGACGAGGTGGAAAAAAAGAGGTAAAAACAAGCCGATGATTCAAAATGTATATTCAATGCTTTCTTGTATTAATCAACTTGTAGAGAAAGTCAATTTGCAATATGTGGGTTGTGATTTTGACAAAATAATGTGCGCATAAAGTTGAATGGGTGATAAAGGAAGTCAAAACCCAAATGGGAGATCTGTGGAATCTGGGATTTGATTTTGATTTGCATTATCTCTTCTATTCATTGACATCTGTTTGTTTTGCTTTCTGCATTTTAGTCCGAGTTTTTCTGAGATTCTGTGCAAAGGAAAAGAGACAACTGGTTATACAGCACAAAATGCTGCCCAACAACACAACTACCAGTAAGATAAGAATATTCTGCTTGTTTGACTCATGTAAGATGAGTGAGAAAGATGAATTTCAAACTTTCATAACACAAAATGGCTTTAGGCAACAACCACGAGATGTGCTTATATTAGCGCTTAGTTGACTATTATCTTCGATATTGCCCGAATTTGTTCTTATTCGTTAAGGATTTCTACGTTTCTTATATTTCTTTTTTTTTTTTTGTTGAACTTTTTTTCTCTCTTTTTCTGTCCACCATTGAATACTTCTATTTTCTACGTGTAAAAGTTTCATCTAGTCAGCTCGAGACTATATAAATAAAGGTCTTGTTCGATATGATGGATTTGGGAGGGATGGTAAAACAATTTATACCTAATTATAAATCTGGTGTGAGGATGACATTATTATTTACCTCAGTACAATCCAAATTTATCCTATAAACCCTAAGACTCATGATTCCATCACCCAACCAAAAGAGAACCTATATAACAATCAAAACTTTTTTCGTGGTAGAAAAATTGGAGAAGGAAAAAGTAAGATATGGGGTTGTCTATTCTCGGCCTTTTGTCCTAAAATGTCGAAATTCTTTCATTAAATTCAAATATTATGGGAAGTAAGCTCAATTGAAATTATGCGACAAAAACTTCCATAAAATTCTTTGACTATGTACATTTCATGCGAGGAAATTAACTGCAGTAGGGAAAATTGGAGAGTCAAAGTTCAGAGAGAGAGAGAGAGGAAGAAGAAGAAGAAGAAGAAGAAGAAGAGGAACAGTTGGAGATTATAGAGGCAAGTGCACAAAAAATCATCCAAGCATTCAAGAAAACCGATGGATGACCGTGTTAAAAGAATGCTTGTGGCATTACACTCTTACAGTAAGAAAAAATAGTTAAAAAATAAGTGCCAAATACAAATCTGGGTGCTCGTGGATACTTAACACGAACCCCAGATTAGGAAAAAGTGGGATTTCAGAATTATGGAAAAATATGACTATCCTTACAGCATGGCAGCATTTTCCACTGACTTCTTTCCCCTTCATTGCTGCACGGATTGCTGAATTTTTACTGTAACTTCAGCGATAGTCACAAATAAATTAATTGCATCCTCAACTACACAAGATGATGCTTGTCTCAGATTATCGCAATAAATAGAAGATCAGAACAACCTCCAAGAGATCTTTCCAATTCAAACCAATCCATCAAGCAACATCTAATGATTCATCCTCAGCATTTTTATCCTTCAACATAGTCCATTCTTCTGTCTCTGAAAAAAAGAGGGGACAGGAAAAAGACACATCAGAAAGACGCAGGCATCTTTTCTTGAGGATGCCAAATTACCGACTTCCAAGAAGATGAGAAATTTAAATGCTATAACAGTTTGGTACATAGCAGATATGAACACTGTTTGTTAACATTACATCAAAAGATTCAGTGCATTAGACTTAAAAATGTAGTCAATTTTAGGCAACACATCACTCACTTGGCTTATCTCCAATTGCTGATAGCCGTCTCTGAAGAATGGAGGCCACAAAGAGGAAAATCGAGCACATACCAAACATAACTGTGATGGGGAATGCATTAACCTACAAATATACAATAAAACTGTTAACAACTAGAACTCAGCCAGTACATGAAAATTTATCTTTTAAGCTCGGTATTGTCCACTTCCACTTCTGGAGCCATAATCCTGGTAGATATTCCATCACGACAAAAGTTGGTGAACAAGCAGTCACAATCCTATTTCCCATGGACTCTGATTTGGGTTAAACTGTAATATGTCCTAAGCAATGCAAGCCCAAAACAGAAAATAGAGTGGAGTTTGGGAGAATTAATGCACAAAGAGAACGGACAAAAAGAGGTAATTGCCATAACAACTAAAGCCCAGCAGCCATTCATACACAAACCATGAGTAAATACATAGCTAAGATCCAGTGGACTTACATTGTACAGCACTATGCAAACAAAAATGTTTAGTGGGATACGGAAGAAGTTCATGATGGTGCTTCGAGCCTCTTCAGGAATATATTGGGATCTCATCTTCATAATTGATGGCCAGAAAATTCCTACGCAAGCTTCAAAAGCACAGAAGCCGAGAATTTGGAGACAGCTTGAAAACGAGATGCCGCCCCCTTTCACCTTTGAAGGAGTTACCAAGAACTGCCATAAGCAGGAAGAAGTCAGATATGGTTCACCAAGATAAAATCAAGGGAAATGAAAAAAAGGGAATCTGGACATACATTTGTCAATATTGGAAGCAAAAGAGAGGCAGAAGAAATAACAAATACAATCTGCATGTAGTTCTCCACTTTAACTGAGTTGCGAGCCAATAAGCGAGCTGCGATTGAGCTTCCCAACATTGAGGCCAACATGAAAGTTGCGAAAATGAAACCATGGGGAATCTCTTCATCATTTGGACTCAGAGCAGGTGTCCAGAGGAAAACGAATGTATACATCGAACCTTCAAACAAAGACTGTATAGCACCAAGCAATGCAATCTTCTCATCTGATGATTAAAATCAGTGTATCAAGTTCTAAACAAGAAAAGAAAAAGAAAAAAATGCAGGTTTTGCCCTTGGTAGTGGAACAAAAAATAAAATTAACGACTAAGTTGAACCTGTTGCTTAAAAGTATCTACATGGACTACTGCATGGTATCTCTTTCCTTATATTTCTAGTGATTAAATGGGCATAAGGGAACCTATAACTGCAAACTTTTACTTCTCTTTACAGTTGCAGTCGCTGCTTGAAGATCTTTAGTCTGTGAAGATTTTTTATTTAAGAGATTAAGTAATACCTGAAGCAATTGCTACAGCTGCACCCTTGAATTGAGAAAGTAAGTCCTTGCTCTCTGAAGGATCCCCATAGTTCTCAGTCCAAGATGATAATATTATAGCCATTCCAATAGCTAGAAATATGGCAGCAGCATCAAAGGGCGATACAGGCCCAAGATTCAAGGAATCAACTAGCAGATTTCCAAACAACCCCGATAGAATAGCAACAAGGCCATTGCCAAGGAATATTGCCTTGGAGAAAGTTAATGAGAGCCATTGCTGATCAAAACCCCTCTGCAAATATATATGGAAAACAAGATTTCAATTATTAACTATCCACTGCATACCCATCTATAGTTTAAACAAATAATGAATTGCACACATTGCAATCGATCAGTTAAGAGCAAAACTTCAATTTTGTGAACCAACACAACCTTTCCATGCACAATACCAGCAAATAGAAGTTCACAACAGCAAGGAAAAAGAGTATAGTTAAACCAGATACAAGTTGTTTGTGTTCCTATGTTAGTCTACAGAAATAAGTGGACAACATAAAAATGCTATATCCCACAATATCATAACTCCTGGGAGAAATAAAATACAGATAGAAACATCTTTCAGCATATTAAATATGAATGAAATTTTACATGACGAAGTCACATGCTTAACAGTAACAAGATAACATATATGCATACAAAATACCAAATTTAATAGTTAGCGAATATAGCAGAAGCCATTGTATGTAAGGACACCCCACCTTGAAGTGTTCCGCCACAAGCCATGACTCAAATGCAGAAAACAGGAGAGATGTCGCAATACCACCCAAAATACGTCCAATCATCAGAACTTTGTACTGAGGAGAGTGCTTGGTAATGCAGCTTAGTATATAGGTGATGCAGTAAGTAACACATGCTCTCTTCCGCCCCCTACAATTTCATTATGGAACTTAAAAGGAGAATTTCTGAAAGTGAAGATCAAATCTAAATTATTCGATGAGGATATCTCACTGTTTATCTGCTAGAGATCCGACAATGGTTCCAAACAACATGGAAGACCCAAATCCCGCGATAAAGAGCTGTCCGATTTCACCTTTCCCAAAACCATAAGTACTATAAAGGTAGTAAACATATGGACCTTGCAACCAATCGCCAGCTGTTTGCCACACACAGAAAGCAACTATCAGCAAAAGCAAAAGTTGTTACAAAAAAAATCTCTCAGAAATAAAGAGAAAATTGTAAAAGCTCTCATGATGAGCCAAGTGTAGGTGAAAGAAAGAGCAACATGAAAATGGATTTACAGTCATTGAATTGCCCAGAAGAGTTGAGCTTTCTTACTCTGGTGCAAACAAGCATATAGTGATGTGAACAATGATTTATCAGTATGATGTTTGTTTCATTAACTTAAAAGTGATTTCCCTCCATTCAGATACTAAATTTATTTGGGTATAAAAAACAAAGGACTAGTAAAAAAATGGAAAATGAAGCCCCTCAATTAAGCCAATTTAGATTGCAATTTTTTTAAAATACAGCAGAAAATCAAGAAATATCGAAAGCATTTGTATAAGGGATACAGGCATAATAATTTATATGCACTTTTTTCTTATATTAAAAATGTACCATGTATTATATAGAAATAAATACGGTTCATATAGAGCCGTGTAATGGCTGATATAAGATATAGTGACTGAAGAGAGCAGACCAATAGAGCAAACAATGAACAAGCAACCTAAGTTTTAAACCTCAACTATTGTTTTAGAAGCAGAAACAAGTGAATCTGAGGATCACACATTCCTCTCATTTCACAATCCCTAATAAACTAAGTTTCAAGACGCATAATGCATAAAAATTTACTTCACTTTGATTGCACCAAACCATCAAATAAAAAACTCAACCACTCTCAGCAGCATGCATTACCTCAGGAAACAAACAATAAACCCAACTAAGATCTAGATCCACCATAAACATTATCAGCAAACCTTCTCTCAGGCGTTAATGAAACCACACTCACAAATATCAGATCTAAATCAGAGCACTTCAATCCCATAATTTAACGCCAGATCACACACCACGGCTTCCAATTTACAAACGATCAACATAAAGCAGCACCCCACTTTCTCAAAATCATCCAACTCCGCTGCGTTTGGATCTAGGATATACCAAAGGCCAACAAATATTTCGCATAATAATCACGATACAAACTATTACTCGTATTTCCCATTAAAACTAAACAAAACAACATTCATTTTCCCACTCAATTTTAACTAGATCAATTCACATTGGGCACCATTGTGAAATAAAATAGCACCCAGATCTGGGATTGTCTCACAATTTTACCTACCCATCATAAGAGAGTAAACGAGCAAGTAATTGTTCTTGAAGGAATTGAAAGCTGAAGAAGTATTAATCCGATCCTTGTTACTTTTACTCAGCTCCAACGCTGCCACCACCGCAGCCAACGCCCCAAACACCATATAGTAAAACAACTCCATTTTTCCCTACAAAAACACACAATTGAAATTTCCCTCTCTCAGAAAAAAGAGAAAAAAAAATAAAGCAGAGAGACTGGAAAAGTGGGAATTCTCTCTCAAATATTGTCGTACCAATCACAGAGATAGGAGATGCTTATATGTGTGTGTACACACATACACTCACTAGAGTGTGTTTGTGTGTGTAGGTAGCTAGCTGGCTAATGAGGACGCGGTTTTGCTTGTGCTCTGAGAGTGGCGTGTGAATGTGATTTAATTTCGTTTGATTGTGTGTTTGCCAGTGTTTGCTTTCTGACACGTGGCGGATCTTGGTCTGTCCGATTGGTGTCGGTGGTTAGAGTTTTGAGCCGGGTTACATATGGATCTCGGGCCCCGGGGGAGGGGTAAGTGGGACGTGGATTTTGTGATCTGCGAATATAAGCCGTTGGATTGGTTTGTGGGGCCCGGCGCGTTTTTTGGACCTTGTCCTTTCACGGGTTTGGGCTTACTTGGTCTTGTAGCTAAATTCACAGATAGTGCAATTTTCATTCTTTAAATATTTTTTTTATAAAATAAAATATTTGATTTTAATAATAAATTAAATATATCATATAGTGTAATATGAATATTATCGACTTACGATTTTCATAAGAATGAATTTGGGGATTTAATATTTTTTTTATATAAAAAATCGCACTCTTTGTTTTCATATTAAAAAGAATTCAAAGTATTCTGTTTTTCACAAAAAAAAAAAAATATATAGAAGAACAATTTATTTTTGGGCTGGCTAAAACCCCCATACTCCAAGCACAATATTCTAAAACATTGGGAGGAAACGATACAGGGATTAAGAGGATGCTAACGATCATGAAAAACATGAAATTTTGGATTCAATATTAAGTACATATGAGTATTTATCTCATTTTTGTGAAATAATTATTTTATTATTTATTACAATTTACTGATTATTTATAGGTGTATTGAATTGATTATTAATTGACATCCTGATACTCTGAAAAAAAACTAATAATAAGTTATGCATTTGAAATAAGGCCACTAACTTGCATACCTTTTTTTTTTTTTTTTTTTTTGGGGGGGGGGGGGGGGGTAGGGGGGTGAAGTGGTGGAGTTGGAAGGTTGGTAGCACATGGATTCAGATTTTGGGAGTAAGAATAGGGCTTGATAGTGAATGCTTACAAGTAGAGAAAGGCCCACCAATTGTCTAAAATTGCACATGGATTCAGATTTGGGAGTAAGAATAGGGCTTGATAGTGAATACTTACAAGTAGAGAAAGGCCCACCAATGGTCTAAAATTAGCAATAGATTGTGGTCAAATTTAGGGCCCCATCTCACCTAAATAGTGTCCCTTAGTGTAAAAAGTGCACCGACAGATAGCCTTTTTTTTCTCTAGAGGAAATGCAGCAATATTCTTGTTTTTGGAATTCTTGCAATGATATAAATGAATAAATTCCATACTCAATAACTAAATGGTGGCAGTTGAGACCTACCTCTGTTTCACTAAGAGACAAAACCAAAATTAAATTGGGTGTACAAAACAAGAATTTAATAGAGAAATCTATAAGTGATACTCAGACAATTTTCTTCTTCCTTTTGTTTTTTTAAGAACGAAGGGGACAAATTTGGTATCATTTGAAGTGACATGGAAGTCTTGATGATAATTGAACAAGTCACATATTAAGTGTTTTTTCACGGTTTAAAAGTAGTAATGAAATACTACTACTATTTTTTGTTTTTTGAATTGGACAACTAGTATGGTAATAATATTATTTTAAGTGAAACGAGAACATATCGCATTAAAAATTCATAGTAGTAATAATAATAATAATAATAATAATAATAATAATGTCGATGGTTTATAACTAATTTTAAGTGAATTTAGATCTAAAAACCCTGTGGTGCAATTTAATGCCAACGACCAATCCAACGCATTGACTAATTAAAAAAGAACATGAAATCGATTTGACTTGGCTATCGACAATGGATTTGACTTAATTTCGAAGCAATGTCACAAGGCAATTGGGACATGAAAAGGGACTAAAAAATAGTTGGCTTAGAGATGCTCTTGTATAGTCGAAAAATCGGATTTAAAATAATATAGGATAACATATTTTAATTAATATCAATGAGCCACTGCCTTGCACGTTCCGGCAACGAATAAGATAAAAGAGTACAAAGGCAGCATGTGAGGAAGCTAAAACTATCCCTCGCTTCTCCATTCATAGGCCCACTTTAAATTCTTCACCACACATCCAAAAATGTTAGCATAAAGAAAGGAAGTCCACAGGCAAATAATGAAGTAGGGAAGTCATGTATCTAGACCAAGAGTACGAGCTTGTGTGGAGACATTAACTGTAGTTCATAATTAAGCATAAAACTCCGTATGATCCATAACCAATTATATATATGTGATCACATGAATGTAAAGCTTCATGGCAAACAACATTAAACTACCAAATACAAAACACAGCCCTTTAAGGAAAATAAAGTTAAAAGAAAAACTAGCAAACCTAACACCTAAAGGGATTCGAATCAAACTCAACACGAATTAGCCAGATTACGGAAGAATAGAATCCTGGCAAAGTACAATGGCCTGTGCTAAGGAAATCATTATTGTCTCAAAATTCATATTCCAAAACATCAGCCAGGGATCTCTAGACAGCCCATGTACAGAAGTCTTCCTCTATAGAATGCTGTATATGTATTGTATCTAAGATATGGGACTAATGGGACTATAAGAACAACAAAGACAAAGTTGTTCTTGTCCTTTCCGAGAAACAGGATATCAATCTCACGACACTCCATAGATGTCGAGACTTAGCAAAGCATCATGAGGAAGTAAATCTTCAATACTTTCATTAGTTACATCAGGATGTTTCTCCAAGCCGGTACATTGTGATTTCTTGTTGCTTGAAATATCGACGGTCCTCCTTCATCAACAAGTACAAGGTTCAAATAGTATTTCACGCTAAATTTGTTGTGATGTTCCAAATATGTTGGAGTCAGCTCATATGGGCTTAGAAAAAATCGGATTGGAATAGATTCACCTGTCAAAGCAAATGATCATCAAGTAAAGAGAAAGAAAAGAAGAGGAAAATCTAATGTACCCAGGAGGAAAGAAGAAAGAAGAACAAATGCAATGAGTCTATCCGCCAGTGTACACAAGCATGTTGCAAAACATAGAATAGTTTTTAGTATGTACCTCTGACTGGAGCACCATCCATCAGTTAAACTTTGCAAGTGTCTCTGTCTCAACATGAGTGTTCGGCCCTGATCCTGTTGATTCTCTGCGTCTAATCTCAAGATCCATGTTTTTTTATCTTGATTCTTACAAGGAGAAAATATATTTTGCCGATAATAACATCTTTCAGATGATACCTGGATATTCATTTCACTAATTAGCAAGGAATCATTATCTACTTCCCAAAAACTTCAACATCAAGAGGAAAAACACACTCTCTTTACCAAGAACTATTTGATTAACGAAGTTTTCAGACCATTCAGAAGGTATGTGATAATACCTCTTCTTATACTTCAGTCAAGCAACACAGAAATAGCCAGGAATACAGTTAAGGAAGGTCATGCAGACACCTGGGCTAAAATAAGCCCAACTATGGCATTAAAAAATACAACAACCAAAAGCACTGGTGTTTGTACTTAACCTTTTTCAAATACCAGAATTCAGTTTGTCCAAACAGAGACATGTAAATCAAAGTTAAAATTAACCAAAGGTAGTAATTTTACTTGCTCTTATTGTACTCAAACTCAATATGAAGGCAGTCTTCAATTCCAACTTCCATCTACAAGTAAGAAATAAAAGATTAATAACATATTTATATATGTAGAGAACAAAACAGAAAAAGAGAAATTCTCTCACTCAACATGTGCATAATGTATCATAAACCATAGGGAAATCAGGGTTTCAAACTCCTCCCCTCTTGTTTTTCTTTCACAAAGTTGCATAACCATTTAAATAGCAGACCAATAATTACAATAAGAAACAACACATACCTTGATGCTGTTGTTGATTGACGGAGGAGGGCTATAATTCCGAACCTGATCCATGTTAAATGATGATCAAATCAGCTTGACTAGATTACAGCGATTAAAATTCATGAAAACAACAAGACAAAGTTTGAATGCAAACAGAAATATTCCCAGCCCCAAGAGCGATCGCAGCAAGAAAATATAGAAAATGGAAACTACTTCCTGCCAAATTGATCATAAATTGTGTCCAGTTCTATCAAAATATCGTGTGTATTTAGAGAAGTAGGTCAAGAAGTGCCAATTAAACATCTTGAAGAAATAGCTGCCACAAGCAGAGTTTAAAAATCCACCAATAAATGATGTCACTCTAAGTAAATATAAAGAGGAATAGAATATTCTTGATAAGAAGCAACAGTTAAAAATACGAAGCTGCCAGAATATATTGTGACAATTTGTAAAAATTCACTTCTAAGGAAATAATGGTTTGCTATTTTTGTCCAAGTTCAAGATTAAAAAACTAGGTGAACTACATTGTCTCAATACTTTCATGCTACAACTGATCCAAATTAATTATTTAACTAAATAAGGTTCAAAAGAAGCGTGGACAGTGATACATGCCCTCAAAATTCGAAAGACATTCCATGAGGATAATGTGCACGTTGTAATGGGGCAATGGAATATGATTTTTACCACAAAGTCTTGATATTCCACTATACTACCAGCATAACCCCGACTTATTGTCACTTTTAGGGACATACCTGAAACATGTACAAAATTTTCCATTAAGTTGGGCTGATATTTAACATCTGAAACTTGAAACATGAGATATCACAAAAAGAGAGAGAGACACCAGGGAATAATCTTTTTATGCTTGTGCACATATCATATCTAAGTCTGCAACAGCAATGATTTGAGAGCTTTGACAAGCAAAAGCTTCAAAATAATTTTTATACCGACACTCCCTTAAACTTGAAAAAGCTAAGAGAACTTAGTTATCGAAAAAGAACCACACAATCTGAAACAAGCATGCTGATGCATCATTCAGAACTTGACTCAGAAAACTTGCATGAATGCAATAAGATCATCAGTCCACAAAGCAAAGTAGGATGGTTTAAGAAACATAGACTTCAAAACAAACTAAAGTCCCAGTGGCCACAGGAAGCTAGCCTTACCCAAATCTTTTTGAAACAGATTCTCTTCCCCTATTCATTTTCTGCTTATCCGAAACAGATTGGAAAACTCAAAAGCATGGATCTCTTTCTCAAGTACATGAACAGCAAAGACAAAAGTGAATTGCATGGAACCATTTATGACAGACTAACTCACCTGAGCCGCACATTTACCCCATTGTATGTCTCATATGGCATCTCCACAGTTGAAAATTCAAAAGGAAATGTTTTTCTTTCGTATATTTCTCCAGGAACATCCAGTTCACGCACTACATGTACAAGAACAAAAAAAAATATTAGACTTTATAAAAGGAGGAAAATTCCATCTTACAAGCTTGTGAAATAATGGCATGGATGAAAAAAATGAATAATCTGTATTATGTGTTATAATAACCTAAAAAGCAGCAGACATAGCACACAGCAAGCTGGTACGTAGCTTAAGCTGGAAACATAGCACACGGCAAGATGATATATTGGTTCCAGGAGGAAACCAAATGATATGTACTTACCCAGAGAAGTGAAGTCATAGAAGTTGCCTCTGTCAAAGTACATTTCTGCAAGCAGGAATTAATGATGAGAACCAGTGCAATCAGAAATTTAAGTGGCGAGTAGTAATACTTTTTTTCAGTTTTTTGACAACTTCTCTATCCTGTCATTCTCTTTTTGGTTAGGCAAAAAAGAAGCCCAGTTACAAATTTAATTCAAGATGGAGCAGTGACCATATAATACAACTTATAGCTCCTGACACAATGTAGAAGTAAAACTGAGCCTGCAAGCTCTGAATTTCATCAATAACACCAAGAAGACACGCACCTATCTGACCAAGCAGCTCACACTTTTATTCCGTTGTGTTCCACCTTCTTCCCTGAAACTGGTTCGACAGAAATCTGAAAACATGACATGATGTGCATCACCACGATTGAATAGTCAAATCTGAACTCAACAGTAATCTTCGAACTAGATTGGTAATCGTAATATCAATAACACCACAGCAAAATACCTTCCCAGATATGTTTTCTTGACTTTGAAAGAGTGGGACCATTACTGTTTGACCATTCTCCTTCTTCAATGCCACCTATAGTAACATTGATACAAGCAACACGAAAAAGATGAGCCTGTCTTACCAGTACTGACAACATTGCTCACAAGAACTTGTTGCACCAATAAGAAACAAAAAAATTGTAGTTAACCACTCCAGCATTCAAATTAACAATCAAAAATCAATACCTACATTTACTATCACCATCCACTACACACCATTAAGTACTAGGAAAAATGTATCTGGAACGAACATCATAATTATATAACATTAATCATTATAGTGAAACAAATAGAGTTTTAGACTCAAAAACCAATCATTTTGACATTTTTTCCATGAAGCCATCCCCTGGAATACACCACAAAATACAGAACAGCCATTCCGCGTGCATAGGATGCAATTTTCCAAATTATACCCATTATGATAAGTACAGAGATAAGCAAACTTATTCTTGGATATCCCCAACATCAAGGCACTCTTAGCATATTTGGTAACTCGTTCTGACTGTAAAGAGATACCAAAAGTTCAGCAAAATTATAAACGGTAAAACAAACAAACCTGCTTTCGAGATTTTCCATCCGAAAATGTTAACTGAAATGTTGCATGCCGGCTTAAAAGCTCCAATTATATAATTCTGAAAGCAGAAATTGACAATTACTTCAATACTAAAAAATCCTTGCAGAGGATAAAACAGGAACAAAATTAATCGTTAAAGAAAGCGTTGGAACTTTACCATTTCTGAAATTTAACGCGAATTTAATCCAAACCACAAATAGAAACCTGCAACAAATTTGAAATTTCCTTCACAGTTCAAGCCCCATTTATCTGCATATGAACCACGAAAGATTTCTATTATCTGTGCACTTAACTGCTTTAAAAGCTTAAAACGCGATTCATTTGGGGGGATTATTATTCCTTTTCAAATTCCTTTCCTCTCCTTAGTTTCAAATTAAAATCAAAAAAAAAAAAAAAAAAAATAAGTTTTTTACTTAAAATATTATAATCGCCTCGGAGAGAGAAAAAGAATATTCTCGGAACCGAAATTTAATTATTTTTTAAAATAATTTAAAAGAAAGTTTTAATTTTTTTGAAAAGATAAATTTTAAAAAATTAAATTATTTTTATAATAAAAATTTATGAAATTCTTTTTGTTTATTTCCCTTATCTTAATTAAATGTTTAATCGCCGGAAAGAAAAAAAATGTGGGAGGAAACGAAATATTTATTTTTAAAAATAATTAAAAAGATATTTTTAATTTTTTTGAAAAGATAAAATTTTAAATTTAAAATTTTATATTAAAATTTATGAACCGTTGCCTCCCGCCTGCTCTGTCTTTGATAGGGGCCTTTAGTCTTTTAGAACTATTGTTTTCATGGTAGGTTAGATGAGGAAGAAAGAAAATTCACACAGGATAGATTTAATTTTGTCACTTGCCGTGGTGATATCTGAATTGGATTTAGTTGATATCAATTTTAAGATGATATTTTTTGTTTTAGATCATATTTGATTAATGTATTAAAAATTGGGAACATGCAATTTTTCTTTTTTCTTTTCTCACTTTATGTGGGAAGTGTACTGTAAAATTAGTACTATCTTTTTTAGAGTGCATTTTTTATTGCATGCATGATGTCAGTACTCAAATGTAAAAAAGGTTGTTCGTGAATTTTTGAAATTTTTACTTAAAAATTATGTGTCAAATTTCAAGGAAAATATTCGATTTTAAACTAAGATAATAAATAAAAACTTGAGAATTTTTAATTAAATTTTAAAATTTCTTTCGGTAACATGCAATGAATTTGAAAAGACCAGACTCACTTTTTACAATATCATAAAAAAAGAAATAATTTTTTTTTAAAGTTTAAACTTAAATTTAATTATTCCCGATCAAGCATACATAACATACGATATCCCTAATTTTTAATCCATCTATATTATGAAGTTACTTCAAGATTTAGAAACTTCAGGTGTGGTGTAGGTTGATCTTTGGATAATAATTAAGAACGTAATTGTATAATTAAAGCAATAGTTGATTCATTTCTTGACTAAGCTTTTGAGAAAATAATTAATTAAGCTCACGAAGATTTCCACACCAGATTGGATCCACATGGGTTGACCCGAAAAGCTCGGTCTTCGTCGACGTCGGTAGAAGAAAATCAAGCATCAGTCAAAGATCCACTTGCCGAAAATATTAATTAATTTCTACATTTTTTCCATTTTTCTTTTTAATTTCCTCTCACTAAAATAATATTTTCCCAGACATAAATTAATAATTAATGTTAAAAAAATGAACGAAAATGCTTTGATTGCGTGTGATAGTGATGAAGAAACAAGTTGGAAGAAAAAGATACAAAGAAAAGGCACAGGACAAAACGCGTGTTGCTTACAAAATACCAGATCAGACCCTTTATGTCTTTTTCTCCTAATAAATAAAAATAAAATTATTTCTGAAAATATGTATTAACTAATAATAATTTTTATTTTTCACAATATAATTTTAAATATTTAATAGTGGCAAGAATTGTATTTAAGTTATCATTGATGATAATTAGTGATACATTTATAGTACCAACTCGATAACAACTATATTATTATAATTGAACTGTTATTATACATATCACTAATTGTCTATAGTGATAATTATATACACTATTATTTTATCACTAATTATCAATAGTGACAACGTTTACACAATACTCATGACGGTTAAAATTGTGATAATTATTAATGTGACAAAATAAATTTTTTTATTCCTTAATACATATAATTAGTTACAATTTTGATATTATCATTCTAATTTATTGTTACTAATATTTTTTTTATAATAGTGGCTTCAATGTGACTAGTATTTTGGAGGGGCCGTCCTCAAAACCTTTTTGTGACAATAGTAATCATGGTTCAATAGACATTTCTATGATCACATCTAAATAAAGTTTCTATGTTTATCGCTCATCTTCTATATTATTTTCCTAAAAGAAAAATAATAATTATAATAAAGAATAGTAGCAAAATTCTAACCCACTTGCCAAGATTCACAGACCCAGCAGTATATATTGGGAAGGTATTTAAATCCACCAATAATTTGTGGTGACAAGATCAAAAGCAATATCTAAATGTCCAAATTCTAAGTAATCCACACTGAGTCATGTGCCTAAACTAGTACACTTTTTTTTCTATCTTTTTTCTGGCAGGCGCAATACTTTATTTGTCATATTATGATGAGATAATATTATATATAACTAGTCCAATTAAAGAGCCAAAATATCTATTTCCAAACTACTAAAAATCAAAGATTCCGTGATTCTTTTTTCCATCATCAACGTGCCAACATTGGTATTTTTAATTGGTGAGGTAATGGTAAAGTCGCATATTAGTGACGAGCTTGAGGTGGCATTCCCATCTGTGGTCATATTTTAAGTCATCTCCAACTGGAAAAAATAGAACCTATGGAGTTGGAAAGTGCGCTTTTGTTGTGCGGACGTATAGATTAATTAATCCGTCATTTTGTGTCAGATTAACATCCAGATTATGTGTGTGAATTAGTGTAAAAAGAAGCAATAGATATGCATGAATAAACGCATACTTTTTGCTTTAGAGGTTTGCTAGCCACTGACTTGGGATTTGATGATGACATGTGATTTGGTGATTTCCTAAGGCTCGTTTGTTTATCAACATTAGAATTCAGCATAGCTAAGAATTTGAATTGCTATAAATTTCATTTTTTTTTAGGATAAATTATAAAAATTATTCCATAAATTTATCCTGACTATAAAAAAATTCAGTTATCTTTTAAAATTAAAAATACTCTCTTCAGGTTTACATTTATTTTACAAATACATTCTCAATAGGTGCAATTTGTAAAATAGAAACAAATATTAATAAATTATAATTTTGAAAGATAATTGATTTTTTTTGTAATTATATTAAACTTTAAGGGAAGTTTTTGTAATTCACCATTCTTTTTATAATTTTTGTTAAAATTATTTTGATTTAGATGTAACATGTTGGAGATATTGTGGAATATATGTCTCTCTCATTTAATTTTTATGCTTTTTTACTTTTTTTTTTTATAAAGATGATATGACTTGTTTTTATGATTGTAAATTTAAAAATCTTACTAACAGACTATATTGACTCGTCCATTTAATATTTTAAACTGTGAGATCTTGTGAACATTCGATACAATATTAGAACATAAGAAAAAGAAGGATTTATGTTAAGAGTCATGCCAATGGTCTTGCACTAAGTTTAAATTTAATTTTTTACACAAGGCAATCCTTTAAATAAATTCCATTGAGGCAACACTTTGTACACATAAATACAAAATCACTAATCTAAATTCAAAGTTTAAAAAAAAAAAAAAAGTGCCCATTCATCAACTGAAAAAAAAAAAAAAAAAACGGCCAAATTGGCAATTAAACAAATTAATAGAGCTCAATATAAATGTGAATAATGAAACTTTAATTTCCTTCTAAAATAGCAAAAAGCTAGCCATTAGTCATATAGACAATGCCACTATGATAAGAGATTTTGCCAGACATAATCACTGGATTCACCAACCCATTTGATAAGAAGAAATCTAAAAACGAGGATCTGTGCATGCAAAAAAGGACTCACAAGAGATAGCCATCATGAGTAAGTGGTTAAATTAAACAACCAAATTGGACTTGAATATGGAGATATGATGACGATGATTATGAAGATGATGATGATGATTGATGACTAAGAGGAGCACAAAAGAAAATAGGCCTCAATCAGAGCATATCTACTAATCTAGATTGGTAATTCCACAAATAAGGAGTTATCCTCATGTTAAATTACTATTTCACCAACTTAATTAACAGAAGCTTCAGTATGTGATCAGCATTTAATTAGGGGCACCTTTAAGATAATTTAGAATAATAGCATCTGATTTATCCTTTGCATTTTTTAGAAGTTGGAAAAAAGGATTTTGTATTGTCCCACTTCAAATCTGACGTTTTTAAGCACAAGAAATGAGTGACGTATGGCGATCACTGACGAGGCCCTACTAATGGATTCCTGAAGAGGAAGGGCCTCACAAAAAAGATTGCAGTAATTCTAGGCAAAATTTAATTTTGCTTCTTCAAGAACCAATGAGGTATATCATTTAAAAAAATAAAAATAAACTATTCACAAAAAAGAAGGGATAGTGATGGACGCAAGAATAATTTGGAGAGTAAGAGAGGTCCAATTACTGCATGCACCGTACCATACCATAATTATTTTATAAATATTTACATATGTGCTCGATTCCCTTCAAAAGTAAAAATTCATTATATACTTTTACACTTTCTACTCTCTTTTGATATATATTTTTTAATTTTGGCTCAAATTAATAGAGTTATCGCAAGAACACCCCGAGCAACGCTAATAATTTATTCATGACATAAATAAAAAATTATTATTTAATCAGATACTTGAAAAGGAAATGACCATCGTTGATTAAAAAATCACATATATTCTTCCTAATATATAAAGAAATTTACTACTTCACATAGGCTAGCTATATCAGATAAAGATACAAAGCAATATCACATGTTTATCCCTTTTGTGATACCATTTGTTGATATGATTCTTAATGAAATATAAAGGCTTTGATTTAATGTTTTCAATCAGACAATCACACTCTAAATTTTTAATTTGTATGCATTTATATTCTCTGATTCGTCTTAAATCTTATACTTATCCACATGTATTTCACTAGAGAATTTTTGCACCACATTTAATTACACGTCATTTCATATGTAAAAAAACCTTGTTAATAAAACGTGTTGCCTCTATAGTTTAAGATAATTGCTTGAGAATGACATGATTTTGGATTCTCTTTTCATTGTACTGTGATCTATTGGTGACATTTGATTTGCCCTCTACGGTATATAGAGATGCACTATCTACGTGGAAAGCGATTCATCCAAAGATCGAAACAAGTGTCCCATTTGATTCTTGAGATTAAATCTCAACCAAAATCTGGATAATTATAAATAACAATTATCACCATGTCTCAATGGTCAAGACTCTTTGACAAAATTCTTGTTTTCAAATTTGATATTATCTTTTCTTGATTTGCGAAGATTATAAAGGAAATAAAAGCTAAAAACTTGTGATGGATTTTTCATTGTAATAAAAAAAAAATATCAAAATTACCGCAATTGAGAATTTGGTGAAATTAAATTCAATTGTGGTCAAAGATTGTTCTCTTATAGTAAATGAGACATCAAAATTCCTCCTTTAATTTTTATGATTGTGGTGACATATGCTTAAATAGCCTCATATTATATAGATAGAATATATTTATATTTTATAATTTATAAGATTAGATGGATGACTATACTTCCACTAAAGTGTAATTTATGCATTTGTATATGCCCACGTTTGCACAAATGGATGTCATTAGTTTTGTTAATTAGCAGTGACTATATGCATTCAATTTGTACCTTTTATGTCACCTTTTTTTATACTATGTTATGAAAAAAAGGTGATATCAGGAGATAATATTAAAAAGCAAGCATACGCATTGTGACATAGATGATAACATGACAACATCAATACCGAGTCATGCTACGTATTCATTTACTTTTGAAAAATTATGTACAATTATTTTTTCTTTTTTGGGATTTATTTCTATCAATAGTGAGACAACACAACATTGTTATTATATATATATACAAAAAAAAAATTCTCAATTGAATATTCCAAACTGACCTTATGATTTCAAGTTGTTCGTTTTATCTAATTTTGATGTATTTCAGTCCCAAGATGGAGATGCCCAAAAAATACAATTTGATTCAAAAGTTGATATTTAATGAACCATTGATTTCCTATATTCATTATTTACACACAAAAAAAAAAAAAAAAAAAATGAAATCTTTTTAATTTACTCCCTGTGTTCAAAATATTGGCTCCCTTGGATACGGATGAAGTCGAACTCAATTTTTGATTAATCTATCATATTTACAAGTTATTAAAATTTCAAATTTTAGATTTTTTTATATTATTCAGTATAATTTAATTAATTTTTTAAAATTTTTTGTTATTATACGATGAAAAATAATAATTAAGTATTGACTAGTCAATTGTAGCAATAAAACTATTTTTTTAAGATTGGAGGAAGTAATTCTTAATTTTTAATAACCAAAAGAATTCAAAAATAATGCACCTTGAAAATTCATTAAATTAAATATAAATTTGTTCCGCACGAGGGGCAATTTAGGTAAACCGCAAGAACAATAAGTACACTAAAGAAAAGAAAAAAGGAAAAAAACATAATCATGTGTATAATTAGCTCGTCAAATCACTCATGTGACAGCCCAACGTATTCACGCGTTCCAACCTATGAGTGTGCCAATAGCACAACAGGCAGACCATCCGTATCACTAATCCCACAGATTCCGTACCTTTTTTTTTTTTTTTTTTCCTTTCATATTTTCAATTCAAACCAAACAAATTCACATGAAAATGGTGTGAACACATTATTATATTTGTAATATTTCATAAAAAAAATTATAAAAGCATTATTTTATCCATATTGTTACTAATATTAGTGTCTTAATTTCAAAATTATCACTAATTATATATTATATAACAAATATATTTAAGAGCTAACTAGTGACATGAATTATTTGATGAAATAATTCGTCAAAGGAGTGGAATCTTCAAATGGGGCCAACCAAAAAACAAAAATAAAAAAAAAATCCACAAAAATCTAAAACCAAATGGTGCAATTCTAAACCATGGTTGGGTTTATTTTCAACTTGCAACTGTAGGGGGCGGAGGACCTATCCA